>QRDG01002039.1:309651-844675 GCA_012064385.1 Puccinellia tenuiflora
AAGTGCGCCAAGGCTTGAGGAGGGCCGCTTGTTCGTCAAGAACGAGCCAGGGGACCCCGCCGAGGGTCCAAGAAGAAGAAGAAATCCACCGAGAAGCGCAAGACCACTGCGGTCCTCGCGGCTGAGCCTGACGCCAAGCAGCCTCGCGCTGCCGTCCAGCCGCGACCCCGAGAAGAAAGATGATCGCCTTCTGCCATCTACCACAACAGGCATTCCCACGCCACCGAGGACTGCTACGACCTCAAGAGGCTTCGCGAGGCTCGCGAGGCTCGTGAGGCTAACGAGCGGCAGCGAGGCGGCGGCGGGCGGCGGCCGCGGCGGCCGCGGGGGGCGACGCTGGAACAACAACTACGACGACAACTACCAGCAGAACCCTCAAGCCAACGCCGCCCAGCCCATGAACGACAACCTCCCTGCCGAGACTCCTGAGGGCTACCAGGTGCCTCGCGGGGCCGCTTGCATCCTCGGCGGGGCTCAGGCCCCCAGCTCCAACCGCCACTTCAAGCAACTCGCTCGCGAGGTCGCGGCAGCCCTTCCCGGGGTTGAGGCCTCCAGGCCCCTCAAGTGGTCCCAGTACCCCATCACTTTGACTCCAGCGACCACCCCAAGTCCACCTCAACTGTTGGCACCATCCCGCTGGTCTGCACTCCCACCATCAACAACATTGCGTCTCTAAGACGCTCATCGATGGGGGTGCAGGCCTCAACGTCATCTCTGTCGAGACTTTCGAGAAGCTGCAGGTGCCCTACGAGCGGCTCATGCCCACCAGGCCCTTCTCGGGGGTGACAGAGGGTCTCACCACCCCTTTGGGGCAGGTGAGGCTCGCGTCACTTTCGGCACCAGGCCAACTACCGCACCGAGCTGATCGATTTCGACGTCGCGCACATCGGCCTGCCCTACAACGCCATCCTCGGCTACCCCGCCCTCGCCAAGTTCATGGCGGTGACCCACCACGCCTACAACCTCGTCAAGCTCCCTGGCTCGGGTGGCACCATCGTCATCCGCGGCATGGTCTCAGACGCCCTGTACGCTGCGCAAGCGGCCTACAAGGCTGCCGCGGTGGCGTCACCCGCTGACGAGGATGAGGAGCCCCTCCCGAGGCCCCCCGCGAAGAAGAAGCAGCTGTTCTCTCAGGAGAAGGCCGCGACGAAGCAAGTGCCTCTTGAGGCAAACGGCTTGGGGGCTAGCGTCACCATCGGCGCCAACCTGCCTCCCAAATAGGAAAGCGCGCTCGTCGCCTTCCTCAGGGAAAACGCTGACATGTTCGCATGGACACCGTCCGATATGTCTGGAGTACCGGGGAGGTGATCGAGCACCACTTAGCGGTGTGTCCAAACGCACGCCCTGTGAAGCAAAAGGCGCGGTGCCAGGCGCCAGAGAAGCAAGATTTCATCGTCAAGGAAGTTGAAAAGTTGAACAAAGCCAGCATTATCAAGGGAGTTGTCCGTCCACCTTGCTCGCCAACAGTGTGGTCGTCCCCAAGCACACCGGAGGAAGCCGCCTCTGCATCGACTTCACCAACCTCAACAAAGCCTGCCCCAAGGACCCCTATCCCCTCCCGAGGATCGACCAGATCGTGGAATCCACTGCCGGCTGCGCACTCCTCTGTTTTCTGGATGCCTTCTCAGGCTATCACCAGATCAAGATGGCGAAGGAGGACGAGGAGAAGACAACATTTCTCACCCCTTGTGGTGTGTTTTGCTATGTCTGCATGCCCTTCGGCCTGAAGAACGCCGATGCCACTTTCCAGCGACTCATGAGGATCACCTTGGGGGCTCAAATGGGGAAGAATGCAGAGGGCTACGTCGACGACATCGTGGTCAAGACCCACGAAGAGAACATTCTCATCAAGGACCTCGAGGAGACCTTTGCCAACCTGCGCAAGGTAAACATCAAGCTGAACCCCGCCAAGTGTGTCTTCGGGGTCCCTTCAGGCAAGCTCCTCGGTTTCCTGGTGTCTCATCGCGGCATTGAAGCAAACCCCGACAAGATCAGAGCCATAGAAGAGATGCAGCCTCCTCGTCGCCTTAAGGACATGCAGCGCTTAGCGGGATGTATGGCCAGCCTTGGCCGTTTCATCTCCAAGTTCGGCGAGAGGGCGCTGCCATTTTTCAAGATCATGAAGAGGTCCGGTCCTTTCAAGTGGACCCCTGAAGCAGCAAAGGCCTTCGAGGACCTGAAGAAATACCTGGCGAGCCCACCCATCATGGTTGCCCCACGCCCTCGTGAGCCTCTGAAGCTGTATCTTGCAGCCACTCCTTAGACGGCAAGCGCGGTCTTGGTGGCTGAAAGGGAAGAGCCAGTCATCGCCAAGCAGAGCCCTGCCTCGCCAAGCCCAGAACTCCTCGACAAGGAAGCACCCTCGTCAGGCCTCCAGCCTCATGCTGAGCCTCCACAAGAGGGGCCTCAGGAAAACCTCGACAAGGACTCCACCGAGCCTCGAGAGGAGCCAACCGCTGCCACGCCAACAACTACCCTCGTCGAGCATCCCGTGTACTTCGTCAGCATAGTGCTGCGGGACGCTCGCGAGCGCTACCCCATGCAGCAAAAGCTCCTCTTCTCGCTCCTCAGCGCCTCCAGGAAGCTGCGCCACTACTTCCAGGGTCACCCCATCAAGGTGGTCACCTCATACCCCCTGGAGCAAGTCCTGCGCAACCCAAACGCAACAGATCGCATCGCAAGCTGGGGCATTGAGCTACAACCTTTCGAGCTGGAGTTTGACACCACAAGGGTCATCAAGGGCAGGGCGCTGGCTGATTTCATGGCCGAATGGATGGACACGCGTGAAGAAGAGCCTCAAGAGGAGGAAGCCGCGGCCTCAGGAGGGACGGAATCAGGCCGCTGGACCATGCACTTCGACGGCGCCTTCGCGGCCCGGAGTGCAGGGGCTGGTGCTGTCCTCACCTCACCGACAGGCGACAAGCTCTACTACGCCGTCCAGCTGTGCTTCAAGGACAATGACAAGGTCTCCAACAACATTGCTGAATACGAAGGCCTCCTTTGCCGGGCTCAGAGCTGCTATCGCCCTCGGCATCAAGCGCATCCTCATCAAGGGCGACTCTTAGCTCCTCGTCAACTTCTCCAACAAAAGCTACAACGCCCAAGGACCCTACATGGTGGCCTACCTTGAAGAGGTACGCAAACTTGAGAAACACTTCAGGGGCATGGAGCTCAAGCATATCCCACGAGGAGAGAACCAAGAAGCAGACGAACTCGCCAGGTGAGCAGCAAGAAGGGAAGCCAGAAGCCTAGAGTGTTCGTGGAAAGACTCGCCAAGTCCTCTGTCTAGCAACCAGCGGTCAACATGAGAATCAACGAGGAGCTCCCACCAGCCCCATCAAGTGGAGCAGCAAACTACGGGCTGCCCTCAGGCGATCGCTTGCTGATGTCCCTGGTGCGCCAAGACACTGGTTGGATCGACGAGATCGAGAACTACCTGCAAAATCGAGTCCTCCCCGAAGAAGATGCAGAAGCCGAAAGGGTTGCTCGCCAGGCCAAGTCCTACTGCCTCCACGACGGAGACCTGTATCGTAAGCGCCCCAATGGGGTTGCGTTGCCGTGCATACCTGCCGAGGAAGGCCGCCAGCTCGTCAACGACATCCACAGCGGAGAGTGCGGCCACCATTCGTCCTCGCGCACCCTTGCAGGCAAGGTCTTCCGGAGTGGCTTCTACTGGCCCTTAGTGCTTCAAGATGCAGCCGCAATCGTCCAATCCTGCGACGCCTGCCAATTCCACGCCAAGCAGATCCACCAGCCCGCGCAAGGACTCCAAACCATCCCGCTCTCCTGGCCGTTCGCGGTCTGGGGGCTGGACCTCCTGGGACCATTCCCGCGAGCGCTCAGGGGCTACCGCTACCTCTACGTCGCGATCGACAAATTCACCAAGTGGCCTGAGGTGGAACCCGTGCGCACCATTCCGGCGAAGTCAGCGGTGAAATTCATCAGGAGCCTGGTCTGCCGCTTTGGCGTGCCCAACCGCATCATCACCGACAATGGCTCATAATTCATCAGCGGCGCCTTCAAGTCCTACTGCGGCAGCCTCGACGCCCAAATCTGCTACGCCTCGGTGGCGCACCCACGAAGCAACGGGCAGGCTGAGCGAGCCAACGCTAAGGTGCTCAAGGGCCTCAAGACGAGAAGCTTCAACCGCCTCAAGGCCAGCGGCAAGCACTGGATCGACGAGCTCCCCTCGGTGCTCTAGTCCATCCGCACCACGCCAACAAAGCCAACCGGCGAGACGCCGTTCTCCCTCGTCTATGGCGCTGAAGCCGTCCTCCCCAGCGAGATCACCCACGGCTCTCCGCGAGTCTTGGCCTTCAAGGAGGCTGAGCAGGACGAACTCCGCAACAATGATCTGCTGCTGCTCGAGGGGCTCCACCGCAATGCGGCCCTGAGAGCGGCAAGGTACCAGCAAGACCTTCGTCGCTACCACAGCCGCCACATCTGTCCGCGCACTCTCGAAGCAGGAGACCTTGTCCTGAGGAGAATCCTCTCCAGGGCAGGCCTCCATAAGCTCTCGCCAATGTGGGAAGGACCCTACAGAGTCGTGCACATCGCCAGGCCTGGCTCCACGCGGCTCGAGACGGAGGACAGCATCCCTGTCGCCAACCCCTGGAACATCCAGCACCTGCGCAAGTTCTACCCCTGATCGTCCTCGACGAGCAATTTTTTGCATCAAGGGAGAGCCTCGCGCCATCATCCTCCACGAGGAAAAACTTCGGGCTCCCCTCTCTACTATACGTTGCCGCGGGCCGTTCGAGAAGACTCCCAAGCCACCACGCCTCGGCAAGGTGACTTCTTCAAGCACCATGCCTTGGCGAGGTGGATCCCCATGCCCAGTCATGGTGGACCGCAGGCTCTAAAAAGCCACCCCCGCATAGGGGCCCCCTCTCTGAGCTCTCTCTACATGCGTCGCCTCGGGCCGCGAGAGTCTCAGCCACTCCATGTGGAACCCCATGCCCAGACATGGCGGATTTTGTATTTCTGGCCACGACAGTGTAATGAACCTCTGTTTGAGGTCACTTTGAACCTTTGCGCTTCGCGCCAGCATATGTTGTTGCTTTGGTAAGCATTTATGTTATTGCTGTTCATCCTTGCTCGTATGATCCCTCCTGTGCATCTCGCGAGCGGGGGCTGGACATGGTGCCTGTGCCTCGGGAGCATCCCAGCAGCACCTCAAACCCAAGGAATCCGAGCTCTGAACTCACGGGTCAGCTCTCATGCATGTCAACTCCCAAGGAGCTCTGAACTCATGGACCGGCTCCCGTGCACATCAACTCACCAAGGACCTTGGTGCCTGTTCTCCTCGCGAGACACACATGAAGGAATCTACGAGCACGCATGAATTATCTAGCTATGTATTGCTTGTGGGTATGCCTATATGTCCAAACGCAGGAAAGCAGGTTCAAAACAAGCCTTAGGCAACCTCGAGAGGAAAACGCCTCACCAGGGAACCAACACCCTCTCCAAGGCAAAAACGCCTCATCAGGGAACAACACCCTCTCCAAGGCGAAAAACGCCTCGCGAAGCTAAGTCCAAACACTTGGTTAAAATTTCCTTTCGCTGGTTTTTGTCCCTCGAGCCTCTTTTCTCTCTCCTGTGCCTCATGGGCTGCTTGCGCGTTAAAGGGGAGCCCCGAGTATCGCGCCTCGGGAGCTCTTACTTCTCGAGGCCTCACGCACCCCCCGGCCTTGTGGAGCCCTGACTCTCACATACCGAAGTGGCGGTGGTGTAGCGCTAAGAGAGGGACCTAAGACGTAGAGCGAAAAAGACATGAAGAGGAAAGATAAAAGCCTCCCGAGGGAAATTCACCAAGCACATTAAAATGACACAAACAAGTCTTTACAAAAGTTTTACAAGCAAATGCTAAGGTAATCCGTGCCTCATGCACATTCAGCCACAGGAAAAGCTCAAGGCCGTCGGGCCTCCCGAGGTGCCCTCGTCGCCCGCGGCGGCGCGTTCCTCTTCTTCGCCAGCATCCTCCTCACCGTCGGACTCGTGCTCCTCAACCTCGACTTGGTCGAATATCTTGGCGTACTCCTCGGCGGCCTTCTGCGTCCTGTCGCTCAGCACGACACGGCTGTTGAGGTCGACCGGCGCCGTCACGGCCTCGAGGTCAAGCGAGGGCTGGAGCCTCGCGAGATTGGCGAAGATGCGGCAGGTGGCGAGGACGAGGAGATCGCGGCTGTCCTCCACGACGCGCTCGTTGAAGTCCTTCGCGGTCTCTTCAAGCTTTGCGAGGAACCGCTCGAGGAAGAATGTGTACGCGGCCTCGTCGTCGCTCCCCCCTGCGGCAAGGGAGGGGACCTCAGCCCCCAGGCGGTCCCCAACGGCGTGCGCACGGAGCACCAAGTCTTGGAGCATGAGCTGGCGCTGGCGCGTCTTGGTTCGGCCAATCTGCGCGTTGTCTCATGCCTCCTCCACGAGGTTCACAACCGGTCCCACCTACTGCTGGAGCTCGCTCAGGTCCTCCTTCAGGGCGGCAACCTCCTTTTCTGCGTGGGCCTGGGCCTCCCTGGCGCTCTGAAGGCGGGAAGCCATCTACTTCTCCTCCTTCTCGAGCCCCTTGATGCGGTCCTGGAGCTCCTTGCGCTTCGCCTTGAAGCGCTCCTCCTGCTTCGTGGCCTTCTCGTCATAGTCCTTGGAGAGATTTTTGCGGATGAGCTTGACCTTGTTGTCGGCCTCTTCCTGGACTTTCTTCTGCTTCGCCGTGAAGTCCGCGTTGGCCGCCTTGAGGCGATCTGCGTAAGTGGCCTCGTCCTTGGCCACCTGCCCCTCGCGGGCCCGCAGCTGCTCCTCGCGGATGGCCTGGTCCTTCTCGAGTTGCTGGACCTGCTCCTCGCACCGGCGCAGTTCCACCTCGCGGGGGGAGAGCTCTCCCTCGCGTCGCGTGAGCTCTGCCTCGCGCTTGGTCAGCTGCACCTCGCGAGCGTCCAGCCTCCCGCGGAGCTCCTTCAAGCCGCTCTCCACGGTTTTGGAGTGCGTGATGAAGTTTTGCTCCAAGGCCGCAAACTCCTGTCGCTTGGAGGCAGTTTCCGCCTCAAGCGCCTCCCGTGCGGCGTCCAGCTTATCCATGGTCTCCGCCGCCTCCCGCTTCGCGCTGTCGCGGGTCTCTTCGGCGAAGCGCATGGCCTCCTGGTGTGCCGCCAGGGCCGCCACGTCCTGCCGGCGGCAGCTCTCCACGCTCTCGCGGAGGAGGGCCCAGCCCTCGTCGAGTCTCGCCCGCTCCTCCGCCCTGGCGAGTTCCACTTCGGCGAGCTGCGCCTCCAGCTCATCGAGCGTCCGCCGCGCCTGGCCGAGGACGGCTTGGCGACGAACCGCTTGGCGGCGCGGCTCCCGCAGCGCCAAGGTCCCCGCACAGCTGCAGGGTGCAGAGGCCTCTATCCTTGGCGAGGCGCCCGAGGCACCCTGCCTCGGGCTCATAGCCGCTTCTGGTGCGGCCTGGGGGCTCGTGTGGGCGACTCCTTCGCCGCCCGCGTCAGGTGCCCTCTGGGGGCTGGGCGTCCTCTCACCCCCAGCTCCGGCGTCTGTGGGCTCCGGAGGCGCCTCCACCTCCTGCTCCTCAGGGGCGTTTCCCGCCCCTTCCGTGGTGGCCGCGCCTGCCACAGCCTCGGGCGCGTCAACCCCTCTTGTGGGAGCCTCCTCCTCCTCCGGAGGCGGCTCCATGATGATCTCTTCATCCACCCTCTCCTCCTCCGTCGCCTCCTGCTATACGGGAGGAGTGGCGGCCCGCGACGGCGCCACCTCTTCGATCACCTCCTCTGCACGGTGCTCAACCGCGGGAGGAGTGGCGCCGCCTCTTCAACCACCTCCTCCGCGCGGTGCTCACCCGCGGGAGGAATAGCCACCTGCTGCGGCTCGTCGGCCGCGGGCGTCTCCACGGCGACGCTGGCGGTCTCCCCAAGCTTGCGGAGCCGCCGCCTCTTCGGCGCTGCAGTTTTGCTGAAAGAAAGACAAGCGGAAGATCCTTCAGGAGGGTTTTCGAAAGCAAGATGCTAAATGAAAAGAAAGGACCAAAGCTTACTCGTCGGCCATCCTCCACACCCTCTTCTTCGCCTTTGGTGGCTAGAGGTTGCTCGCTCTGGCCTCCTCGTGAGGCGCGCCTGCTTCCTCGCGAGGAGCACCCCTCGCGGCGGCAGCTTTCGGGTCGTGGATGGCCTTGGAGCGGGGCTCGCAGCGTCCTCCCGTGCTGCCGCTCTCCTCCTCCTCTGCGGTGCGCCGGGAGGGAGCCACACGGAAGGCACCTTCGTCATCGCTAGAGGAGATCACCTGGAGGTCCTCGCCAGCCGGTGCGCTCCTTGAGGAGCCCGCGTCGCCTCCCGAGGGGTCGGCGCCTCTCGAGGCCTCGTCCTCGCCAAAGGGGTCAGCGCCTCTCGAGGCCTCGTCCTCGCCAGAGTCTTCAACCTCGTCCGGCTCCGGCGACTCGTCCATATGCTCAGGCTCCGCCGCCCACGGGTTGGTGCGGGGCCCGTGGTGTCCTGCGGGCACGATCCCCCATTCATCGAACACAGGCAGCCGCCTACGGTGGTCGTGCACACTCTCTTCGACAAAGCTGAAGAGCATCCGGGCCTCGTTGCAGGTGGGAGATGGGATGTCCGTCATGGAGAAGAGGATCCCCATGACCTGGTACAGCACCTCCGGTGTGAAGCTGTCCGCGCACAGGCGCATCCTGTCCTCCCTGCATGTGTACTGCCACACCGGCTCTGAATGCCACTAGAGGGGGGCGATTCGGCGCTTCGTGAAGTCCTTCGCCACCATCTGGCCGGTGACTCCGGCCTTGCGAAGCCTCCATATGCACTCGTACAACGCTTCTAGCTTCGGTCCCTCGAAGCCTGCGCTCGCCCAGCGCGCCCACTTCCTCGGGGGCGCCACGGGCACCTCCAGGAGAGGGTTGCGCCCCTTGGTGTCGACGAAGAACCACCGCTTGCGGAAGTCCTCCACTTTCTTCGTCACCTTGGTGATGGCGTTCTCACTGCACCATGCGATGGGAATGTAGTTCTCGCTTCTGGCGGCGGTGATGCGGAAGGAGACGCATCCGATCCGCTCGTTCGGCGCGGTGGACCGGAGGGAGTAGAAGCTGCGGAAGAGCGCCACCGAGGGATGGATGCCAATGTAGGCCTCGCAGAGGTAGGCGAAGATGGAGAGAATGAGGATGGAGTTGGGATGAAGATGGAGGAGTTGGATCTGGTACACCTCCAAAATCCCTAGGAGGAAGTCGGAGAAGGGAGGAACTAGACTGGCGTAGAGAGTTTGAAGGAAGATGGGATAGTACCCCTCGGAAAGCCAGCTGCCGGCCGGTCTCATGCCGGTGGCACTGTGCTCGTTGGTGCTCGAGGCCGCCAGGTGGCGCACCTTTTTGATCGCCGCCGAGTGGATGCGGGACTTCGGCAGCGCCCCCTCGTGTCCAGCGCTCCCCGACGCCGCCGTGGACTTGCCGGCCTGCATCGTGGCCTTTCCCTTCGCCAGATCGGTTGCTTTCTTCGGCGCCATGGTCGCGGGAGAAGAGTATCTTGGAGGCGGAGTGCTCTGGGAAGAAGAAGATGCGTTTGGGGGAAGCGAGCGACGGAGTTATGGGAGAAGTGACGGGCGCTGTCTGCACGCGCAGGCTTTATTGGCCAAAAACCAAGGACGTGGCGGGCCCCACCGGGTCGCCCGTTGAAGACGAGGAGATCGTGGCCTCGGGCGCAACCGCTGCGCCCCACGTGTCACGGCCCAGGCAGGCATCGTTGGGCCCTCGACGCTTCGCCTCCATCCATGGGCTTCGGCGTGCCCATCGCGGGCCCGGGGGCTACTGTCCGCACAGCGGAAACCAGGGTACCACGGGCCGGCCTGCCAGGGCCCACAACATTCTTCAGACGATTTCGCTAAGGACCAGGCTCTCCAAGCCTGGCGAGCCTCGTGAGGGGTTTTTCCCTCGCGAGGGACCTCTCCTCCTCGCCAAGGGTTTTCCCCTCGGCGAGGGACCTCTCCTCGAGAGGGCATCTCGGATGCCACCTGCAAATTCTGCTAAGGACCAAGCCGAAAGGCTCGGCGAGGCCTCTTGCCTCGCGGGGTTCCTTCCTCACGAAACCAGCTCTGCCTCCGCGGCAGAGCGCACATGGGCTCTGCACCCTCCGCAGAGTGACGACCGCGCCAACGCGCGGTGACGGCAGCGCCACAGTTGCCGTTCTTATGTATAAAGCAGTCAACAAAGCTGCACCAAGCAAAGGAGCCCCAAGGATTGCCACTTTGGTGATAAGGGAACCATCTGCAGTTACCCTCCAAGAGCGACGTCACCGTGGGACACATCCCACGTCAGCGGCGCCAGCCCACCGTCCTGGTTGGACGGTGGCTTTTCCAGCTTTGGTGACACCGCCTCTGCCATGGACCGCGTCCATGGACTCCACCTTTATCGTGCACCCGGCCTCCTCCTTCGTCGCCATGTGGTAACCCTTCCCGCCAAGATATTTGGGGGAAGAGGTCCAAGAAGCCTATAAAAGGAGGTGGAGCACGTTCGGGCAAAGGGTTCTTCTCCGGTTCGATTCCTGGTTGGAAGTTCTGAGTTCTAGGGTTAGCCATTGTAGCCACCTTGAGCTCGCCAAGCTCGCTCTGTACTAAAACCTCTCCAAGCAAGTGCAATACACCAGAAGCAGGACGTAGGGGTTTTACCTCGCCTAGAGGGCCCTGAACCTGGGTAATACCGTGCGTTCATCTCTGCAGTGCTGTCCCACAGCGAGCTCGACGAGCATCGTCGCCGAGGCTCGTTGAGGGTTGTTGGATTCCGTGTTCAGCCCCTTACTCGATCCTTGTGAGACACACCCAGTTCCTGGGACAGTTCTCCGACACTACGCTTTGTTCCTTCCAAAAATTGATGCTCGTAAATTTTCAGGTCATTTGGACGTCGTTTGGGTCCCTGAAACATCAAAATATAGAAAATTGGGTTTTCTACCAGTGCAGGGTTAATTTCAGTAAAATAGGGAAACTGTGAAATATTCCCAAAATTAATATAAATCAATGATATAACCCTTATATGATGCAAATATGATTGAAATATAAGTAATATAATGCAAAGTTCATGTATGCATTTTACATGCATCAACATCCCCAAGCTTAACCCATACTTGTCCTCAAGTATGAAGGTGATAAAACTAACATGGACTTTGCAATTTAATACTATCAATGGATATCAAAGATGATTACTATTGCTACATAGAGTCAAATGATTCATTCTTCAAAGGAGTAGCAATATACAAGATATATTATGAAGTGATATCAAATATTCAATGTAAGGATGTTCAATGATAATTCACCAAGTGTAACATAGAAGAAAGTACTATGGACCAAATGTATGCATAATGAAAATTAAAAACATCCTATAATGGTCATAGAGTATTCTTACAAATCTGAATATGAATGGTGGACACTTTGGAAAGATATATAAATGAGTAGAGGTAAAACATGAATAAGTTTCATCTAACTTCCAAATGCTTCTACTTAAATTAATGATTGCAATGTGGTATTCATTGGTGTCAAGCTCTCATTGCCCCTATCATAGCATCTTGAATGGTTAAAGTTTAAAGTGAAAGCAAATATGAGTAGTGTGCTTGACAAAGTATGGGTTGAATGTCTCATGCCCCGTGAATATGAGTACCTACACCAACTGGCTACCCAACTCGGGTCACAAAGTAAATTCGAGTTTTAAAGTCATTGCAAGTAATATAATAGCGTCATCAAGAGCATCAACTGGGTTACCTCTTGTCCCAGGACATGGAACAAGCCCATGTCAAAATGACAAGACAAACAAACAAAATGAACAATCTCCACACCCTTTTTATTTACTATTGGTATAGATTTTTATTGCGGGGTGCATCACTGAATGTTCACCATAGCATGTAAGTAAATTTCCACCATGAATGATGCATGGCTTAGATTAGCTGCCCAGGCGTCTCTCTAGCCATTTATACTTACTCCTCAAACTTACCAAGTTTCCACACTTATTTCGCTCAATGTTAGGCATTCATAGACAAAAGTACATAATAGCAAATAAATATATAATTAAGAGCACGTTGAAAGCTTGCCATGTGACAACACATATGAGCTAACTCCCAACCAAGACTCTTGTCAAGCCCACAACTTCATAATTTTAATCATAATGGTTCATGTTCATTAAGTGCAATAAAAGTAAAGTGTGCATAAAGTTCGTGAGAGCTTTTTAACCAACTTTTAATTAGGAGGTATAGATAATACAAAATAACACGATAAACATACTTGGAATAGCATAAAGTTAATGGGTAGATATGGTGGACTCACTGGAAAAACTTTGGTTGAAGGTGTTGGACAACAAGTATTTTGCTTGTTGAATTTTTGGGCTAGCAAGAGGGAGAAAGTTGACCGTCTAAATGCATGCATAAGTGTCCATAGAACTAACCAATCCATGTTACACAAAGTAAAGTAACACTCAGCATCAAAACATGAATAAAAGATAGCTCTTGATACAACACTTGCAAATTAATACTCATTAAAAAGCACATGAATCATGCAACTATATGTATCTTTTTGAATCAACTCAAACATCCCTTTACCAATATTTTTAATAGCATCCAACTTAATTCAAACCAAATTTCCAATAGCTCGCTCATATATAAATTATAGTGGTGGTCTCACAAATAAAAACCAAACCGAAATAAAAAAGCAAATAAAAGACGCTCCAAGTTTGTGCGATAAAGTGCATTGATCGAAAAACAAAAGTTAGACGTGTGCAAACCGAGAGTGTGTTGGTCCAGTGGGGTTGTATCCACATCCCCAAGCTTATGGTATTCACCATCCTTGCATAGCTCTTGGTGCATCTCCTCTAATCCCTGTGAAAAAACTTCAAAACACCGTTTCTCCCATCTCTTTTCTGTGGGGTGACATTAGTAGTGATAGACAAATAAATTTCTTGTTGCATAAAATCCTTAAACAAATTTTCATATGAATGTACAGAAAGTGTCTAATGTTGTATTCCTACTTATAAACTCAATTGGATAAAAAATATTCAAGTTAAAAGTTCAAAGAATGCATCAAACAAAATGGGACAGAATCTGTCCAGAAAAACAGCAGCAGAAAAACGCATTTTTATACCCCACTTAAATATGTCTAAATTTTTTTAAAAAATTCATGCTTAAAGAGGATGAAAAGTTTCAACAACAGTTAAAATATCAGCTCATTCGTAGTTACATAATAGGAACTAAAAATCATACCGTGCACAGATTCGTGCTGGAATAAAATCTCCGAATGCAAATAGCAACTTTTTCAAACCAAAATAGGTAAAACTTGGCACTTTATTAAAAATTCCAGAAACAAAACTAAAAACTAAGTCTCTTGTTACAGCAAGAGGACACAAAGAAAATCAAAAATAAAAACAACCGGGTTGCCTCCCGTAAACCGCTTTCTTTATAGCCATGTAGCTAGGCTTTCATACCTTTGTTTTCATGAGGGGCACATGTTGTGTGGGTAATATTTCTTGATTCTCCCCTTCTCAATTTTATAAAGGAAACATGATAGCAAGATACCAGGGTCCCATGGTGTGATCAAGCCAATCAATATATCGAACACTTTAATGCTCAAAAGGAAACACCATGTAGCATATATTAAGTAACATCGATATCTAAATTTCTTCCTATGCATTGGCATTTTGTATATGAATGAATTAAAACAAGTATGAGTAGACCAATGCATTTTATCAGTATAATTGCAACTTAAAGTTATTATTAGGATTCTTTCATAATAGTTGCAAGTAGTAAAAGTAAAGTTGACAATATAATTACTAGATTGAGGCAACTTTGTAGATTTTGTAGTGTGGAGAGGATCATTAAAATTATCATGGCAATCAATAGCATGCTTTCCTCTCTCAAAATTGTTGCAAGAGATAGTTTCATCATCATGGTTGCAAGTAGAATTTCTATTAGATAATTTCAAACCATGCATATATTTCTCACATAAAGCATATTTCTCCTCATTTGAGTAAATAGTTGAATTCAAGAATGATATAGGACTCTCATGAATGAGAGTATCATTACAACCAGCAAGTTTATCATATTTATCCTCACATAAGCTAGTAGCAATTTCTAAGCATGGAGGATTATCAAGCAAAATAGGACCATCAACTAAAGCCTTATCATATTGCATACCAAAAATACCCTCATTATCACCAAAACCCTCATAAAAGACCGGCGAGTTTTGAGTTTGAGAATTACCAACATCTTGTATTGGTGAACTTGGAGGTCCCTGCACATCCCCAAGCTTAGGATTGATCATAGCAACAATTTTTATAGTATTTGTTTTTTAATTTTTATGGGTTTTTGATATAAAGAGAAGGTAAATACAAAACTGAAAGTAAACTAAACTAAGATGCAAAACTTAAAGTAAATGTGCAAAACTGAAAGTAAACAAAAGAAAAACTCACAAGCAAACAAGTTAAAGAAGTACACCTCCCCAAAGCTTAGATGATTGCAAGATACAAAATAAAAGTAAGACAAATGCAAGAGGCAAAACTAAAAGTAAATCTATTGTCTAGTGCACACGAGAATAATAACTTAACCGCTACGCTCCCCGGCAACGGTGCCAGAAAAGTACTTGATAACCCCCAAGATCAGGGGATCACTGTAGCACCTGTCAATGTGGAAGTAGGGTATCGATCCGCAGGAGCAAGAAGGAAAAGTAATCTATTCCCTACAACTAAAGTGTCACAAGTTTTAGTTGATTATGCACTAAACAGGTTTAAAGAACAAGATGGTTGATTTAATGGATGGAAGTTTAATGTAACAAAACAAGAATGTAAGAGTGTCCCAATCCTCTTCAATGCAAGAGAACAAGACAAAGGTTTTCTCTTATAGAAACAATGGACATGGGTTCATGGGTTCACTCAATCCTCTCTCCCATCTATGGTGATTATCATGTTATAGATAAAAAGTACACACAATTGTCATGCTTTAATGGTAAACTTCTATGACGGCTACATGTCCTAAAACACATAGTTGAAAGAAAATAATCATTTGTGTTGCTAGGTCACCCTCGTAAGGCTAGCGTGGTTTGTTGTCACTCCCACATCATACTTCTTCCTTTTTACCCCCAGATAAAGGATGTTGGGCTGTATTGCGTCACTCAATACATATGCCGTTATCACATCGGCCATCCCGTACCTACATACATCAAACTTCATAATGCACAATATTCTAAACACTAGTGCAATGATTCATATTTCTTGTGCATGACTACATCTCTCTCATCTATCTACACTCGGTGGTGTCAATCACCTCATGACAGGATAACAAGGCATTATGCATAAATCGAACCATCACATGCATCATAGAATATCTCCAAAGTATGACAAGTCATAAAAGATCCAACACAACGGTAAATGCATAACAAATATCATCTCATACCACAATATCCACCATAGGAATTACATAGATAGATCCATACTTATGCAAGGCACATCATATGGACTTCAACAATGATCATACATAGAGAGATTAGATCAAGTTACCACCACAAACCCAAAGTCCAGGGGGTGGACTACTCCCCCTTAATCATGGTGATGATGGTGGAGATGTTGAAGAAGATGGAGACCACCCCGGCAGCGCCCCGCCGGAGTTTTCCCCCTCCAATCTGCAACTCCAGGTCTCTGTTTCGTGGTTTCTGTGTTTCTGCGGTGCTCCCCTCCGAAGGGCGCTGGGGACTATTTTTATAGTCGGTTTTAGGTCAAGACGAAGGTTCTACAGAAAAGATCGACGGCAACGGAGCCTCGAGGCCCAAGATAGGGGGTCCCACGCGGCCAAGGAATCTGGCCGCGTGGGCCCACCTCTTTTGGCCCTCGGGTCTCCGTTAGGGTTAGGGTTGGGGTCACACATGGGATTCGGGGAAACTTCGGATTCGGAAACACCGTCTTCGGAGCGGAGAGGAAGTAGTCGACGTCGTCGAAGTAGTCGTTCATCTGGAGTCGGAGTAGTCGAGGTAGTCGACGTCGGGGAGGTAGTCGTACTCGGGTCGTTGTCATGGCGGACCTTGGCGTTCCGGGCTTCGAGGTCGTCGGGGTTTCACGGTGGTCGGGGATCGGGCTTCGGGCTTCTCGGACACGCACGAAGGCGGCCGGCACAAAACACAAACGGAGAACTTGTCGCATTTCCGGTGTCGAGGTAGACCTTGGCGGATCCGTCTTCGGTCATCGGTTCGGAGAACTCGGGTTCACGGAGTCGTACACGGACACGGAGAACTTAGCGTCGGTGTACGGGCTTCACGACGGGAACATAAAGGAGAACGTGTCGGGGACGAACACGGTGACATCAACGGAGGCGTCCATGACGGAGATGGAGACGGGCACGACGGGAACGGGAACGGCCGCGGCAAAAGGCACCGGTTTCTTGCAGGCATTTCATCGAGCATGTTGCGGGTGTCGGAGACGAGGAGGAAGGAGGCAGCCACCGGGCGAGGCGAGGACGAACCAGGACAGGACTGGGCTTGGCCAGAGGAGACGAGGGAGGCCATCGGGGAAGCAGAAGGCGGAGGCAGGCGACCTCGGGCTGGAGGAGGTCGGCGTGCAGGCATCGGACGACGGCGGCGTCGGGGGCGAGCAGGAGGGAGCGGCCACGATAGAGCCGAGATTGGGCTCGGGTCAAGGACGTCCAGGCGAGGTTGGCGTGCAGGAGAAGAAGACGGGGACGGCCGGTAGCGGGTCGAGGAGCGGAGGAGCTGGGGCAGGAGAGCACGGGGTCTGCAGGAGGACGCGGGGAGCGGCAGCAGGGGACGACGGCGCGACGGTGCCGTGGCCAGAGGCTGTCAGGGAGGAGCTCGACTACGGGGAAGGGAGAGCACGTGCGGGGGAGCTTGCCGACGGGCGGAGCAGGTCGGCCCGGCAGTGGCGCGACCGGCGCGGCCACGAAGAGGAGTGGGAGCAGGGGGAGGAAGCCGTGGTGGAGGTGGGGAGGAGCACGACGGGGAGGAGAGGACGACGCGCCACGGGAGGAGAGCACGCGCGGGCGCAGGGATAGGGGAGGGTGCGTGCGGGGATGGGGGAAGAAGAAAGGTGAGAGGGAGAGAGGAAAAAGAAAAGGGAAAAGAAAGAAAAGAAAAGAAAGAAAAGAGAGAGGAGGGGGAAAAAGGAAAAAAGACAAGGGTGGACGGGCATTTTCGCGAAATAGAAAAAGATGGGGAGGGTGGCTGCAAAAAGGCAGGGGGTGGGAAAGGAAAAGCCAGGGGCAGGATTAGGGTTTGCTTGGCTGGGCTTGGGCCGGTTTGGGCTACTCTCTCTCAATTCTCAAAACATTTTATTTTGCAAAACAATTTTGGCAATTAATTTTTGAAAACGGAGACGACTATCTCGGTAAAACTTTTGCGACAATTTTGGCAAAATAAAATAGGGTTTAATAAAAATAATTTTTTTTGCCAAAAATATGCGATGCGTATGATGCTGATGCGCGATGATGCAAAAAAAACAAACAAAAATCTAATTTGGGGAAAACCCCGGGACATTACAACCGACACCACTAACAAGGGATCTCGCCCCGAGATCCACAGTACCACTGGGGAGAAGAAGAGGAGGTTATTCTATCGAATCTTCTTGCACCAAGTTGATCTTCTCGACATCACTAACAAGAGGTTCTTGCTCACGCCGATGATGATGTTCGTCTGTCGAGATCCTTCCAAAGATCGAACCTATTAGGATAAAAGGGCAAGAGATCGTCCACCCACGAAGATGCTATAACCGGAAGATAGATAAGAGAGAAGAGTTAAATCATATAAGGTAAGAGGGAAAGAAAATAGAGGTAAGGAGTAAACAAGAATTCCTATTGAGATCTTTCCAAATAATTTTTAGTAAGATAGTTTGGACACTCTACAAGGAACGACCATTAGCTAGGGTATCCTACAGGCATACTGGACCCGCGGGGTATCGAAGAACCACAGCTCTGATACCACTTTGTAACGCCCCCCGGATCGGTACTATGTAGATTTGAGCGAGGACGGTGTCGGGAGGAACACTCATACGATTGCCCTGCATCCACATGCGGTAAACGCCACGTGCCGCAAGCTCTACCGTAAGTAACCACGTCACATCATCATCATAATACGTGCACAAATGGAAACACCCGAACTAAGTTGTGGCTCCTGGACAGGTTTGAAGATCCGGTAATAGATTGCGGGGAGGCCAATAGAACTCCCACATGTGGTTGGTGCGCTCAGTCTTGGATCAGCGGAAAAGAACTCGGGTCCTAGGCGACACTAGCAGAACAAATCACCACGATTGCCTTCCGCTGGTGCCTTATCTTTAATTATGTTATTCCCATCGTAACAGAAATTAAAGATTAACATGTGAGTTCAGTCTAGCTATCATATTATAAACAAGACTAGATAAAGAGATAACAGGACTCAAGCAAAGCACCTAAGCATGCACTAGGACTCGCAAGGCTAACAAGGTAAACAAGCAACAAGGTAATAGGAGGTGGGGGTGTGGCTATATCATGGCTGTAAGGTAAACATGCATATAGGATCGAGACACAAGCATCGTAACATAAGGCTAGCAAGGAACAAAAGATAGGAGGAGTAAGAGACAGAAAACAAGCAAAGATAGCAAGGGAGTATCACTTGCCTGCAATCTGCTAGAGGTAGCAGAACTTGTATTTGCTCACATCAACTCAACGTCCTATTCCCGAAGAAGCAAACGAACACCTATGCTGGTGATGTGGAGAAGCTGCAGGCCGCGCGATTTGGGGCGGTCGGGTCCAAAGCGACGGCTGACCCGGCTCGCATGGCGACGAAAGTTCTGCCGCCATCCGAGACCAGAACAGCCAAGTAGATCCCCATCTTTGACATCTTCATGCGGATGGGGCTCGTTCCTGCATTCTCAGATTTCTTCTTGGATGTCCTGCGCGCGTACGAACTGAAGCTTCTGCATCTGACCCCAAGTGCCATCTTGGATCTAACATTCTTCGCCTATAACTGCGAGGCGTTCGTCGAGGTGACGCCCTCTATGGCGCTATTCCGCCATTTCTTCTACCCCCGCGTAGGAAAAGAGGGCTGGCTGGGGGCGGAGTCACGTTCTGCTTTCGCCCGAACGTCAAGCAGGTCTACCCCGAAATGGTGGTGAAGTCAAAGTGGGATGAATCGAGGAAAGGCTGGTTCCTCGTCGGGGTACCAGAGGCTCTTCCACATCTTCAAGAGTCGAAGGAGCACCCGGTTAGCCAGGAGCTCTGAACGAGTCTGAGTTCGCAGGACTTGTATCTCTTGGTGGCGGTGACCCGCGTCAAGCTTCTGCGGGAGCAAGGATTTTTTGGAGCCACCATCGTCGCGCACGCCTTCCGCAACCATCTGGCTCCTTTGCAGCAAAGGTCTCACCTGGCCTTGAACTTCCAGGGTCCCAATGACCCTTCCTGCTTGCGGAACTCCAACATGGAGGCCCCCGTCCTTCTTGCAGTCATGAAGACAATCTTTAGTCCCGCTGTGAAGTACCAGTTGCCCAACGGAGTCCGGCCCTTGTGCGAGGATCCGCAGAAGGAGAAGATTCTGGCAGCAACACCGGCGTGCAACGCCCTTGGGATTGAGGGTCGGACCGATTACGAGCCCCAGGCGACCAAAGCCAAGACCCGCAAGGCCAACGCTTCCTCCAGCTCCGACGAGGATGGAGAGATCTCTGAGTCCGAGGACAAGAGCATGGAGAGTTCCGAAGAGGAGTCCTCCTGCTCTAAAGAGGGCGATGGGGGTGGCAGCGACGGTGAGGAAGCCGAGGACTATGATGACGCCGGTGAGGTTGTCAGCGACGAGGAGGACGACGATGAAGAGGAGGAGGTGGGGAGAGAGGCCCTTTCCCCGCGTCCTACGGTGAGAGCCGCCGCGGCCTTGAGCCCGGAGGCGAGCCCCCGGGCGCCACCCGCGTGCGTGATTGGCGGTGAGGGCGGCCCCGTGGACATGGAGGTTGACGTTGATGCCTTTGTACTGGCGCCGCGACACGAGGACTCACTCCCGCGCCAGCCGCCGGTCCAGGAGCCCTCCATTGCTGCTAGCATACTGCCCTCGAGTTGTGGCGCCCTCGCTTAGAGAAGCAAGGCCACATTGTGAAATATGCTATTCCCTGGATCGAGTATGGATAGCAACTCACAAAAGATGTAATATCATGCATCAATGTCAAATATTATTACAACGCGATTCGAATGATCCAGGAGTAAAATAATTCCTTACAACTTTGCATAGCCGAAGCTAGCCTTAAAAGAGTAAAGAGTTCAACAATTTATTCAGAGTTCAACACGCAGCAATATAATAGCACAGAGCTCCATCATCTCCATGAGCCACTGGCGATCATGTTGGTTGTAAGCTCGAAGACACGTCTCACTCATCGTCGTAGTAGCCTGCAACATTTAACGTTGCAGCCCAGAGAATTTGGGTCAAAAACCTTGTAACAGGCCGGCAAGTGAATACTATGGTGGAATATGAAATGGCAAGACTAATACTACATGCTTATTTGGCTGGTGGGGTTGAAGGCTATTGCATAAAGCCAATTTTGTCCTACTTTTCACAAACATTTTATTTTCAACTTTTCAATATGAGACACACCCATGGAACGCATCCAAGGTCTCATATACCCGTGTTCACCCATCACATTTTATTATGAAATTGGAATGAAGAGATCCTCCGACAACTTCCTTGCTTAGCTACTCAACATTGTCCGTAACCGGGGACACGGCTATGATCATAGTTTTATTACTCTCGAGAGTTTGTGGCACTTTCCCCACTAGACTCGATCGACCCATTCCATCCTTAACCCTCATTTAGTGAAAAGGAAAGGAGAAGATCAAGACGAGACCTTTTGGAAGCACTTTCCCAACCACTACTGGCTTGACCCGTTCCAACCTACATCCCCTACATCTGCTTGTCAAGCCGGGTCGGTTCCATGCTACTTACTTAGTCAAGACAGAGCCCATATGACTAGTGGTTGCACTGGAAGCAAACTAAACACGAAGTGACATCGAATCTCAATACCCTGGGTGGCCATCCACAAGTGCACATACTCAGGTTAGACCAAAAGAAAATGGCCCTGAGTAGCCACTCAACTTCGCACACCTCAACAAACCAAATCCACCCAGGTGATTCATTAATTTAGTAGAGTTTTCACTTAACTTACTACATCAAAAACTTCACAATTGCAGCAAGCATTTCTACTAAATTAATGTAGGTACCTAGTCAACGAGAAAGATCTAACAGGCTTGCATAGCATAATTAAAACAATAGTAAACCTATCATGCATACTACCAAAATAATCTATAATGCAATTAAGAAAAATAATAGGTCCTTCATGAGTTTGTGTATACACTTGCCTTGATCGTTGTTCGGGTTGTCGCAGCACTCACAGTACGTCTGGCACTCCTCACAATCTAATCAACAAGCAAACAAACACCAATTCAATACAACAAGCAATATAATGGCAATACAAAAATAATATGAATGCATGAAATGCAAGCTAACACTCCACAATTTAAAGAAATAAGATTATATTAAAGTTTCTGTTTTCTAACATATGCATGATGCTCATGATCACAATTTTTATAGTGTTTAATAATTTAGAAAGTAATTTATAGGCTAGAATACCTTATTTTAGGATTCTGTGAAAATCATTTAAATGCATGATGCAAAGGTGCAATTTGAACACACCACTGGATAGAAAACATTTTTCCAAGCATTTTGATATAAAGTTTGCAATTTTTGGACAAGTGGATCAAAAGATATGGATTTTACAAGATTGCACTAAAATCTGTGATTTTATTCATTTCTCTGGAAAAAAAACAATTCAGCCGCTGACTGGGCTTGCTGACTGGGCAGCCAAGTGGCGCAAACCTAATGGCTAGTACCGATTCGGTATATAAAAATAAAAGGGAACCGTTGGATCATGATCCAACGGATCACAATAGCGGCGTCCACCCCGGTGGAGTTAGGTCACCGGAGGCAGGCGGCGGACGGCGGCAGCGCGGCGGCGACACGCGTTCCCGACGATCTACGGCGGCCGGGGACGCACGCGTCCTACCTAGGTGTTCGCGGCAGCGAGGCGAGCTTGGTGGCGCGGCGGGGGACTTCGGCTCCTTCTCCTCTTCCCGGAATAGCTCGACGGAGTTGCGGCCGGCGGCGGACCGAGGCGGCGGTGGAAGGATCCGACGATCTGGCGAGCAAACAACCGCCAAACGGTGTCAAAACGGAAGAGCAAAGAGAGGGGAGGGAGATAGAGGGCAGGGGGAGCGCGGGGAGTCGCCGGAGTTGCCGCGGCGGGCGAGCTTACCGGCGGCGGGCGGCGGCGATGCGAGCTCTCGATTCGGCAGCCTGGCGGCGGGCCTGCTAGGGTTCGAGGGGGAGGTGAGAGAGGGAGGGGAGGAGTTTAAAAGGGCGGGATTGCGGCTTGATTGGCAGCTCGAAACGCCCGCAATCAAGGCGGCGGTCGGCGGCGGTTTCCGGTGGGCGTCGGCGCGATTTGGGGGAGGAGCACGGCTGACGTGTGGGGCCCGGTGTCAGCGAGAGAGAGAGGGAGAGGCGCGGGGCGAGCTGGGCTGGTGCTGCGCACGCTCGCGGGCCGAGATGCGGGGAGCTGGGCCGCGCTTGGGCCGGCTCGGCTGGTTCGGGCGGGGCGGCCTCCTTTTCCCTTTTTTTTTTGTTCTCTTTTCTTTTCTAAATTCTGTCTTTTTCCAAATACCATCAAAATAGGGGCAAAACAAGTTAGAAAAAAATTGGAATAAATACTTTTTGAAAAGCTTGTTCTATATAGAACACATTGGCACATAGTTTTCAATTAAATAAAGAGGAAATAATTGGTTTAGTGACAAGGGTTGCTTAGCACCCTATTATGTCAAAACAAAATATTTAAACCAAAAAATATTTTTTAAAGGTTCAAAGCAAGATTTTTATATGCAATAAAACATGATGCTTATGAATGAATGCATGCTTATGCATTTTTGGAAAATTGGGATGTTACAAACCTAACCCCCTTAAGATGAATCTCGTCCTCGAGATTCGGAGTGGCTAGCGAATAGATGCGGATGGTCTTGTCGTAGATCATCTTCTCGTTCCCACGTAGCTTCCTCCTCGGTGTGATGATTCCATTGTACCTTGCAAAATTTTATCGTCTTGGTTCGAGTAACTCTCTCTGCGGTCTCCAAAATTTTAATCGGTTTCTCCTCGTAAGTCAAATCACTCTCCAGTTGAACTTCCTCCAAAGGCACAGTATCACGTAACGGGGTATCGACCATCTCTGGGTGACACTTCTTCAACTGACTGACGTGGAATACGTTGTGTACCGCTGAAAGCACTTCGGGTAGTTCCAACTCATACGCTACTTCTCCTTTACGTGAGAGAATTTTGTACGGCCCGATGAATCTTGGAGCCAATTTACCCTTAATTCCAAACCTCTTCACACCACGCAATGGTGAAACTCTAAGATAAGCTCTGTCTCCTATTTCATAAACAATCTCCCTTCGTTTGGAATCCGCGTAACTCTTCTGCCTCGACTGAGCAATTTTCAGTCTATCTTTGATCAATCTAACTTTCTCCTCGGCCTCTCGGATTATGTCTGGCCCAAATAAACTGCGTTCTCCTACACCACTCCATAGCAATGGCGTAGTAGATTTTCTGCCATACAAAGCCTCAAACGGTGCCATCTCAATGCTGGCTTGGTAGCTATTATTATAAGAAAACTCCGCATATGGTAGATTGTCATCCCAACTAGATTTGTAGTCCAGTGCACATGCCCTGAGCATGTCCTCTAATATTTGATTTACCCTTTCCGTCTGACCATCAGTCTGTGGGTGGAAAGCTGTACTAAATTCTAGTCTTGTTCCCAACGATTCGTGCAATTGCTTCCAGAAATGTGAGGTAAATTGGGTACCTCTATCTGACACAATCTTCTTAGGAACACCGTGTAGACTCACAATCCGCTTCATATAAATATCCGCAAGCTTTGCACTCGAATAAGTAGTCTTTACTGGTATAAAGTGAGCTACCTTCGTCAGACGGTCAACTATAACCCAAATCGAATCATAACCTGATTTGGTTCGAGGTAGTCCTGTGATGAAGTCCATCCCTATTTGTTCCCATTTCCACTCTGGCACTTGCGGTTCTGCAGCCCCATCTCCAGCATCCTCATCATGTGGCGCATGGGGTGCTGCAGCCCCATCTCCGGCATCATCATCTCCACCTTCATCATCATCATCACTATCGTCATCATCATCATCATCAGCTGGTGGTGGTGGTGGCGGGTTGAGCTGAGCTTGGAGTGCAGCTATTTGCTCGTCCTTCTCCAAGTTTTGTTGTTGCAACTCGTTGATTTGCTCTCCCATGTGTTCAACAAGAGTGTGCGCAGCCTGGAGTTCTTGGGTCTGTGTGTTGATGACGGCCTTGGCTTGATCTCTCAGTGTCATCTCTATGCTCACTCTCTTCTCAAGGTCAAAGGTGTAGCACTCCATGTCCTCCAAATGCTTCTCAAGTGTGGGCAGATTTAGCCTATTTCCTGTAGTCATCACTGGCACTCCAATCTCATCCCTCATTCCACAAACGTGGAAAAAGGAATCCTCCGGTATCTCCTCGTGGTGGATGTAGCACAGACGGGACATAAGATCAAACATCGCTATGTTGATTCCTTCTTGCCATGTTGGGTAAGTCTTGGAGTAGTCCACCGGCTCGAAGTTTGGGGTCGTAGGGTCTCCACGCATGATGGTACGCACTTCCCAACGCTCCACGCCGGGCACGTTGGTGTTCACCATCCTTCCCTTGAAATATGGCAGAGGAAGATGCAGCATGCTTGCCAACTCATACAGCTGTCTCCCAAAGGCAAACTCAGAAACCACTCCAACATAGGCCGTCTCGGTGTAGTCTCCCATCTAAAATTTTGAAGAGAAGAGAATTATGAGATTCAAATGAACATGGTAAGAATTTACAAGACAAAATAAATAAGTGCTGTAAAAGAACAATATGTAATTTCAAATAATAAAAGCATTTCGAAAATTAAACAATAAAAGGGACAACCTAGATTTCTATCCAATCCTATGGTTTTCGAGCCTACAGGCAACATTACGCTCTGATACCATCTTGTGGCGCCCTCGCTTAGAGAAGCAAGGCCACATTGTGAAATATGCTATTCCCTGGATCGAGTATGGATAGCAACTCACAAAAGATGTAATATCATGCATCAATGTCAAATATTATTACAACGCGATTCGAATGATCCAGGAGTAAAATAATTCCTTACAACTTTGCATAGCCGAAGCTAGCCTTAAAAGAGTAAAGAGTTCACAATTTATTCAGAGTTCAACACGCAGCAATATAATAGCACAGAGCTCCATTCATCTCCATGAGCCACTGGCGATCATGTTGGTTGTAAGCTCGAAGACACGTCTCACTCATCGTCGTAGTAGCCTGCAACATTTAACGTTGCAGCCCAGAGAATTTGGGTCAAAACCTTGTAACAGGCCGGCAAGTGAATACTATGGTGGAATATAAAATGGCAAGACTAATACTACATGCTTATTTGGCTGGTGGGGTTGAAGGCTATTGCATAAAGCCAATTTTGTCCTACTTTTCACAAACATTTTATTTTCAACTTTTCAATATGAGACACACCCATGGAACGCATCCAAGGTCTCATATACCCGTAGTTCACCCATCACATTTTATTATGAAATTGGAATGAAGAGATCCTCCGACAACTTCCTTGCTTAGCTACTCAACATTGTCCGTAACCGGGGACACGGCTATGATCATAGTTTTATTACTCTCGAGAGTTTGTGGCACTTTCCCCACTAGACTCGATCAACCCATTCCATCCTTAACCCTCATTTAGTGAAAAGGAAAGGAGAAGATCAAGACGAGACCTTTTGAAGCACTTTCCCAACCACTACTGGCTTGACCCGTTCCAACCTACATCCCCTACATCTGCTTGTCAAGCCGGGTCGGTTCCATGCTACTTACTTAGTCAAGACAGAGCCCATATGACTAGTGGCTGCACTGGAAGCAACTAAACATGGAGTGACATCGAATCTCAATACCCTGGGTGGCCATCCACAAGTGCACATACTCAGGTTAGACCACAAGAAAATGGCCCTGAGTAGCCACTCAACTTCGCACACCTCAACAAACCAAATCCACCCAGGTGATTCATTAATTTAGTAGAGTTTTCACTTAACTTACTACATCAAAACTTCACAATTGCAGCAAGCATTTCTACTAAATTAATGTAGGTACCTAGTCAACAAGAAAGATCTAACAGGCTTGCATAGCATAATTAAAACAATAGTAAACCTATCATGCATACTACCAAAATAATCTATAATGCAATTAAGAAAATAATAGGTCCTTCATGAGTTTGTGTATACACTTGCCTTGATCGTTGTTCGGGTTGTCGCAGCACTCACAGTACGTCTGGCACTCCTCACAATCTAATCAACAAGCAAACAAACACCAATTCAATACAACAAGCAATATAATGGCAATACAAAAATAATATGAATGCATGAAATGCAAGCTAACACTCCACAATTTAAAGAAATAAGATTATATTAAAGTTTCTGTTTTCTAACATATGCATGATGCTCATGATCACAATTTTTATAGTGTTTAGTAATTTAGAAAGTAATTATAGGCTAGAATACCTTATTTTAGGATTCTGTGAAAATCATTTAAATGCATGATGCAAAAGTGCAATTTGAACACACCACTGGATAGAAAACATTTTTCCAAGCATTTTGATATAAAGTTTGCAATTTTTGGACAAGTGGATCAAAAGATATGGATTTTACAAGATTGCACTAAAATCTGTGATTTTATTCATTTCTCTGGAAATTACAAGTCAGCCGCTGACTGGGCTTGCTGACTGGGCAGCCAAGTGGCGCAAACCTACTGGCTAGTACCGATTCGGTAAATAAAAATAAAAGGGAACCGTTGGATCATGATCCAACGGATCACAATAGCTGCATCCACCCCGGTGGAGCTAGGTCACCGGAGGCGGGCGGCGGACGGCGGTGGCGCGGCGGCGACAAGCGTTCCCGATGCTCGACGGTGACCGGGGACGAACGCGTCCTACCTAGGTGTTCGCGGCGGCGAGGCGAGCTTGGTGGCGCGGTGACGGGGTTCTCCTGCTTCTCCTGCTCCGGCAATTGCTCGACGAAGTTGCGGCCGGCGGCGGACCGAGGCGGCGGTGGACGTATCCGACGACCTGGCGAGCAAACAACCGCCAAACGGTGTCAAAACGGAAGAGCAAAGAGAGGGGAGGGAGATAGGGGGGCAGGGGAGCGCGGGGAGTCGCCGGAGTGGCCGCGGCGGGCGAGCTTACCGGCGGCGGGCGGCGGCGATGCGAGCTCTCGATCCGGCAGCCTGGCGGCGGGCCTGCTAGGGTTCGAGGGGGAGGTGAGAGAGGGAGGGGAGAGGCTTAAAAGGGCGGGGTCGCGGCGTTGATTGGAAGCTCGAAACGCCCGCAATCAAGGCGGCGGACGGCGGCAGTTTCCGGCGCGATTTGGGGAGGGAGCGGGGCGAAGCAGGCGTGACGCCATGCTGACAGGCGGGGCCGGGTGGTCAGCGGGAGAGAGAGGGGGTGGCGCGGGGCGAGCTGGGCTGGTGCTGCGCACGCTCGCGGGCCGAGATGCGGGGAGCTGGGCCGCGCTTGGGCCGGCTCGGCTGGTTCGGGCGGGGGCGGCCTCCTTTCCCATTTTTTTTTGTTCTCTTTCCTTTTTTCTATTTTCTGTCTTTTTCCAAAAGCTTTCAAAATAGGGGCAAAACAAGTTAGAAAAATTGGAATAAATACTTTTTGAAAAGCTTGTTCTATATAGAACACATTGGCACATAGTTTCAATTAAATAAAGAGGAAATATTGGTTTAGTGACAAGGGTTGCTTAGCACCCTATTATGTCAAAACAAAATATTTAAACCAAAAATATTTTTAAAGGTTCAAAGCATAGATTTTTATATGCAATAAAACATGATGCTTATGAATGAATGCATGCTTATGCCTTTTTGGAAAATTGGGATGTTACACATAAGCACGCAAACTTTAAATGTGAAATTCTTTTGTTCTATGAGCGATTTATCAGTTTTATATAGATTAGAATATAAAATATTTTAAATTAAGATTTTACACGTTTGTGGGATACATCATTGACAACATGTATGATTATACTCCTTGATCCGTATATGATCTATAGAGTATAAAGCCCGCGAGGGCACATTGCAGTTTAATACTCTCCTTTTTGAATGAGATCGAGTCATCGAGATTACGAGAGACGGATCATGTTTGGTGCACGCAAAAGGGGAATATTTGTCACGTTGACCCACACCTTTTCAGTACCGTGATAAGCTTAACTAATACCGGGTCCGTGCCCTTTTTTTTCTAATCACGGCAAAGTCGCTGGTTAATTAATCAACCTCGTGCTCTCGATGTACTTGTTGGTACGGTCCTCAGGCATGTGCGAATGTACGTGATGAGCCTTTTTCTCACGAGCTCCCTATGAAATTTAAGGAGCCATTGATGGCATCGAGGTTTTTGTTATAAGTTCCTTTTTATGAGATGGTTGCTACTTGTTTTAGTGAAAGAGAAAAAGGCCTTTCCCCATGAGTGCAGACTTTTGGATCCTGGGCTCCGGTGAGTCCAAAATTTCAAAGAATCAAAATTCATATCTTCAGGCTTGGCAAATCTTGATAATTTTGTGCACGTGAATATTCACTATGCATATACCTTTTTTTTCAAAATGGGGATCATCTCAGCCTCTGCATCAAAGTGATGCATATGACTTCTTTATTATATTAGTGAAAAATTATTTTGTAATTATTGCATCTCAAGGATCACTTGGAGTTGAGACATGTATCAACCAACGAAAAAAAGATACTAAAAGGTAAAAAGATAGTAAAAGGTAACGCCTATGCCTTAACATGATAATCTATAATTAGTTAAGTTTTACTCCCTCCATTCCATATTAGGTGACTTATAAATGGATATATCTAGACATATTTTACATCTAAATACATGAATTTGGAAATCATCTAATATGGAACAGAGGGAGTAACCCTTATCGACTGCCGCAGCCAGAAACCATGTCTGGACGGCGCTCCGCCTGGAGGAGAGGACCACGTACAAATCCAGTGTGTGTCCAAAGGGATAACTTGTAAAAAAGAAGAAACTTTCGACTTGTTAAAAATAATATCATTTCACACATACCATATGGCCCATAAAGCACAAACCCCTACACTAATTTGAGCTTTTTTCCTTCCTAGAAACTCCATGCAACCAATTCCCAAATATATTTGTGACGTTAGTTCGAGGAGTAATACGAAAAGCCATAAAAACTGTATGCCAAATGATCTTAGCCAGCAGGCAAGATATGAACATATGGCGAAACAATTCGTCTTTGTCACAAAAACAACATTTGATACTACCTTGCCAACTTCTTCTTGAGATATTAACTTTTGTTAAAAGGACCATACGATAAAGGAACCACATGAATATTCTAATTTTCAGTGATGCCTTTACTTTCCAGATATACATTCCTACGGAAAGGGCGTATGCCCATTTAAAAGATCGAGATGCATAGACTTAACCGTATATGACCCTGCAGTCTTCAGCCCCCAAACGAACTTATCGATTTCAGCAGGCAACTGAACATCCATAAACCGATTGACCAAATGAAGCCGAACGCTCCAATTTGTTTCCATTTAGCGTTCTCCTAAAAGCTATATTTGGATTAGCTGCCTGAAGCACAAAATCCATCGTAACATCTTTATGTTGGACAATATTAAATAAGGATGGATATTGTTGTGACAACGGTATATCTACTAACCAACGTATCCTCCAAAACCTTGTGTTCTGACCATTACCTATAACGAAGGAACCTTTAGAGAAGAACTCCTCCTTAACTCTCATAAGTCATTTCCAAAAGGCAGAGTCCGTGGGTTTCATTTGCACCTGTGAAAGTGATTTAGAATGGAGATATTTGTTTTTTAGTGGTTCTTGCCAAACCCGTTCCTTATTTAGCAACTTGAACAACCATTACATAACATTTTTTTTAATCTAGCACCTCCACTCCAAAGCCTCCCAGATCTCTTGGTCGAAAAATTATATTCACTTTGTTAATCCATTTTTTTTTGTGACCACCACTTTGCCAAAAAAAAAAACGAGACCAAAAAATATCTAGTCTTTTACGTACCCCTATAGGTATCTCAACAAAAGACAACACAAACATCTGTAAACTCGTGAGGACAGAACTAATTAAGATGAGGTGATCCCCGTAAGATAATAATTTACCCATCCAACACGCAAGATTTTTCTCAAACCTATCCTCTACCGACTTCCACTTTCCATTTTCAGCTTTGTAAAATGGATTGGAATGCCCAAATATCTAAACATGGGTGTTTCTCGGGTTCCAGTCCAGTCTAGAAACTAGCAAGCCTTTCTCTTGGAGAGGAGAAGATCCATGCGAAAATCTTTGCTCAGACCCTTAGGTTAGTGCTGATGATAGCTACGTCTACGGCATCGTTGAGAGTGCATCTAGTGTCCCCGTGTGGGTTTTCGATGAAAAGAGCTTGTATTAACCAACGAGCTCTATGCTTAGCCAGGGAAGTAGTTGGCAAAAAAATTCTACCTTAACACACACCATGGCACAAGTTAGGCCTGATAAAGAATATTATATTTCATTACCCACGAAAAAGCGAGCTAGCCACATATATCAGTTTTGTACGCACCCACCTTCACCGATCCATGTCGTGGGAACAACCGAACCAACTGAACTTCCTTGTTCCATCTTAAGAGCGCATTTGATTCGCATGATTCCAAGAACGTAGAAATAGAAAAAACACAGGAATAGAAAAGAATTGGATTTGCAAAAAAAAAAAAGGATCATGAAAACACAGGAATTCTATAAAATTGGGTGTTTGATTCGTAGGAACAGAAAAAACACATCAATCCTTAAAAGCATAACTAAATCAAGGTTAAAATAAATACCAAAGCAAGATTGGGTCGCTATCATGCAACTTATGGCATTTTTTCCTTGTTCTTTGAGCATCTCGATTGTGAAGAAGAGGTTTGAGTATATTGTTGAATTCCTTTGTTTTTCTCTTTCATTGAAATAGGTTTTCGTCCCGCTTTATAAATAAAGCAACAACCATCATACAACCAACGATACAAACACAACACCACAAATGTCGGGGCAGCAGCAAACACACTCCCAAAGAAAAGAAAAGAAAAAACAAAATGGAGACATAGGCGGATCGACTAAACTACGCTGACCCGCAACCGCTGCACCAAGTACCACCACGCTCCTAGCGCCAAATCGTCGAGTACCAAGCAGCACCTTGAAGAAGGAACGCACCCGCTGCTGCCTGCGCACTGGCCCTAGGGTTCCCCCGGCACACAGGGAAGCGGACGAGGGGTAGCCACGACACCCTTCAGGAAGGGATGATGCCACCCAGAGGTGGCACCACGTGGGTGTTAGCCGAGCCAACAAGGATTTCTCCCAAAAAAAACGTACCCGCAATCCCAAATGATCCGTAAGATAGGAACCCGCGAGGACGAAGCCTCGCCACCACCAGACTCACCACCTGCCAACATGCGCTACCACGGACATGAAGCCACCATCGTTGTCTCACCGAAGCCACTGTCATGAGTGAAAGTGCATGGTTGCCCCCATGCATAGTTTTGGTAATTAATGACAATTTCGATGGACTAATATTTGCATTGAGCTATATTTGTAGGTGTCCATTTGCTTGCTTGTCTCCATTTGTTGGAGTCAAGGTCTTGCTTGCTCTCCATGTGTTGGAGTCAAGGTTAAGGGAAGAAGATCATTTGTTGATCAAGGCCAAGGTGTTCGTCATCGAGAGAAAGGCCAAGTGAAGTTATGCCGAAGAGTGCTCTCCCCATCTTGGTGTATGGGGGAGCGTTATGTAAATCTTCACCAAGCAAGGCGCAATCAAGAAGATGGTTCGCCGTGAGGAGATGAAGATCGTCTCCATCGACCCCATGTGGATTAATGCGCAAGGCAAAGGTATGATCTTGATAGGGTTTTTATTTTACCGGTCTCATGATGTTTAGTGAGAGACCGGATTATAGGATAGATAGCCGTACTATCAAGAGGGGCTCTCGACCGAGTATCATGATCGTATCGTTCGTGGAGAGCTCAAACCTTTGCATCCATGCAATCATCTTTGTTGGTTCTTATTTGGCTTTTATCCTTGTGAGAATTTAGATTTTGTGTTCATCTCCATACCAAGCTCTAGTACATCAAAAACGAATCTCATGAATATCTTCTTGCGTTTTTGATATCGGAGGTTTTACCGGTTTATCTCTTCTACGAGAGGTCAAACTCTCTCCTTATGTTTTCCTCCTCACATGATAGACTATGATGTGTATATGCATGATATTGTAGGGCTTGTGATTATCTTCGAAACAAGCCCAAGATCATAGAAAACGGAGTCTTGATGAACATCTTATTGCATTTGTGATATTGGAGGTTTTTCCGTGTTGTCTCTTCTAAAAGAGGTCAAACTCTCTCTTCATGATTGCCTCCTCACATGATGGACAATGATGTTTCTCTGCATGATCTTGTAGAGCTCTTCGTTACGATTCCAACGAGCCCAAGATCATCGAAAACGGAGTCCGGATGATTAAGTTATGATTTTTCTCGTACCGGTTGTTCTGCAGTTTTTTTGTCCGGCGGTAGTACCGCTGCGGCAGCGGTAGTACCGCTACACCTGGAGCGGAACTGCTGCTGCACAGCGCCCGGTACCGTTGGTGGTACCGCTGGTGGTACCGGTGCGCCCTTTTTGCGTACAGGTATCCCCCCCCCGGTACCCCGGCGGTAGCAGCCACGTTCTACAGCTGGAATCATCATTCTCAGTCAAAAAGGGTCCCAGAGGTAGTACCGCTGGCGCAGAGGTAGTACCGCCCCATAGGTAGTACCGCCATCCTAGAGGTAGTACCGCTGGGTACGATTTTGCACATAACGGTCAGATTTCGGGGGACCTATTTAAGGGGCCTTCTTCCCCAATGGTTCCCCATCTAAGGCAGCACGTTTTCCTCTCTCTCTCCCACCATTGTTGACCTTGAAAAGCTTGCCCCCCTCTCAATCCCTCCAATGAATCTTGCATATTTTTGAGGGAAAAGTGAGAGTAGATCTAGATCTACATTTCCACCAATCAATCTCTCCTCTAAGTGAGGGGAACATAGTGGATCTAGTTCTTGGAGTTCTTTTGTGGTTCTCCTCTTTGTTCTTCCTCTCTCATTCCCCCCAAAGCATTCGTTGCTTAGTTGGAATTTGAGAGTGAAGGATTTGAGCACTTGTGCTCTTGCCTTTTGCATTTGGTGCATAGGTTTGAGTTCCCCTCGGTGATACGTGGGATTTAAGGTTCGAGAAGCTTGTTACTCTTGGGTACATTGTGTTCCCAAGAGCTTGTTGCCTCTTGGGTGCATTGTGTACCCTAGACGGTTGGAGGTGCCGCGAAGACTTCGAGTTGTGAAGCTTCGGCATGAGTTTGGGAGCCCCCAATTGAGTTGTGGGTGTGTGCCCCAAGAGAAGTTGTAAAGGGCTCCGGAATCCGCCCCGAAGGATTCCGATAGTGGAAGGTGAACCAAACCTTTGGGTGCGGTTCATCGGAGAATAGGGTGAGGCCTTTGTGGCATCTTGAGTAGGCCTCTTGTGGCGAGCTCACACCCCTCCAACGAGACGTACTCCCTTAACAAGGAGGAACTCGGGAATACATCCTCGTCTCCGCGTGCCTCGGTTATTTCTATACCCGAGCTTTCCTTATGCAATTTACATTGTGATAGCCTTCGTGCTTGAAGTTCATATCTTGCTATCACCTTGTTGCTTTAATTGCTTAGCATAAGTTGTTGGTGCACATAGGTAACCCTAGCATATTAGGTTGTTGGCTTGGTAATTTAAACACATAGTTTTATTCCGCAATTATCAAGCCCCTAATTAGAAAAAGTGTTAATCGCCTATTCACCCCCCCCCCCCTCTAGGCGACATCTCGGGCATCGTTTGTTCTTTTCAGCGAGGACAACACGAGAGGCGAAGAGTAGATTGTACCGGGGTCAGCAGAACCGTGGTCGCGTGGGAGGGAACTGAAAGGATCGTATGGACACCTAGAGGAGGGGGGGGGGTGAATAGGTGCTACACCAAATTTTAATACTTTTTTGATTTTAGGCTTAACACAAAGGTAAATTCTCTAGATATGCAACTACGGTGAATTTACCTATATGACAAGCAAGCAACTATGACTAGGAGAGTAAACACGATACAAGTAAAGGGAAATACGGAATAGAGATAACCGAAGTGGAAGCACACGGAGACAAGGATGTATTCCCGAGTTTCTCCTTGTTAAGGGAGTACGTCTCGTTGGAGGGGTGTGAGCTCGCCACAAGAGGCCTACTCAAGATGCCACAAAAGGCCTCACCCTATTCTCCGATGAACCGCACCCAAGGGTTTGGTTCACCTTCCACTATCGGAATCCTTCAAGGTGGAATCCGGAGCCTTTACAACGTTCTTGGGGCACACACCCACAACTTAATCGGGGGCTCCCAAATCAACAAATCTGTCACAATTGCAACAAGTAGTAAGCAAGAGAATCTAGGGTAACACAATGCTAACCCTAGAAACGAAATCTCTCAAGTGAATGAGGGGGAAATGAAGAACGGCTTGGTGAAGATGTAGATCCGAGCCTTCTCCTTCAATCCTCCAAAGATCAACGAGTTTGGATGGAGGAATTGGGAGATGTAGTTTATTTGAGCTCTGAGAAATTAGGGTTCATAAATGCTGGTCGAGCTAACTGGCTGGAGGTAGGTGGAGGGGTATTTATACCCCTCTGAAAAATCTGCCCGTTGGACTTCACTTGGACCGGAGACTTCGGTGTAAGTGGGCCGGAGACTCCGGTGTAAACCAGAGACTCCGCCCAACTCCGGAACCTTTGTGTCTCCTGGCCAGACCGGAGATTCCGGTCTCCTTGGGGGCGGAGACTTCGGCCGGACCGGAGACTCCGGGGTCCTTCCGGTATACCTCCGGTGGCCTATCCAGTGCCGCACCACACTTGTGTCTTCAAGGGCTCGATGCAGACAGACCGGAGACTCCAGGGTCTAGAGGCCGGAGACTCCGACCACCCGGGAAACTCCGGGCACCATCCGTGTCTCCGGTGAACCATCCAGTACCGCACCACACATTGGCACACGATAGGAAAATCCAGGGACCGGAGACTCCGGCCTGAGATTGGCCTGCAACTAGAGAATTCTGCCAAAACTTCCTTTTTGGTGGTTGTTGCTCAGGGTAAAATTATGTCAATAATCCTGCAGCACTTAGCAACACATTAGATAATCACTAGTGTTGTTAACTAACACACATAACCAACTAGGGTTTAGGAAATGCTCTTTCATGAATTACCTCCACCGCCTATGATGATAGCCGATCGGACACGGCCGCAGAGCACAACAATCCGCTTTATGTCCGGCGGGGCTCGACCATGCTGCACGGGCCCGTAAAGCCCCCACGGGAGCACACCAGTCCTAAGAGGGTCCGGCCGGGCCCATATCGGGCCCGTAAACCCCGCCGGCACGCTGCAACAAGCCGGCCACTGTCGCCGCTACCCCCAGCAGCCTCTACCTTGCCATCTGCGGCCGAACACGCTGCAGATCGACCCAGCCCGTCCGACCCAGATGGGGCCCGTAGGGCCCCGAATTGGGCCACCGGGGTCTCTGCCGCACTGCGCCGCCCCGCAGCTCTGCGTGCTCCGCCACCGCCACGTCGCCACCTGGCCGGAGCGGGACCACCGCCGGCAGAGGAGCACCGCCGCCAGTGAGAGAGAGCCCCGCGTCCACTCACCATCAGCGCGGGTAAGGACAGGCCACCGGCGCCGGCGCCGCTCGGGATGAGACAGGAAGGGGAGGGCCGAGCTGGGGTGGAGGGGGCCGCGCTCCGCCGCCACGGGGGGCGGTGGGACCACGAGGGGAAAAGAGGGAGGAGGGAGAGGGGGCTGGGGGAGGAGCGGACGCCGTGGGCGGCGCCGGCGACGACGCAAAGGGGAGGGGAGGAGAGGGAAGGCGGCGGCGGCGCGGGGTGGGAACCCTAGCTTCCGCGCGAGCCTCCAAGTATCTTCCTTTGTTTTTCTCTTTGAAACCTAAACCAAAGGAAAAAAAACATCCCTCCGCTTTTTCTATGCTCCGTTATTTTGAATCAAATAGATTAATAGCGTCACCTAAGGAAGATTTCCTATTACCAAGTTTTTTTCTCCAATAATCCTATGAATCAAAGGACCCTAAGCTGGTGCCGGCATGAAGAGCTTCTCTTCTTTTCCAAGGAAAGAGAAGGGACAAACTACGAGACCTTGTCATGGAAAGGCCTCTTGCAGCTTTGGAAGCAAACAATAGAATTGATTTTATCAAAGAGAAATGTCCTGGATCTTACTGGCTAGCACATGAGGTGGTGGGCTAGCCAGCCAGGGTTCGAGCCTCACTTCTGTCTATTAAAAATCTTGTCCCTAGTTGACTAGTTTCTTATAGGACAAGCTTATTTTTCTAGAATTGATTGTTAGATTGATCTCAACGTGACCGAACCCAACGGCTCGATCACGCCTCTTGACTCCGCCCTGATCGGGGGCGTGTAACCGAAACGGTTGAAGGGCCCCTGTGACCTGCGCTATAAAGAGAGGTGGGGAGGCCAGCAGCACTCACCACGAGGTTCATCGTGTGCAGCACACCCCACCGGGACAAACCTACCGATCTAGGTCTAGCGCAGTGCTCACGGGAAGCTCCTCCGCCACCACACTCCACTCACTCACCTCGCCAGCCACCACCACCACCATGGCCACCAGCTCGAGCTCTGCATCGTAAGGAGGTGAAGGTAGACACGCTGATCTCTCTCTCTCCCTCTCGGTCTCTCTCTCGCATCCGATACACACAAGGGAAGAAACCCTAAAGGAATTACTGTGATTGATCTAGAACTAGATGCATCGGTTTCAACATTGATTTCATCAACCATTGGATGTACTACATTAGTTCTGTGCATAATTTCTTGGTAACTCTCTCTACACAGACATAGGTAGTACAGAGATGAAGCCAGGTCGCGTAGATCGATCAGGGCGGACACGCATATATAATTGTGTAGCTATCGTGATGATTCTAAGTGGTGGCGCTTTATTACGATCATGTGTGTCCATAAAAGTGCAGGACCCCCCATCCACCATCCATCTAGCATGGAGTCACTCGTGAACATGTCATGCGTGATCCATCGCTACGCACATGACAGGCACACATCGTCTCCTCTCCTCGTAACCCAAAAGCAAAGTAAAGCGCCCCCAGCTCCGATCGATCGATCATCGAGAACAAAGAAATCAAAGCTCCGGATCCGTCCCCTTCCTTCCGCGGCGACCGCCACAAAACGCAGCGGAACACACGATGGGCGCGCATCTCCTCCAGAGTCCGGACATCTGGGCCCCGCCAAAGGTGATCCGGACACGATCGAGGACCCATTTCGGTAGTACAGTAGAATCCGTAGGATGGGCCTGGGCCCGCGAAACCTAAAAGAGCAGGACTGGACTGCAGCTGCAGTCGACTGGATCCTCCATCTTTTTTAGCTCAAAAAAAAAAAAAATCCTCCGTCCTTTTTCCCGATAGAAAACATGCACAAGAGAGAGAAAACAAGAGAGTTTGACTGATTGAGGTAGAGAGAGAGAGATGGAACAATATTGTATTTCTGGTCGGGGTTTAGATACGCGCCGATCATGTCCTGCATGTGTTTACAAACACACACCGAACCGAAGCATCCTGCATGCATATATTGATGATCTGGATTCGTTTGGCCACTCATGGTTTCCCAACTAACGAACCGCCAGCCTACATTTGGGTCGACGTGGACGGGCACGCAACTACAGTAGTAGCTGATTGACGAGCGCCTTTTATCTGTCATGTTCCTCGCCGCGCGCGGTCCCCTTGCTTGGACTCGCAGATCTTCTACCCATCCATTTCGATCTCCAAGCCGGAACTAGCTAGCTAGCTACCTCGAATCTAGCTAGATCGTCTCGATCGATCGATCGATCGATGATGCGCAAATTAAGCATTAGATATGATTATGGTGACTAGGAACGTGTCTCGATCGATCGCTACATGGGATTTGGTTGAGCAGTCTGCCTCTCGGTCTGGTCCTGCTCCTGCCCATGCATGTTTTTAGTTGGAACAGCGAAACGCAGAGGTGGGCATGCATGCATGCATCTCATCTCATGCTGTGTAGTGGAAGTTAATGCATGAACCGTTGCAGTGCTGTATTCGTGGATTCTGAACTATACGGTGACCATTGCAGTCCTTTTCATTGAAATTAATTGCGTTAACTAAACCAGACCAAAGCTGCTATCGCGATCGATATATTACACAATTAATAATTGCCACAGTGCGCCCGGCCCTCTCCTCTCAAGCTAGCTTCAAGTACAGTACTAGACACAAGGGCTTTGTAATAAGCACTGATTTTAATCAACTTGCTGGGTAGACGCGGGGTGCCATGCTCGTTACGTGCACAAATGCATCTTGCTGGAAAATGCGGCAGTGTGGTGAAGTAAGCGAATGTGGTGAGGAGTAACTAACCTATTAGAGACGTTTCAGTTCCATTTTATCCATCGAAGGGGATGTAGCTCAGATGGTAGAGCGCTCGCTTAGCATGCGAGAGGCACGGGGATCGATACCCCGCATCTCCACATTTTTCCAAACTTATTTTTTTTTTGCCAACATCGACCGCTACATCTGAAATGTTGTGAACCAGCAAAACCGTTATCCCACACATGCATGTTCAGTTAATTAGAGGCTCGCGTCATTCGCCTCCCACGATTGTGCAACCATCGAGCTGCCGGTCGAGCTCAGCCACATGCCTCGCTGCACTGACTCTCTCCTGCCAGCTGAAGCTGCCTATATATAGACGCCTACGCTGCCTGTAGTACGTCCATTGTAATCAACTGCATCGGTGGAGAACAAATTAGTCCAGCGCGCATAATCAATCAGGCCGTGCAACTTTTGCAGTGTGAGAGGGCCGGATGGTTAGTGGTGCAAAGCCGGTAAGTTTCTCATACTATCTCCATATCAAAATATAAGCCTTCTTTCAAGCAATTAAGAACAAGACCATACTCGAAGTCGAGCTCTTTACATCTGAACATGTACTCAAATAGCAGCTGAAAAATACAATTTAGTCGAAAAATGAAATAAGACCAATCGAACATGTTTTGGTTAAAAAGATCGATCATGTTCTAGTTTCCTTCTCACACGTACGTTATGCTTTTGAATCCATATTCCGACACGTGTGATGGATTGGATAAACTATCAAGGTTGCATTCAACATACTGCTTTTTGTTCAAGTGCGAAACAGGGGTGATGCGTTGAAGGGATAAAATGCATATCTGATATGGGCTCCATAGAGCTCTTGCTCTATAGAGCATGCATACACAACGTTTAGAGTCCACATGCTCCATGGTCCAAGGAGCTTGGTTGTTAAAAAAAAAATTAAAATTGATATTTGCATATAATATTGAATCCTACTAGTGTGCAAAATATTAATGAAAATTTCGTTGCATTTTAGGCTTGAAAAAATGACAAATATGTGGAACTGGATCGGTGAACAGTGCGTAGTTTTAACAACTTAATTTTTTTCGTCATATTTTTGTAGCCTAGAATATGACGAATTGTCTATGGATTTTACACACTACCAAAGTTCGACATTAGCTACACCTTGGATTTTAGTTTCATTTTTTTGAACTTAAAGAAGCAGATTTTAATTTTTTTTAAATAACGAGCTCTATTGAGCTCGGACTTCATTGATCTTTACATACCTTTTTTCGACAAAAGAAATGGAGTATATTATTATCGAAGAGATATCAACTACACCCAGTAAATGTAGCAATATAATATCAATAACTAGTCAAGCCATCAAGGATGTACACATCCAAAAAGGAATAAAGAAAAAGAAAAAAAAATGACCCATCATAGTGATCAATCACTCGCAGCAGCCGGACCCAAAGGTATAACACCCAAGACTATGGAAGAGGTTCTACAAAAGCGGGGCTTCCAAGAATGGAAACAGTGCACAAACGACGTCGTGGCCCAATCAAAGATTGTACTTTTCACCCACGAGATAATCCGAACTCTCCAAACAACGCATTTAACCGAAAATCGTCACGGCTAGGTACAACAAATGAAAGCCAAATCTAGCTACGCGTTTGACCATGAATACCGAGACTCGACACTTTTTTTTTTGACGAACCACGGCGGGGAGTTCCCGCATTGCACTATAGAAGAAGAGAATTGATCCAGTTAATTAGGGAAACCGAACCCAAAAACCATACAAAGTGCGGTTACAAAACACCTCTAAACTGAAGTCCCCAAGTTCTGTCACCAAGGCCGTTTCTGTAAAGCGCTCTTTACGTACATGATACCGCTCTCCATGCAAGTTTGGTTACAGAAAACACCAAACGTGATATTAAATGGGCAACAGTAAAAGGCGTACTCCTACCTACGTGTTGCAAACCAAACATGTGTAGGGCAACAAGAATAATAGAGCCGGTGGATAGGATCCTGTACCAGTCACTACAGGATCAACTCAGTACGCCGACGGCTAAAAGCCGTCGGCATAGGCTATATAGCCGTCGGCGTAGGCTGTGCCGACGGCTGCCGTCGGCGTACGGCCGTCGGCGTAACCTGCCGTAGGCGTAGACCAAATCGCCGTCGGCGTCTACTTTGGCCGTCGGCGTAAGATGTGCCGACGGCCCTGTATGCCCCGTCGGCTTACGTGTCGTCGGCGTAATAGATGTGGGGCCCACAACAGGCCAGGCCAGCATGCGGCTATACGCCGACGGCATTGCCGTCGGCACAGAGTCGGAGCGTATGCCGACGGCATTGCCGTCGGCACAGCGTCGACCATTTGACATCGGCCAGGCCAGCCTACAGGCTGTGCCGACGGCAATGCCGTCGGCGTATGCTGTGCCGACGGCATTGCCGTCGGCACAGACTCATGCCAGTATTTTTTTTTGGTGATTTCAGTACCAAAATTGCAGCGAAAAATACAGAATTAATGCAGCAATAATAACAGATATATTACGAGCATAATAACATCAGCAAGTGCATACAAAACATCAACACGATACATGGTTCCATCAATCCTATATCATACATGGTTCCGATCAATCCTACATGGTTTCATCATCTAACATGCAACCCACCAGCCGGAAGATCATCCTACATCTGTGGTGGAGACGGGGTGAACCCAAGATCTCCCCTGGTGAAGACAGGCGACCGCTGGCGCGGCGTGGCCGAAGTAGAGCCACCACGAGAACCAGCACCAGGCGAAGGATCGGGCGAAGGAGAAGCGCGACTAGCCGGTGAGCTCGGCGAGGCACTAGGAGAAGCACGAGCGGCCCGGGATGATCCCGTTCCCTACATGTTCGAGCAAGAGTAAGCAACTTGCGAGGCAAAAGGAAAGCGGTAACCACTGGTTTGGTAAGAACTTACCGGGTTCGATGTGTAATATGTGCGAGCAAACATCTCCCTCGAAGGAAAGACTGGCGGCGGCCCGGGCCTAGGAGGCGCAGCTCCTATCGGGTCCCCCCGCTCTCCAGTTTGCATAAACCTAATCGTAGCCTGCCAAGGGTTGTAGAAATAAAGGGTTGTGCGAGCAAACATCTGCCAAAGATTCAAACTAGGGGAATTGGGACTTGTGATCTTTTGCAAAAGTAAAGGTCGAAACTTACCGCTTGGAACGTATCCATGTACGCGGCGTAGGCCTGATCCCTCTCGTTCCACTGAGCGATGTCCTCGACGTAGCTCGCATGAGCGGCATCGTAGGCGTCCTCGAAATCAGGCTACAATTTAAAAGTGATGAATCTCGTCAACTTAGCCATGCAGGAAGGAATATCGGAAAGAGGATGATAGTGAGAAAGACTTACATCACGGGATTGACGAGGCTGTCGAGGGGGCGGGATAGTGGTGCCGACGGGGATGGTAGCTTTGACCTGCGTGAAGGTCCTGCCAGGCCTGACCACTGCACTAAGAACGCGCGGACGGCCATGCTCCAGCCCGTGCCCCGACAGGATCAACGCAGTCTCGTCGGTCTCCTGCTCAAGGGGGTCATCCACCTCCGGGTATAACTCGGAGAACGTCGTGCAGTAGGCGTCCAAGTCCTGCTCGGCTGTGCCGTAGTACTTGGGAAGCGAGGGCTGAGGCTCGCTTAGATCAAGCTTCTTCTGCTTCATCTTCTTCCAAGTTGACATGTCACTAAGCTGCTCCCCGGAAGCGGCCTCCTGCATCGGAAAAGAAATGTTAGTATCAAGTAGCAATATGACGGGAAATAAATGCAGGTAGCTCCATGTATATACATACCAGCCTTTCCTTGAAACGCCCATGGTTGAGGTTTCCCCCACTGTGTGTTCCATCGGAGCCTCGGTTCTTCTTGTTCCGCTCGCTCACGGCGGCGAACTCAGCGTCTTCCCCGGTCCACCTCTTAGCCAGCGCCTCCCAAGCATCATCTTTTCCATCGGCCCACAGAGGCATTACCTAAAAATGCAATACTCAAGTAAAGAACAGATAATGTAATATCATTGAAAATGCAATACGCAATATAGAATTTCATTGACAGATTACTTACCGACATGTAATCCTCGACGGTCAACTGCGGCGGGTTCTTGACAATCTGCGCCTTGTAAGCCCTAATGCCCCTCTCAGAACAGAAAGCGCTGATGGATGTGTGCTTTTGGTTGTACCACTGCTGCCGTGTCAACCTCACACAAGCCCTGTGCAAATTCCTGTCCGCCTCGGCCCTGTGCTCCTCCAGCACCCGGTAAAAGCACTTCAAATATGCATAAAGAAATTGAGGGAGTCATGAGTTAGCACGGTGGGTTAATCAAGTATGAACGAAACTCGAGAAATATGTCTTACCCAAAACTTGGTGATAACAGCGTCAGCAGCACTCTCGAAGCCCGGGGACGGAGCACCCTCGTAGTCAAGCCAAGTAATGGCTAGCTTCCTCTCGAGGCCGCCGGCAGGAGTGTAGAAGCCCGGCCAAAAGTGCCGAATAAGAGCTCCAAGCAAACTCGAAGGCTGGCGAGTCCCCTTGGGATAGGTCCAATTGCTGCACAATAATATCAAACATTAGTACATATACCAAATTGTTATGACCAAAATGAAATTACATGTTCAAAAATACAAAATTAGTACACTTACTCTTTACAGTTAGGCTGGATGAGGGCTTTCCCCTCCTCGGTAGTAGGCTCCTGTGCCTGACCGGGGACTCCCGCTTCCCCACGAATCCTCAGCTTCCCTGTCGCCTCCACCTCCACCTCCGCCTCGGCATCCGCCTCCGCCTCCGGTCGAGACTCCGCCTCGTCTCTAGACTCCGTCTCCGGCTCGTCTCTAGACGAGGCCTCCAACTGCAACTGGGAAGCCACGTCGCCAGAAGCGGAGGGTGGTGGCTCCAAGTCTACTCCACCTCCCCTGCCACCTCGTCCTCCTCGTCCTCGTCCTCGCCGTCCTCGTCCTCCTCTCGCATCGCTCGCATCGCTGGTCTCGGGGTAACGCGAATTGGGAATTGATGGTCTTCCACTTCGCGTAACCTTCTTTTGCCTCAGCGACCTAAGCAAGGACGCCGAAGATTCCTTGCCTTGGCTCATATTCTTGAATCACCTGCATTGAGAAAGAGAAAACAATTAAGCAAACAAGACATAATAAAATGTAGACACTAAGCATAAAGACGTGTAAGCATAGAGACGCATAAATGTAGACACTAAGATAAATACTCGAATCATCACTAAGCAAAAAGACATAATAAAATATAGACCCTCACCTCGAATCATCACTCTCATAATTAGCTTGGTTCTCATTCTCACTATCACTATCGCTATCACGTGAGTAGTAAGTTGGAGGCTCCTCGCACGGTGGAGGCTCGTCATCGTTGACTTTGCCCGCATGAAACTTCTCGAGCATATCTATGTCCTTTAGATTGTCCACGGACTCACCACGAGTTTGTGCATCGTTCTCGAGATTCTCAAGACCACCCGGTTGTAAATCAAAGTCCCCAAAGTCCACTTCCTCTTGATAGAAAATTCCCTCGTATGTTACAGGGTCAATGTTGTTGTAATCGTCAGCATTGGGCATGGGTAGCTTACCATGTGGCGATACCTGGAACACGACTTCCCATCCCTTGAGTCCCTCTTTCTGACATGGGTAGGGCAAATAATAAACTTGCTTGGCTTGGTGAGCCACAATAAAGACATCGGCTCCGCTATAGGTGGTTGAAGGCCTAACTTCGACTAACCCAATGGAAGGGGTACTTCTCTGTCCACCGTGTGGTCCTGTGTGTGGGTCGAACCAGTGGCATTTGAACACAACGAGCTTGAGTTCTAGGTTCGTACGATTGAACGTCAGCTCGTACACCTTCTCTAACCTTCCATAGTAATCAACGTCATCGGCTCCTTTGGTGAAGACACCGGTATTTACGGTTTTTGCATTCGGCCGACTCTTCTGGTGATACTCTGTATGGAAGCGATACCCATTCACATCATACTTCTCATACTTCATGACGGTACGGCTAAAACCTTGGGAAACACATCTCAACTCATCCGTCATCTCAACGTTAGAATCAGCTCCCTACAAGTAGAGTTCAAATTGTTTTGTGCATTAGTTACGACATGTCATTACAGGGACAAGTCACTGATTGCAAGGTAAGAGGGACAGTTTAGAAATTACTTTTTTCAGGAACCAGGACACAAATGAATTCTTCCCGGGAGCACCCTCTTTCAGAAGAGTATCCATCTCCGCGACAGATGGATCCTCCGCTCCCGACCACATTTCATCCTTGAATTCTCTAGAAGGAGAAAATAGGTATTAGACCGCAACCAAGTTATTAGTTGCAAAGTAATTTGTTCATAAGCATAAATCGACCATTTTACCTGATGAAATCGACCATTTCTGTCATGTTCATAAGCACATAGAGCATTATGCAACTCTTCTCTTCCGTGGTCAACGTATATTTTTCCCGGCCACCGGCCTTGCCACCGGGAGATTGGAAGAGTTTGAGCTTGGGATCACGCTTGGGCTCGTCGACATTGTATCGAGAGACCTGGTTATGCAGAGTGGGAACATCATCGGGATAGTACGTTGTCGCGACGTCTGGCATCTCCCGAAGTACTGTTGCCTCAGCTATGCATGCTTCAATCTTAGCTTTGTTTCCAGTTATGTTTCGAATATACTTAAACTCTCTCTCAATACAAAACTGCCAACGAAACTGCACCGGTCCACCCAAGAGTGCCTCGTTTGCAAGATGCACAACGAGATGTGCCATCGGAGTAAAGAAGCCTGGCGGAAAGATCATCTCTAACTTGCATAGCAACTCCGGCACAAGATCATGCAGCTTCTTAATAATCATGGGACATATCTTCTTAGCACATAGCGTGCGGAAGAAATGGCTCAACTCCGCAAGCACTTGCCAGACACGCTCGGGGAGATACCCTCGAACCATCACTGGCATCAACCGCTCAATCCATATATGATAGTCGTGACTCTTGAGCCCGGTGACTTTTCCCGTTACAAGATTGACTCCCTTACTTATATTCGAACAATAACCATCAGGGAACATCACGACGTGTTTGAGCCACTTGAATGCCTCCTTCTTCTGGGTACTATCAAGGCAGTAGTCGGCATTTGGCTTGAACCAATTTTTTCGGCGGCGGTCAGGAGGCTGCATGTGTAAGCTCTTCCTATCACACAGCTTCTCAACATCGACTCTAGCCTTGACATTATCCTTTGACTTGCCAGGAATGTTCAGGACTGTGTGAAAGAGGGACTCTCCGACATTCTTTTCCGTGTGCATCACATCGATGTTATGGGGAAGTTCGAGGTCCTTGTAATACACGAGCTGGGTTAAGCCTGCCACGTGAGTCCAGTTGTGTGTCTCACCATAGCCCACATATCGTGGGCCATTTCCCACAACAGCTGCACCATCAGCTCGGCATCAACAGCTGCACCATCGAACATCGGTATCTCTTTTTCTTCATGCACAACTTTGCCCTTCGTGAAGTTCTTTTTGTCATCTCTGAACCGGTGCCTTCTTTTGAGAAACTGTCGGTGCTTGTCAAACGCGACATACTTGCCACCTGCATTCAGCCAAAGGAACTCAAGTCGGTTCCTGCACACTGGGCATGGCCACTTGCCAGCTGTACACCATCCGCAGAATAGGGCGTACCCGGGTAGGTCGTGCATGGAATAGTGGAACCATACTCTCATCAAGAAGTTTCTCTTCGATGCTCGGTCGTATGTCAACGTCCCATGGTGCCAAGAGTGGTTCAAATCATCCACAAGCGGCTGCATGTAGACACTCAAATTCTTCCCCGGGTAATCGGGCCCTGGAATGATCAGCGACAGAAATATGAACTTCCTTTGCATTACGACTCCAGGAGGGAGATTGAGTGGGATAACAAACACGGGCCAGCAGCTGTATGAGGCAGTCGACATACCATATGGATTGAATCCATCTGTCGCTATCGCAATTCTGACATTTCGAGCCTCTGCTGCCTCAACGGGGTGTTTCTCATCGAAGTTTTTCCATGCCTTGCCATCAGATGGATGTCCCATCTTTTTCCGTCCGAGCTCGTCCGAGTATCTCTTCCCCTTCTTGTGCCACGTCATCTGTGTGGCAGTCTCCTCGGACAAGTAAAGCCGCTGGATTCTTTTTATGAATGGGAGATACCGAAGAATCTTCACAGCGACTTTTGTCTGCTTCACCTGACCATCGGCTCCCGTTACCTCATGATACCTAGAGGCCCGACAAATACTACAGTACTTGTCTTCCGCAAACTGTTTCCAGAACAAAGGCAACCTTTTGGACAGCAATCTATCTTTTCATAATCCATGCTGAGCCCTTTCATGATTTTCTTCGCTTCGTGCAGGGTTTTAGGCAGACAATGCCCTTCGGGCAACATGTTACCATGTGTTATCAGATTTTTTTCAAAGCATGCACGGGTGGTGGAGTACTGGGCCTTGTCGGCTAGTAGTTGAGAGATGGCATCGAGCTGAGAAATCTTTGCATTCTCGTATAGAGGCCTCTTAGCCGAGGCCATCATATCAAGGAAGGCCTTCGCGGTTGGCTCTGGTTCCTCCGGTTCACCCGGTTCCTCCGGTTCTGGCGGTTCCTCCCCTTGAGGTGGCGAATCCGGCATGTCGGCATCGCGGAGATCATCTAGGAAATTTCTAATCCCATCGTACTCATTGCCATCGATCCGCTGCCGCATCACCTCACCTCTGTCACGTTCGTACTGAGCAAAGTCGACAACCGTGACAAAGTTAGGCATATACCCATTCAACCAAAGGTGTTTACTCATGTCATCCTTTCCCTGACGGTGACGATTCTTGCAATTAGTGCAAGGACATCTTGGACGAACTCCTGACTTTTTTGAACCACGCCCTAACTCCTTCACCAATAAATCAGTCTTCCATTCCCACTCATCTGTTCTTTCAGTCTTACTGATACGGCCACTGTACATCCACCCATTATCTGCCATCCTCTGCTTTATTGGGAGCCAAACAACAACGCATTTCATACTATGCAGCAAGTACTAATAAATTTATTCAATGACACCAAGATTAATTACGGCCAAATTTTATCTTTTACACCATGCAAGGGTTCACCTACACTTCTAATAGGTAGGCCTATCCCGCCCGAGTACGTGTAGATCGAGTCGTGTCCCATGTTCTACCCCGACCCGAGACGGAATTTCGACAGCACCTCCCTGCTGTTCTTCAGAATACACGTCTCGAGCTTGTCAAGCCGAGAGGGTGTGCATCCGAAGAACAACGGGGAGGTGCTGCCGAAATTCCGTCTCAGGAAGGGGTAGAACATGGGACACGACCCGATCTACACGTACTCGGACTGTCCAACATGGACAATCCGGAAGTGTTACGGTTATAAATATGCAGAGATGGACAATCCTGCATATTTATAAATTTGTAACCCTTCCGGATGGGATCTGACTCGGTTGCGCAACTGACTTGGTGATCTAGACCAAAATAAACCTATGCAGCAAGAGAGGCGAAAGAGTTATACCCTCGAAGCGTGAACGGGGGAGAGATGGTCAAGGAGGTCGCGACGGAACAGGGGCACCGAGACGGCCCTCCTCAGCTCCGGAAGAAGCCTCGCAACGACGGTACTGGCGGCTGTGGGCGGCGGGAATCTAAGACATCTGAAAAACAAAAAAATTAGTTTTGTTAAATTTCAACACTTAAGGCTCTCAAGTATCAATAGAAAATTAACTAACACTCTTATAATATTAACAAAAAATTTAAAAGTAATTAATAGAAAAATAACTAATTAACATTACTAATTAACAGAAAATTAAAAACTAATTAATACTAACACTACTAACACTAACATTCCTAAAATACTAACACTAACATACTAACAGTACTAATTAACAAACAATTAAAAACTAATTAATAGAAAAATAACTAATTAATAGTACTAATTAATAGAAAATTAAAAAAAATTAATACTAGCACTACTAACACTAACAGTCCTAAAATACTAACACTTACACTCCTAAAATACTAACACTAACATACTAACAGTACTAATTAACAGAAAATTTAAAAACTACTTAGCACAAAAATGGCCGGGAGGCTCACCTGCAGGGGACGGCGCGACCGGAGGGGAGTGGGCACGGCGCCCTCGGCCGGAGGGGAGCGGGGAGGGCGTAGCCGGAGGGGAGTGGCGGAGGGCGCAGCCGGAGGGGAATGGGGTCGAGCACTGGCGGCAGTGGCCGGAGGGGAGTGGGGGAGGGGCGCGGCCGGCGGGGAGTGGGGGAGGGGGCACGGCCGGCGGGGAGTGGGGGAGGGGCGCGGCCGGAGGGGAATGGGGGAGGGGGCACGGCCGGCGGGGAGTGGGGAGGGGCGGTGGCCGGAGGGGAATGGGGGAGGGGGCACGGCCGGCGGGGAGTTGGGGAGGGGCGCGGCCGAAGGGGAATGGGGGAGGGGGCGCGGCCGGAGGTAGGGCTGGAATTTAAACTCGAAAACTCGCGAGTTAAATGAGCGAGTCGCAACTCGACTCGCGAGTTAAACGAGCCGAGCCGAGCTTCTCAATTTTGTACTAAACGAGTTCGAGCTAAACGAGCCGAGCTAGCGAGTACTCGTTTAGCTCGTTTAGCTCGCTCAAAAAATAGAAACTCTGTTTTTTTGTTTTTTTTTTGCTTGTCTCTAAACTAGCCCAAGCGGCCCAACTAGCCCAAGTGGCCTATTCTGCTTTTCCCGCAGATTCGCAGACCCGCACCAGGAACGATTAGGGTTAGCCCGTGCCCGCGTCGCAGCTCGCCAGCACTGCTGCCCGCGCCGCCGCAGCCAGCGCGCCGCTGCCCGCCCGCACGTCGCGCCGCCGCCCCAGCCCGAGCTCGCCCGCGCCGCCTCCTGTACTAGCTAGCTCAAATCCTGAGTCGATTGATCAATCTTATACTCTGTGCTGGCTTGCTCCGTTGATCGATCTTGTATTAGCTAGTTTCGATTGATCGATTTTAGCTAGCTCCGACTGATCGATTCTTTACTAGCTAGCTCCAAATACGGAGCGAGATGCCTGCCTCCCGCGCAAGCCCCCATGCCCATCCCTGCAGGTCCGGCCGCACGGCCCGTGCCCGTAGCTGCCGGCCGCCGCACCGCTCGTCCCTGCCGCCCGCCGCCCATCCCCGCTGGTCGTCACCTCGTCCTCGTCCTCAACGGCCGTTACCTCGTCTAGGCCGGCCGTCACTTCGTCCGCGCCGGCCGGCCGTCACCTCGTCTGCGCCGCTTGTCCCCGTCCCTGTTTTTACCGAGCTACTCGCGAGTAGCTCGCGAGCTTCACCGAGTCGAGCCGAGCTCAACTTCTGGACTCGACTGCTAAACGAGCCGAGCTGAGCTCGCTCGTTTGTTGAGCGAGTTTGAGCGAGTCGAGCCGAGCCGGCTCGGCTCGGCTCGAATTCCAGCCCTAGCCGGAGGGGAGTGGGGGAGGTGGCGAGGTGCGGCCGGCGGCCGAGCTCTGGCTGCGGCGGCGGCCGAGCACCGGTGGCGGCGGCGTCGCGTGTGTGTGTGGTGTGCGGGGTCGCGTGTGTGTGGTGTGTGGTGTGCGCGTGAGTGTGGCCGGGTAGGTATATTTTTTAGGACCTATGCCGACGGCAAAGCCGTCGGCACAACAAGAATAATTTTTTAGGACCTATGCCGACGGCTTTGCCGTCGGCACAACAAGATTTTTTCCTATTATTAACAATTTATTAATATTTTATAAACATCATAATTTACTCCATTATAAATTTATACAGTTTTATTAATATTTTAAACATTATAATTTAGACACATAAATTATTCCGGCGAAACCCTAGACCCGCCGGAGAAAACCCTAGATTTTCCGTCTACGGACGGTACGGGCATCGAAAGGGGGTAGCTCCGTGGATTTTTTTGCTTGGTTGGGTTAGGTTAGTCACTTGGTACAACAAATACACACATATGCCCCAACTCTTGCAAAGATTCCGCCCCGTTCGCCCCATGTGGGAGTTTCCAGCTATATGCCCCGAAACTCGCTAAGGAAACATTGACGCTCGTGAAGCCGGTCACACCTCGGGGAAGGATCTTGGACATATACAACCCAAAACACACTTGTACACATGTGATATGGCACCCCCTAGCTTTTGGTGGGGTTCCGATGCTCCGGAGCACCTCTCCGGCGAAACCCTAGACCCGCCGGAGAAAACCCTAGATTTTCCGTCTACGGACGGTACGGGCATCGAAAGGGGGTAGCTCCGTGGATTTTTTTGCTTGGTTGGGTTAGGTTAGTCACTTGGTACAACAAAGACACACATATACCCCAACTCTTGCAAAGATTCCGCCCCGTTCGCCCCATGTGGGAGTTTCCAGCTATATGCCCCGAAACTCGCTAAGGAAACAGTGATGCTCGTGAAGCCGGTCACACCTCGGGGAAGTATCTTGGACATCTACAACCCAAAACACACTTGTACACATGTGATATGGCACCCCCTAGCTTTTGGTGGGGTTCCGATGCTCCGGAGCACCTCTCCGGCGAAACCCTAGACCCGCCGGAGATAACCCTAGATTTTCCGTCTACGGACGGTACGGGCATCGAAAGGGGGTAGCTCCGTGGATTTTTTTGCTTGGTTGGGTTAGGTTAGTCACTTGGTACAACAAAGACACACATATGCCCCAACTCTTGCAAAGATTCCGCCCCGTTCGCCCCATGTGGGAGTTTCCAGCTATATGCCCCGAAACTCGCTAAGGAAACAGTGACGCTCGTGAAGCCGGTCACACCTCGGGGAAGTATCTTGGACATCTACAACCCAAAACACACTTGTACACATGTGATATGGCACCCCCTAGCTTTTGGTGGGGTTCCGATGCTCCGGAGCACCTCTCCGGCGAAACCCTAGACCCGCCGGAGATAACCCTAGATTTTCCGTCTACGGACGGTACGGGCATCGAAAGGGGGTAGCTCCGTGGATTTTTTTGCTTGGTTGGGTTAGGTTAGTCACTTGGTACAACAAAGACACACATATGCCCCAACTCTTGCAAAGATTCCGCCCCGTTCGCCCCATGTGGGAGTTTCCAGCTATATGCCCCGAAGCTCGCTAAGGAAACATTGACGCTCGTGAAGCCGGTCACACCTCGGGGAAGGATCTTGGACATATACAACCCAAAACACACTTGTACACATGTGATATGGCACCCCATAGCTTTTGGTGGGGTTCCGATGCTCCGGAGCACCTCTCCGGCGAAACCCTAAACCCGCTGGAGAAAACCCTAGGTTTTCCGTCTACGGACGGTACGGGCATCGAAAGGGGGTAGCTCCGTGGATTTTTTTGCTTGGTTGGGTTAGGTTAGTCACTTGGTACAACAAATACACACATATGCCCCAACTCTTGCAAAGATTCCGCCCCGTTCGCCCCATGTGGGAGTTTCCAGCTATATGCCCCGAAGCTCGCTAAGGAAACATTGACGCTCGTGAAGCCGGTCACACCTCGGGGAAGGATCTTGGACATCTACAACCCAAAACACACTTGTACACATGTGATATGGCACCCCCTAGCTTTTGGTGGGGTTCCGATGCTCCGGAGCACCTCTCCGGCGAAACCCTAGACCCGCCGGAGAAAACCCTAGATTTTCCGTCTACGGATGGTACGGGCATCGAAAGGGGGTAGCTCCGTGGATTTTTTTGCTTGGTTGGGTTAGGTTAGTCACTTGGTACAACAAAGACACACATATGCCCCAACTCTTGCAAAGATTCCGCCTCGTTCGCCCCATGTGGGAGTTTCCAGCTATATGCCCCGAAACTCGCTAAGGAAACATTGACGCTCGTGAAGCCGGTCACACCTCGGGGAAGGATCTTGGACATCTACAACCCAAAACACACTTGTACACATGTGATATGGCACCCCTAGCTTTTGGTGGGGTTCCGATGCTCCGGAGCACCTCTCCGGCGAAACCCTAGACCCGCCGGAGATAACCCTAGATTTTCCGTCTACGGACGGTACGGGCATCGAAAGGGGGTAGCTCCGTGGATTTTTTTGCTTGGTTGGGTTAGGTTAGTCACTTGGTACAACAAAGACACACATATGCCCCAACTCTTGCAAAGATTCCGCCCCGTTCGCCCCATGTGGGAGTTTCCAGCTATATGCCCCGAAGCTCGCTAAGGAAACATTGACGCTCGTGAAGCCGGTCACACCTCGGGGAAGGATCTTGGACATCTACAACCCAAAACACACTTGTACACATGTGATATGTCACCCCCTAGCTTTTGGTGGGGTTCCGATGCTCCGGAGCACCTCTCCGGCGAAACCCTAGACCCGCCGGAGAAAACCCTAGATTTTCCGTCTACGGACGGTACGGGCATCGAAAGGGGGTAGCTCCGTGGATTTTTTTGCTTGGTTGGGTTAGGTTAGTCACTTGGTACAACAAAGACACACATATGCCCCAACTCTTGCAAAGATTCCGCCCCGTTCGCCCCATGTGGGAGTTTCCAGCTATATGCCCCGAAGCTCGCTAAGGAAACATTGACGCTCGTGAAGCCGGTCACACCTCGGGGAAGGATCTTGGACATCTACAACCCAAAACACACTTGTACACATGTGATATGGCACCCCCTAGCTTTTGGTGGGGTTCCGATGCTCCGGAGCACCTCTCCGGCGAAACCCTAGACCCGCCGGAGAAAACCCTAGATTTTCCGTCTACGGACGGTACGGGCATCGAAAGGGGGTAGCTCCGTGGATTTTTTTGCTTGGTTGGGTTAGGTTAGTCACTTGGTACAACAAAGACACACATATGCCCCAACTCTTGCAAAGATTCCGCCCCGTTCGCCCCATGTGGGAGTTTCCAGCTATATGCCCCGAAACTCGCTAAGGAAACATTGACGCTCGTGAAGCCGGTCACACCTCGGGGAAGGATCTTGGACATCTACAACCCAAAACACACTTGTACACATGTGATATGGCACCCCTAGCTTTTGGTGGGGTTCCGATGCTCCGGAGCACCTCTCCGGCGAAACCCTAGACCCGCCGGAGATAACCCTAGATTTTCCGTCTACGGACGGTACGGGCATCGAAAGGGGGTAGCTCCGTGGATTTTTTTGCTTGGTTGGGTTAGGTTAGTCACTTGGTACAACAAAGACACACATATGCCCCAACTCTTGCAAAGATTCCGCCCCGTTCGCCCCATGTGGGAGTTTCCAGCTATATGCCCCGAAGCTCGCTAAGGAAACATTGACGCTCGTGAAGCCGGTCACACCTCGGGGAAGGATCTTGGACATCTACAACCCAAAACACACTTGTACACATGTGATATGGCACCCCCTAGCTTTTGTTGGGGTTCCGATGCTCCGGAGCACCTCTCCGGCGAAACCCTAGACCCGCCGGAGAAAACCCTAGATTTTCCGTCTACGGACGGTACGGGCATCGAAAGGGGGTAGCTCCGTGGATTTTTTTGCTTGGTTGGGTTAGGTTAGTCACTTGGTACAACAAAGACACACATATGCCCCAACTCTTGCAAAGATTCCGCCCCGTTCGCCCCATGTGGGAGTTTCCAGCTATATGCCCCGAAACTCGCTAAGGAAACAGTGATGCTCGTGAAGCCGGTCACACCTCGGGGAAGTATCTTGGACATCTACAACCCAAAACACACTTGTACACATGTGATATGGCACCCCCTAGCTTTTGGTGGGGTTCCGATGCTCCGGAGCACCTCTCCGGCGAAACCCTAGACCCGCCGGAGAAAACCCTAGATTTTCCGTCTACGGACGGTACGGGCATCGAAAGGGGGTAGCTCCGTGGATTTTTTTGCTTGGTTGGGTTAGGTTAGTCACTTGGTACAACAAAGACACACATATGCCCCAACTCTTGCAAATATTCCGCCCCGTTCGCCCCATGTGGGAGTTTCCAGCTATATGCCCCGAAGCTCGCTAAGGAAACATTGACGCTCGTGAAGCCGGTCACACCTCGGGGAAGGATCTTGGACATCTACAACCCAAAACACACTTGTACACATGTGATATGGCACCCCCTAGCTTTTGGTGGGGTTCCGATGCTCCGGAGCACCTCTCCGGCGAAACCCTAGACCCGCCGGAGAAAACCCTAGATTTTCCGTCTACGGACGGTACGGGCATCGAAAGGGGGTAGCTCCGTGGATTGTTTTGCTTGGTTGGGTTAGGTTAGTCACTTGGTACAACAAATACACACATATGCCCCAACTCTTGCAAAGATTCCGCCCCGTTCGCCCCATGTGGGAGTTTCCAGCTATATGCCCCGAAACTCGCTAAGGAAACAGTGATGCTCGTGAAGCCGGTCACACCTCGGGGAAGTATCTTGGACATCTACAACCCAAAACACACTTGTACACATGTGATATGGCACCCCCTAGCTTTTGGTGGGGTTCCGATGCTCCGGAGCACCTCTCCGGCGAAACCCTAGACCCGCCGGAGATAACCCTAGATTTTCCGTCTACGGACGGTACGGGCATCGAAAGGGGGTAGCTCCGTGGATTGTTTTGCTTGGTTGGGTTAGGTTAGTCACTTGGTACAACAAAGACACACATATGCCCCAACTCTTGCAAAGATTCCGCCCCGTTCGCACCTCTCCGGCGAAACCACGGGGCAGGGTTTCGACACTATCCCGATGCATGAAATATTTAAACAAATAATTGATACAAAAAATCAGCATACCAAAAATCAGCATACCTTCACACATAATGTGAAGGTTGTAAAAAAAAAAACCTATGCCGACGGCAAAGCCGTCGGCATATCTCTGGGCATAACCCTAACCGGGCTAGCCTATGGCATAGCTCTGTGCCGACGGCTGCCGTCGGCACAAGAGAGTAAACGCCGACGGCTAATAAATGCCGACGGCGGCCGTCGGCATAGCTTTTGTACGCCGACGGTCATTTTTGTGCCGACGGCTGCCTCGGCCGGCTGGGCTGCCACGAGGCTACGCCGACGGCCCCGACCTTTTGCCGTCGGCGTAGCTTCTGGCCGTCGGCATATATCACCATTCCTGTAGTGGCTACAAGGCTGCTTCAAAATAACAATGGGCAATTGTCTTTATTTCATCAAGAGAAATTGAGCTATCATGGTACCTAAACATTTTATTATTGTAAAATTATACACAGACATCAGACATGTAACCACACATCATCTAAAGCCAACATTCTTGCCCGTGTTGGGGCTGGTCTCAGCGCTTGAGCCGTCCGTCGTTCCATCGGGTCATCGGCTCGGCTCACTGGGGTGCAAAATATCGCGTGTCGGCAGCTTCGACTTTCCCCCTCCACCATCCCCGATCTCCGGCTCGCCATACCACCGTGGCGGCCCATGGCGTGACGCCGGGTACAGCTACAGCGCCGCCGGGTCCCCGACGAGTCCCGACGGCCTCCAAGCGATGCCCTTATCCACCCTTCCTCCTCCTCTCCTTCTCTCTTCCTCCCCTTTCTCTGTCTGCGCATCGCCTTCTTTGCTCCCATCTCGCTCCTGTCCTCGCCGGCTACTCGTCATCTCCCTCGCCGTCCCGCCGCTTCCGTCCGGTCCGCACCGACCTAGATCGATGGCGCTGCAGGGACCTGAGGCTGGTTGAGGTAAGCTGCGTTTCCTTCTCTTCTCGTATTCCCCTCTCTGTTCTTCTGCCATCTAATCTCCGGTTGTGTCTATGTAGCTGTTCTTCTGACCTCCTTTTTTATTGGATCCGGTGCACGTCGGAATCACAGGTCTCAGTTTGGTTGAGGTATGCTGCCCCGCGATCCTCCCCCTTTACTCTGTTTTTTCCTCTTTCTTGCCTACCTGTTTTTATTGTTGGATCCGGCTGATTGACCTTGTCATTGGCCTTCTTTTCTCTACAGTTGTCGCTCTGACTTATCTTACATTCGATCTGGTGAACCGTTGGAAGCTGCTGGTTGGAGGTGAGTGCAACAGATCTATTTTGTTTTGCTTTTGGTTGGATGTGCAAATAAGAATGCATACGGGTAGCTGTAGTTCCTAGGTTCTTTAGGCTGTCCAATTTATTTAGAGCACCGATGCTTGCTGTCCATGCTTATAGATAGATGTAGTTGTGGTTGCTTATTCATGCTTACTGTCCATTCCTATTGATAGATGTAGCTGTTCCAGTGTTTGCTCATTCACTGTTTGAGTGTTTGCTCATTCATGCTTGTTGTCCATGTCTATAGATAGGGCTGAAGTAACTAATGCTCGATGTTCTGGTTTGCTTTGTTTGTGTGATCTGATTAGCTGGTTCCTAGGTTATTTCTGCTGTGATGTTCTTGTTTGCTTTGTTTGTGTGATCTCATTAGATTAGCTGGTTCCTAGGTTAATTCTGCTGTCCAAATAGATATATATTTTATTTTCCTATTGGTGCTCATTTGTTAGTACGTGGATAGTAAGATCTGTCCTTCTTGTTGTCACATGCAGGATCTGTAGCTATTTTTCGAAGGAAGGAAGCTTTGGACGGTTCTTTGCAGTTGGTTGCTTCCAGTTGTTAGTTGATTATTCTTTGTGAGGTATTGATATTGCTTTTCTGCTGAATATGCTTTAATTTCTGTGTATGCTTATATGTTTTATCCTTCTGTTTGTGTTGTTGGACATGCTCTCTGATATATAGATGGCTAATGATGTTTCTTTCTTGGGGTTTTTTTTTGTGTTGGGTGATGAATTTTATAGTTGTTCTTGGTACCACAGGATGTTCGTTGTTTATTCATCGTATGTGCGTTTGTTGGATGTTGTTGCGGACCGGTGTGGACTGTCGTTCCATTCATGCATGAGTGAGGTGGATGATGATGGCGATGTCCTTGGAGGGGTTGAGCTTGAGGTCCCTATTGCTCGGCGCCCTGATCATTTTGAGCGTCGATTTTTCTGGGCATGTGCTTCTGCTGGTTTGCTGTTCCCTCATGACCAGGATGCTTTGCAGGCCATTTGTTTCCTTCAAGAGTTATATGGATTTGTAGTCCAAGATTATAACTATCATTGTATGTTAGCTTATAGGGAGTTGGCTCGGTCAGCTTTTGTCCTTGCTGCTTCTATAGTTCGCACCACTGGCCCCAACCGTGTCACTATACCCAATTCTGTACCCAATTCTGTGACTGATGTAGATGCCGCTACCCAATGGCATACACTGTATTCCCAGCTGGTTTCTTCAGCTTGTGAGTTTTAGCTTATGTTGGTTTTCTCGGTTTTGTACCATTGTAACTATCAGAGATATGGCCCTGTGCGCCTCATTTGTTTGCTAACTATTATCGGCTTTTCTTCCTTGTTTGCCTTGTCTGCTTTGCCATTTCATTATTTACTTGCATTCCTGCCTTGGTTACCCTTATGTAATGCGCCGGGGTTTTCCCCAAATTAGATTTTGCTTGTTTTTCTTTTTGCATCATCATGTCATCATGCATCAATCACCTTGCATATTTTGCAACAAAATAATCAAAATATTATTTTTGAAACCCTATTTTATTTTGCAAAATCTTCTCCCTCAATTTCTTTTCCCTCTTTTCTTTTCTATCCTTTTCTTTCTACTTTTTTTTTCAATTCTTATATTGGGAAAATCCACAAAATTCATGAAGGGCCGGTTTGCACCATTCAGCCCATCTCCCTCTTCTTCTTTCTCCTTTGGCCCAGCAACATCCAGCCCAACACCCACTTTTCTTCCCCTTTTGACATCACACCTGTACGAACCATCTTGTCACCGTCCATCTCCATGGAAGCCATCCGATGCGCGTCCTACAGCTCTCCTCCTCCTATAAGGACATGTCCAGGAGCTTGACCTAGCCCTCCTCTTCCTTTTCCCCCACAACACCGCCGCCGTTCCCTTCCTCCTTGCCTCGCTGTTGTCATGCCAAGCAGCGCGCCCTGAAGCTCTATGCCGGCCGCCGTCGGCCTCCTCTTCGGTGTCCGCCTCCCCGAGCCACGCCACCATGTCCAGGAGGCCCGAGGAAACGCCTACGACCACCACGCGCGAGGAATCGAGCCGAGGATCGCCGCACGCATCGTCTTCTTCCACGACGTCCTTGCCAGCCGTCGCTGCCCCGCCGTCGAATCCGTCGCCACCGGTCTTCCCTAAGCCTTCCCGTGTTTTCCAGAAGATGTGCCTCATCGTCCTCTTCCTTGTGACGCTGATCCAGACCCAGAGCCGTCCAGGAAACGCCAAGTTCGTCCTCGACCACGTCCGTCTGCAGCGCACACCTTCTCTCCCCGTCTTCTGCCGGTCCAGTGCTTCCCCGGAGCGGCCATATACATCAGCAACACCCCGTGAGCTTCTCCTCCGATCCCCTCCCTTCCCCATCTCGATCTCGTCCCATCCATGTTGTTCCCCGGCGCGGACTCCTGATCACCATGGCAACGAGCTCGTGCTCGAGCTGCTGCTCATGTCGCTCCCTGCCTACACGCTCTCCATCACACACCTGCACCTTGCACACGCACGCACCAGCACACCCAGCTGCACCCTGCCCGTCGACCTTGCGCGCACGCACGTCAGGCACCAGCAGCGCCCCGCTGCACCTCGTCGTCGTCGTTCTCTGAAACTGAAGTCTGCATCTTTGTTGTCTTGAAATTCAGTTAACAGCGACACTTTGCTTCATCTACCTCCTGAGTCTGCAACTGTCACAAAGCCGAGCCCAGCCCAGTGGCTCCGTTCCTTGCTCCCGCACTCGTGAGACCCAAGTTCGATCCCCACTGGCTGCAATAGAAGCACCCCCTTTTTCTCCTTTATTTTTTTTTGGCAGAAAATGTGTTATACTTGTATCTATTGTATCTTTTATTTTACAAATGCAAATAATATAAATGAGATGTCTATAATTATCAGAAAAATGTGAGGAATTTGAATATGCCATCCATGTCCATGTTTGCATCATGTAACTTGAGGTTTAGTGGGGTTTTGCATAAACATCTAAATAATTAAATGTGGAATATGTGGGTATTAATTTAACATCATGCCCTATTCCATTTAATTTTGTATAGATCACCCATGTCTTGCTTTAACTTGCTAACAACATTTAAATTTGATGTGTAGACAAATAACTGGAACCATATATTTAAATGTCGGAATCTCGGTTCCGTTTAATTTGGTTAAATTGCATCCTCTCATAATTGCCATGTCATGCATGCATTGCATCAACATGCCGGTTCTTTTGGCGTCATAGTAAAATGCAACTTTTCCGATGTCCAGTGTTTCTTGCTTCTTCGGGAATAGCACGTTGAGTTGATGTGAGCAACGATAGGTTCTGCTACCTCTACCGGATTGCAGGCAAGGACTACTCACTTGCTATCTTTGCTTGTTTTCTGTCTCTTACTCCGTCTATCTTTTGTTCCTTGCTAGCCCTATGTATCGATGCTTGTGTCTCGATCCTATTTGCATGTTTACCTTACAGCCACGATATAGCCACACCCCCACATCCTTTTAAACATGTTGTTTGTTAGCCTTGCGAGTCGTAGTGCATGCTTAGGAGTTGTTCGTGGTTTATCTCATACACTGCTGATGTTTAGATGGTATAGTTTAATTAATTGAAGACATGCTATGTGGGTATAATTATTATAATAAAGATAAGGCACCGGCGGAAGGCCAGCTATGGTGATTTGTTCTGCTAGTGTCGCCTAGGAAAAATCGTTCTTTTCCGCTTATCCAAGAATGAGCGCCCTACCCACACGTGGGAAGACTTATGGAACTCCCCTCAACTCAGTACCGGATCTGCTATATTGGTTAGGGAGCCACAAAGTAGTTCGGGTGTTTACCATTTGGAGCATACGCACGATGCATGTTGAAGATGAGAGGTTACAACTATGGGGGGCGCATATAGGTTTGCGGTACGTTCGTTTATCGAGTGTGGAAGGAGGAGCAATCATATGAGTGTTATCCTCCCGAAGCCGTCCTCGCAACGTTTGGGCCCGCAAAGGAGTTTCGGCCGGGCTCCCCACGTGGATCAGTCTCAGATAGGTGGCTCTCTATCCAATGTAGTAGTGAAGGGGAAGGTCGTGTTGAGATACCTTTTGCCTTCGTGGCATGTGGTTGATCGAACGTGTATGGTTACATTTGGGCACCCCTGCAGGGTTAAATCTTTTCGAAAAGCCGAGTCCGCGGTTATGGACGACTTGGGTAATGTGCTGGCTAAAAAGATCATAGACATCACCGTAAAATTAAATAGCTAATTTGCTTAGTAAATAGCCTTACTCGAATAATAATATGATTAAAACTTTATCAATGTGTGAGTGCCCGGACTTCTTCCTCGTGGGTTTCTGATACGAGGGAGTTGTCTTAGGGCGGGTATTGTTTGGTGAGTAGAATAGGTTCTATGAGTATGCGCTCTCTTTCCTTATTCTAATTAGACGGAAGTTGTAGCGTGTCTCTATAAGTTGTTAGTGCTGCTTGCTACCGCCTCAATCGCTAACCCTCTTTCCCCGGAATTCAAGTTTTGATATCTTGTGAGTATTACTTGCCAGTACTTCTACTAGTACTGACCCCTTCGGGGCTGCTATTCCAAATGCAGCCAACAGGTTTGAAGTCAGACGACGTTAGCTTGGGAATCCCTCCAGCTTGGCCTGGGCAGGGATATGGTGCCTTTGGTTATCTTCAGGACTCTTAGTCCAATTTGTATCTTGTCCGTAGCCGGACACTATTTCGTTTCCGTTGTTATTGGATCTTTGTAATGTATCTTTGTACTCTTGACTCGGTGAGTTGTTGTATATAAATGTTGTTTTGTGGGTTCCATCGTGAACTATTGTAATGATCATCACAATTCCACCCGCATAACGTGTGTGTTGCGACATGCACGTTATGCCTGGTGGGCGTCCTAGGATCGTTATTATGCGGATTTGGCGGCATCGCTCAAATCTGCATAGTGCCGATCCCGGGGCGTTACACCTTAATTGTCAGCCAGCAGTCCATACTTGTGTTGTTCTATATTCTATTGATGGTCCTTGCCTGCTGGGGTTTTGGTTACTTTCGGTCTTCTAAATATGTGAGACTAGCACTGTAAAATGTTTTGCAAAATAGACGGTCTTGTAACCTAAAGTTCTGTCATGACATAATGTGTATTTAGTAATTCCAGCCAGCCTCCATGTCTTTGTCTAATGCGCCTGCTTATGTTTATAGATTCTGTACTGTTTTTACATACATGTCTAATGCTCTTATAAGATCCTTATGTGAAGATATACTTTTCTTCGCACAGCTTCATGCTTTTTTTTATTGTGTGGATGTACATTCTTTAGGGTTCTGGGATTTATAATAAACTGTCTCTTGGCGCTGCCAGTCTTATTTTGTTCTGTTGCTGATACTTACTTTTTGGCTGTGCCATCTAGCTAGAAAGGAAGCATGCTTTGCCTTTAATGTGTTGTTGATGCTCTGATGCATCCCCGGCGTCATCGCGGACGCGTGGGCGGTACTGGTTCTGCTGTTTCGGTCCAGCCTAATGGCTATCATAAACGGAGAAGTATGGCTGCCAGTAATTAGTATTTCTTGCTACATACCTCCTTTAGTACTGCTCTTTACAGGGTTTATGTCTTGCTTTGTTGATTGTAAAAATAGGGGACGGGTGGTTCCCGATGCTAAGTCCTACTGTCACTGCTTTTAATAGAAAAAAACGCATGTTCGCACTTCACCTGCGTAGTCCTGGAAACCAAGGTGCATATGTGTGTCAGCGTGTCTCTCTTCTGCCCTCTTTTTTTGTGGTTCTTTATTAAACGTGCCGGTTTCCTATATATAGAACATGTTGTGCATGGCCCTTTGCCTGATGATTGGACTGGTTTTAGTACCGAGTTTGCCGAAAGTTTAAAAGGTATTCTGTTACGTTCTCCTTTCCTACCATTTGTTTCCCTGCTCGTGTGGCCATTTGTTTCCTGTACCTTTTCAACGTAGGTTCCAACGGCATGTTTTTGTAGCTTCTTACATAGGTCGTTCATACCATGGCGCTCCTGTTTATCAATGCTCGAATTGTGAGGCTGTCTTCTGGTTTGAGGAGAGGGTAAAGGGTGCGTCTTCCATCACACAGCATCGGGTTGTCTATAACCTTTGCTGCAAGGGTGAGAAAGTTCATGTTCCAGCCTTTGTTGTGCCTCCACCTTTCTTGGCCGACCTTTTGCGTTTTGATGGCAACCGTCATGCAAAAAAATTCCTAACCAAAATCCGACTGTATAACTGTTTGTTTGCCTTCACATCAATGGGAGCCAATATAGATCGTTCAGTGAACAAATCGCGTGGTCCTCCGATTTTTAAAATCTGTGGGGCAGTTCATCATCGTATGGGTTCTCTCACTTGCAAGGAAGGGGAGACTCCTAAATTTTTTGAACTTTACATCTATGACACCACTAATGAAGTCAGGAATAGAATTAATGCTTTGTCTAAAGATGATTCTCTTGACAATGATTTAGATCGTCAGATTGTGGCTGGTATGATAGAAATGTTGAATGCTCATAATCCTTTGGTCCAAACTTATAGGATGGCAAAAGAACGCATAGAAGGTAATGCCGATGAACATGTTGCTATTCGTATCATTGCTCCTTCTCCTGGCGATGGTCCTCAGTTTAATTTACCCACAACCTCTGAATTAGCCGCCTTGGTTGTTGGTGAAGCTACTGTTGAAACACCGGCCCGTGACATAGTTGTCCATAATAAAACCAATGGCCTGCAACAGGTTTCTTATTTGCATCCCACTTTCATGTCCCTGCAATACCCTTTGTTGTTTCCATATGCTGAGAGAGGTTTCCAGCTCAATGTTCCACACATTGGTTCTTCAGTTGTGGCCCGTAAGAGTATGACTATGCAGGAGTACTACTGTTTTGGTTGCCATTATCGCCCTAATCAACCAAATCCTTATATTTGCTATGGCTTGCTATCTTCCCAAGTTGTTGTTGATTCAAGGGCTTGCATTGATGAAAATAGGATATGGTACATTCTTAAGAATCAAGATGATCTTAGATCTGAGAGCCATCAGGGCATCATCGATGCAATTGGAGAGGGTTCTATCGATGGTAATGATGTTGGAAAGAGAACTATCTTGCCTTCTAGCCATACGGGAGGCCGCCGTTATTTTGTGGAGAACTTCCAGGATGGTCTAGCCATTTGTCGCGTGCATAGCGCTCCTGATTTGTTCTCCACCTTTACATGCAATCCAAAGTGGCCTGAGATCACAGAGGCGCTGCTCCTTGAGCCTGGCCAAACACCATATGATAGGGATGACATCATTGTTAGGGTGTATGCCCTCAAACTTGCCGAGTACATTGTTAGGGCATCTCCATGGCAATGAGGAACCTGCTCCACCTGGAAATATCACACCCCACCCCTATGTGTCACCATTTGCTAATGAGCTTGAGCAGCAGAATCTTCAGCATCAGATATGGAACCATAACAATGCTATGCCCTCTGGTGGCCAGAATGATCTCCTTGATGATCTTGAATCGATTGACTCTGAGGGCACTATGTCGGATGAAATTAATGTTCTGACTGATAACGCACTGGGTGTGGATATGCGTACTGTGGTTGGCTACTCTGGACCATCTTTGATGGATGGCGTCGCAGTAACAAACAATGTGCAGGATGATGGTATGGATGCCTGGAATGATCATGTGATGCAGGTTGAATTAGCGGCTGATCGCTTTATGATGGGAGACTTATCCGGTGATCTGAACTTTGTGCGTGCTGATGGACAGACAGTCGACATTGAAGTACCTCCTCTCGCTGCTTATCTTGCTTTCTTGGGCTTTGTCATACGCCAAGTTTACACTCGTCGCATAATGCCTGTAGTTGATGAGATGGAGAATCTTCCTCTTCTCTTACTCAATATTCAGTCTGCGGTTAATCAAGTTTAGAAAACCAACAAGCACCAGCTAATTCAGCAAGTAACTCATCTATTACAGGTAATGGGTATTTCCCCTTCACTGTTACTGCATTCAGCTGTCGAAAATCAATGACTGGGCGCCAGGTGTTGTCTTTTTTACGGACCATGAGTACCGGTGAACTGAAAGCACTATTGTTGTGGGTGATCACACCTTGTTCCAACATCTCTGCAATCTGCTTTTCTAGCTCATCCTTTAATTCTGGTGCAACACGATATGGTCTGATAGAGACTGGTCTTGCACCTGGGAGCAGTGGGATATGTTGATCATATACTGGACGTGGCGGCAGTCCTTTAGGCACCTCAAACACTGCACTAAATTGGTCCAAAACCTGCTGCACTTCAGTTGGAATGTTTGGGGATTCCTTGTCAGATTCATGTATCAACTGCAGCTCGACCAAGGCGTGAGTACAATACCCAGGCCCTTCACCCTGCAACACCACCTGACGTCCTTCGTGCTGAAACGCCAACCACCCTTCAGTCCAGTGAGTAATCATAGGACTATACTTGCCCAACCAATCCAGTCCCACAATTCCATCATAACTCGCCAAATCAAGCACATGGAAAGTGTCTGTGAACTGAGCACCATCTGCTAGCCATGTTAATGAAGGAAAATACATTGTGCTCTGTAACAATGCACCCCCAGCAACTTGAACTGTGATAGGTGATGGAAGTTGTTGGAACCCAAACAATTGTTGAGCCTTTTGTTGATCTATAAAACATGAAGAACTGCCAAGTCCACCAAGAAGAGCATTGTACATCCTTGTATGTGAACCTTCAGTTGCATTGTTATGGGAGCTACTGTATCTGCTGACAGAGCTGCTGCCGAAATCATCAGCAAGTGTTGCGGAATCTGTGGCTGTGGTGATGTTGGTTGTTCAGTATCAGACGGTTCACCTTCACTACCATCTGGAAGTTGCATACATTCGATCATTTCTTGCACTACATGAAGTTGAATTGTGTTTTTGCATTGATGCTCTCGATTCCACTTCTCACCACAGATGAAACAGAGCCCTCTGGCTCGCCTATATGTCTTCAGACTTGTCCATTTATCGTCAGAGTTGCCCTTTTGGAGTTCAGCTGAGCGTTTTTCTTCAACTGTTTTAGAAATCCACTTGGCCAGCGGCGGAGGAGGTGTCATTGGTTGCACAACAGGGATTCGCCTTGTCCCTATCAGTGGAGTTGCTGGTCTGTTTAACGGGGTACTGCCGTCCCCTAGTTCCTCATACAAGAGTGCCAGCGTATAGGCAGCATCCAGACTGCGTGGTTGCTGGATCGCTACTAACACACGCACAGAAGGCTGCAATCCATCAAGGCAACGAGTAGTATAATGCAATGGGTCTGGGCGAGCTTCATAAGCAGAGAGTTGATCAATCAATTCCGCAAAGCGCTGCACATAGTCTTCAATTGTTGACGTTTGCGAGATGTGGAAGAGGCGACAGACCAGGAGAGTATGCTGATTGCGACCAAAACGTTCCAGAACAGCTGCCGCGAACTCCTGCCAACCTGAATTCGGTGTCTGTTCTAGATAAGCCTCCAACCAAGTTGCAGCTGCACCTGTGAACATGGAAGATGCGTACGAGATCTTCAAATTCTGCGGTGTCTGCCACCTGAGAAAATATTCCTCACAACGCCTTTGCCACAGTTTCGGATTTGCTCCATCAAATTGGGGCAAGTCGATGCGCGGACCATGTGGGGAATGGTCAGAACTTGCAGACTGAATTTGATGATAACTGGAGGAAGGAAAATTTTGGCGGTCAGAGCAATTACCTCCGACCGGAGGAGACATAGATGAGACACATGCCTTCCCCCGGTTTTGAAGATCATAGCGGTGCCCATCTGGGCCAGCGGCGCCCTCTCCCAGGTCCATGGTGTGTGGACGGAAGGGATGCTGCGCATGCCTGTCAGGATCGGGTCGCGGAAGTTGCTTGACGGCCTCCGCTAAAGCCGTGATCTCGGAGCTCAAGGAGGATTTGACAGTGTTGAGGTCGCCGCCGATAGACTCCTTCACGACCTCCAGATCTGAAGTCATGGCGGAGCGGACGGATTCGACCGTGGTGTTCACCGTCTTGATTTGTTTATCGGTGTCGACCACGAATTTGCGAACCGCATCGAGTGTTTCCTTTTTGTAGTCGAGGAAGCGGGCTTCATACTCCACCGTCGTCTCGGCCTTGAGGAGATCGTAGATGGCCTTGCTCTCCGGCGAGAGATTCTCCATGATCTCCGAGCGATAGCGAGACGAAAATCGCGTCAGGTAGGAGTTGGTGGGGATCTCCAGATCCGGGATCTTTGAGGCTCTGATTACCACTTGTAAGAACCAACAGGAAAACTCTCACAAATCTCACTACGAATTGGAATTATTAGGGATCTAGCCCGATCCACCCATCCACCCTCCGAGCTAGTTCATTGTTCATACATACGGCACTGCCGTCCGGGTTCTTTCTTTTCTCTCAAGTCTGCCTCTCTACTAAGCGAAGCCTCTCATAAATAGCTCTCCGTTTCCTCATGTCGTCCAGTTCCCATCCCCTAGCCAGGCTGGGGCCTTCTTGCTCCTGTTGGGCCGGCCTGCTAGCGGTCTGTTAGCTTGATTACCTATGTTGCTCTCCGTAGTGCTGGTATCTGGAGGCGGGTCGCTGACACCTTTTGTAATCCGAAGCATCAATATCATATATTAGTCCAGGATCGCTTGCTCGAGTTGGATAATAAATCCAGCTCCATAATCAAAAGGGTCTGCGATCTTATTCGGGCTTGCATCGGCTAGTAATGGCAGACCGTTGTTGTCTGTTATGTATGCTGCAAAAACAACTTAGTTTTGTTAAAAAATGCATTAGGAACACATGATGTTGACATACTTCGAAGTCTATGGAAGGACTTTTCTACACTACTAGTATAATTGGCCTATACCTACCCGTTGTCATGAGTGCCGATTTGAGAGCAGTAGGTGACCAGTCTGGATGGAATGACTTGAGCACGGCTATGATGCCAGATACATGTGGGCAAGCCATTGATGTCCCTGAATCGAAGAAGTAGAGCCCCAATTCCTTGTAAACACCGACCTGCGGCGCCGCTGCTAAGATATTCACCCCAGGTGCAGCAATGTCCGGCTGTTTACAATGCAGTGTGAAGTTATCATTACATATGTTAGCAACATTGACATATTAATGAAAACAAGGTCAACTATAGTGATCCGAGAACGTATCCGGTTCACCCATTCTTGTGGTGCAACCGATGCACCAGATGTCGGGAACAACTTTACAAGTTGGGATAAGAATCTGGAAATAATATATGACATAGACATACTAAGAAACAAAATAAAAATCAATACTGGTCGTGTTAATGGTCAAATACGACCCAATTCAAAATAACTACCATTAATACATGCTTTGGCACTTTTTATCTCTCAAGTTTTGGGTTGAATAAGAATCTGAAATTTTGTGCGATGATTAATATGAATGATAGTATGTGTCATTTTTGTTTGGATTTTTTTGACATTTTTAGAGTGTATTTTTGGCATCTTTATTGTGTAAAAAAATATAAATCCATAGTATATACCTTGAGAACCGAAGGATAGACGGAGCTTGGACCTCTAGATGAGAAAGCTGCAATTCTCGGAGCAGGAATTCCACTTCCAGTTGTTGTTTGACTCATAGAAATCTTTGCTACCGGATTCTGACTGGTACTATTGAGAAGTCGTGTTTATGAACAACTAAAGTAACAAACATGCATGTATATTTCTTTATACATGAGTAAAAATTTGCAATATTACATGTTTAATGTACAAATTAACAAAGAATTACATGTTTAAGAAAAAATCACAAAATAATAGTCTACACTACGAGTTAGTTTATCTAACATATCCCAAAATAACATATTAAAAAAAATTGTGAGTATGATTATGTCAGCCTGGGCTTTGTGTAGATGCTTCAAATGTCTGTAGCTTTGTGATACTAATGGTATATAAACTTGTAGCTATGTAAAATTAGTCTTTAATATTTTAGTTGTGCTATATATTTTATCCCTAAATGTATAGTTATGTGAAACTAGTATTTAAATATGTAGTTGTCTGATAGTTTGTTCCAAAATTAATTTTAAAAAGAGAGACATAACAAAAGACAATTGCTAACCATCAACAAACAATTACACCTTTTAAAACATAACAAAAGACAAGTGCTAACCATCAACAAACAATTATCGAGATAACTTTTAACAAATTTATATTAAAACTATATATTTTATCCCTAAATGTATAGTTATGTGATAACTTTTGAACAAATAGGACTAACCATCAACAAACAATTATCGAGATGCACATAGGTCCGACTACAACTACATTGCTTTACGGGACATAACTGCTCCATGGAAGGTTCTATTTTTGTTTTGTTTCGATTATTAGCAGTACCCGCCTAGTAAGGACCAAGCATGGTTTTCTGGTTTTCTAAATCCTGGGTTGGAGTACCCACACATTGGATTTCCAGATTACCATTTTTATCGATAACGGATAGGCAATATTTCATGACTTGTTTAAGTACTCTCTTAGTCATGGTGTCTCTGCAATAGATTTTGTTTTCTGTAAAACTTATTTCATCTATTTAATTTGGATACTGAAAGATAAATTTTGAATAAAAAACATAACAGAACATCCATATCCACCAAATAGTCATAGTAATTCTCTACCCATAAAGTATCCTCCATTTAGATAGGATTATTCCACAAAAAATCAGAAAGGTCAGCAAGGACTTTCTCTTAGAGAAGACAATCGACATGTGGAACTTATAGTATCTATCATGTACCAGATTGTACGCTATAGTATATCAAATTTTAGAAACATCTCCTACTTCTACTTGATCAATCCTAGCCTCGATTTGTGTCGCATACTCTAATTCTTGAGGCGAAGGAAACAACATCAACCATTTGTGCCTAAATCTAAGGGCAATAGTAGTATTAGCACTAAGACATGACCACAAGCTTATCACTTTTAATCAACATTGGAAAGACAAAACCGGTATAAATTTCATATGTCCTCCGGAAGTTTGTTCTAATTTCATATGAATGGATAACACACTCTCACTAAGATCTTAATTACACACTTACCTAAAGTACTGAAGTATCTTGTAGGTTACCTCTAAATCAACAGAAACACATGGGATGGACATGGCGCGAAACTGCCAAGCAACAAGAAGGTCGACACTTTGCTGCGTGAAGATAAAGCCTTCTCCTCCATTATTGACCACTGCTGATGCCAACCCATACAATTGCGCTGTCGGGACTGCAGAGGTTACACTAAAACAGAGGATAATATTCCCCTTCACATCTGTACTGTTTGCAAGAGTCAAGTTACACCTGCAATTAAACATGGGGAATTAAAGTGCTAAAATATATGCGCGTGTCATATGGAAAAAACTTCACCATACTAATGGGTTGTGGACTCATAAACACCAACTACAAAAGTAAACAAATGAAACATGCAAGTGTTCAAATAGAGGATATAGTGTAGTCATACATGCTATTAATGTAGAGCTTGATCTTGTGAACCCGATTTGCTCTTTCCATATCGATAAATAAGGATTGTCCCTATTAGCAGCACAAATTCACTATTAGAATACATGGTATTAAAAATGTATATACGAAAATCTGATAACCCTTATATTATGCAATGGTGCTTCCTTCTCTTCTATGTAAATACAACTGATTTGTGAGCCATGGTGGATCTGCCAACTTTAAAATAATAGGCATGTCCTCAAGTTGCTTCAGCCTGATTTTACAGCCGACATGCTATTTATGACAAGAATTATCATTTATTCACTTATGGAAGAGAACTCGTCTGTCCAACTCATGAATTCTATGCATCTAATTTTTTTTGAACTTTTGTTCACAATAGGTAAGGTACATTATGATGCCGAACTTGCAAGACAGCTATAATCGAATATCACTAGCCAACAATATCGTGGTTTACACAAGACTGAAATAAGGTCAAGATAGATTCGTGTGATCACAAACTATAAAAACTACTCCCTCCGTCCTAAAATAAGTGTCTTAGATTTGCCAAAATATGGATGTATCTAGACATAAAACACATATAGATACATCCATTTTTTGACAAATCTGAGACACTTATTTCTGGACGGAGGGAGTAGCTTATTACAGGAAGTAACCCCATTGACAGTCTATTTAGTAAAGCATCGGACTTGCAGAGTTCATATCTCAAATCTAACTACTCACCTTTTTAAGGTCATCACTGATTATTTTTTGGGCAATTGTGGATTACAGAATATGAATCCATGACCTCCATGGCGACTACATTTACTATACACATTTTGACGAACTCCTTTTCTACTTCAAATAAATACGGATAGAAGATAGAAACATACCACAAGTATCTGGCCGTTTCCCAGAGTGATAGCAGTAGGAAACAACCGATCCATTGTTGATGCTGCAACTGTAAAGAGCCATGGAGCTACATTACCCACCATCTGGGCATAGGGTCCAAAATTCCCAGCTGCATATACCACTGGTATATACAGTACCATTTGCCACCGCGTGAAACGCGGGAAGGTGTCCCAACACGCTGACTATAGACAGCGATAAGATGTCAACTCCATCGTGGATGCCATCATCTATTGCCTTCATAACTGCTGCCTCACTGTGGCCTCTGCTGGTGGCGCTTCAACGCTCCAGCAAGCCTTGTACATTGCGATGCGGGCTCTTGGTGCACCGCCGCGTGCAACACCGGATGCAAGCCCATTGAAGCTGATGTTGTGGACAATAATGTTCCCCGCCGCTATCGAGGCCACATGGGTGCCATGGCCGTTCAGATCTCTGGGAGACAAAAACTCACCTACTAGCAGCTGGGTTTCGTCAACAACGTCGGCGTACCACCGTGCACCAATGATCTTGTTGTTGCAGATCTTGGGGCTGAAGGACTTGCCAGATTGACAGGTCCCCTTCCATCTTGGAGGAGGGGGGCCATATCCATCATCATCGAAGCTCGGTGACTCTGGCCAAATACCTAAAGTGTGGAAAACTATCAGGTTCTACCATGAAGTGTGGAAAACTGTCATCGGATGCATATTCAGTTAAGATGGCTCTTTCTCCATTCCTTTTTGTATTTTTGAAAATAACATACCATTTCCTCCGTAAATGATATATGCAAGTCATGTTGCAAGATTCATGTGAGAACGATACATGCATCACCAGATGCGTCAGGACACAGCAAAATCAAACTAGCTTTAACACTAACCCCAATAAAGAAAAAAAGTTTCTATTTTGCCAATCTTCAATTCATACTTTCTCTGTTATGGCAAACCCCCTGTGCTACCAGCAACAATTTATCTGCGGCTCTCACGGTCCCCTCCTTTGGTAGTTGGCAACCGGGCTACACTGGCCATTCTAATCAAAGAGGGAGCCTTAGTGAGTGCTAATATGCAACAATATATACACCAGTATCACCCATTCATATGCAAGTCATGTTGCAAGATTCATGTGAGAACGATACATGCACGAGAGTTTTGGATACCGGCAGAGGCGGATCCAGGCCCAGGGCAAGAGGGGCCATGGCCCTGGGCGTGGTTTTGAAATCTTTGTATACTGTTTAACACTGTAGCACTTTTTGACACTGTTTAGTACTGTTTGACACTGTTTGATACGTTTGGCCCGGGGTGTGACCCAATCCTGCCTCCGCCACTGGATACCGGGCTCCACGAAGCACGCCACATATGAGAACTTCAAGGCTCTTTGATTCATAGATAGAATAGGAAAATTGTAAAAACATGAAATTTATAGGATTGGGATGACATGTTTAATTAAATATTATAAGAAAAGTTATTATATTTGATTGTGATGAAGCAAATTTTCATGAAATTAGACCTCATGATTTTCCTATAATATTTATACTACAAGATTTTTATGGAATTAATTCCTATAAAATATAATCTTATGAATCAAACAACTTCTATAAGAAAATGGATTCAATCTTTTAAAAATCCTATGTTATTTCCATGAATCAAATGGGCCCTAAGTAATTCTGGCTTTTCATATATCATGTATTGATGTAGATCTTTTTTTTTTAAATAAACATATATATTAAGCTAGCAAGCCACCTCATTAAAAACCTTCCAGTCCCCTTCGGTACCCTGGTAAGGAAAAGAGTGCATCTGAAACTTGCTGCTTTAACCAGTATCAATTGTTACATCGTTTATCAAGCTACTTAAAATGAACCTAGGGGGATCATCGTCCCAGTTACAATTAGATTTAAGCAAGAACCCCTGATTTGCTATTTCATGTGCTACCATATTGGCCTCCCTTGGGATATGTTTGAAAGCAATAGAATCAATATTTGATGCTAAACCACAATGTCCGCAAAGATGGCAGCTGAATCATTCCACCACATTTCCGCTCCCGTGCACGCATCAATAGTCTTCATGGAATCAGATTCCGCAACAATAGAATTGCACCCTAGTCTGGCAGCCAGAATCAAGCCTTCCTTCATAGCTGCTGCTTCCGCCATTGCTGCCGACCATATGTTAGGGATGTACGTGCAGCTTGCCGCAACTAGTTGGCCCTGAAAATCACGCAAGATTGCTCCAGTCGATCCTGCACCTGCATCAACATGAAAAGATGCATCAACGTTAAGCTTGATTTGGCGCGGCTCCGGCCTTGACCATCTAGGAACCGAACTTTGCACTGCTGGTTTCGACGTGTCGTGTGAGACTTGTCGTGTGGACCACAATTTTATATTGTTGATTGGTTTTATGACATAACTGTAAACTTTGGTTGAAAATACGTAATTTATGAACGCAAATTTGTGCCACCTGGGCATCAGTGTGCTAGGGTGCAATTGTTTTTTACTTCTTTTTTTTTACATCTGAGTTAGAATTTTTTATAAAAATAAATCTGTTGGAATCATACACATGCTTTTTACGTATATTCAAATTTCTAGTTCAATTTTTTTATTCTAAGCTACAGAAAATAATTGTGACTATGAAAATGGGGAAACAACAAATTTGACCAAAAATTTCTCTATTTTGTGTAGCTCAAAATACAAGGTGTTTTTTATAAACTTCTGGCATCCCTACGTGTGTATGTGTAGCTGTATTTTTTGGATAAAGAGCATATATTAATATCGCGATGATACCAATTACAACCAGCCTCTACAACAACGCGTGCCCTAGCGGCCCCACGGATGCACACAGCCCAGAATAAAAAGAAGAATTACAAAAAAAAGTCCCGCTACAGTGATCCATTACTTGTTACAGCAGACCAAACCCCACTAAAACAGAACCAGAAGTCCAACTTCTCCAAAAGCGACGCCTCCAAGAAGGGAACAGTGCTCAAGCGCTGTCGTCGCCCTGATCATAGATCATAGGTTTTCACCCCGAAAAAGTCCACACTCGCAAAAACAATGCCTTCACCAAGGCAATTGCCAGGCACAACCAATTAAGGCCAGACCTTGGGTTTTCACCCTGAAAGTTTAGACTCTGAACTTCTCTTGTGCTGTCGCCCCCTCTTGCCGTTGCTGCTGTTCCAAGTTACGAATCACCTAGCCAACCCCTCATCCCACCAGGACTGGAACCACCATTGCAAGACCTCAAAACTCGACTTCCATGCCCTTCTCCGCAGTCTAACTTCATCATGAAACAAAAGACAGATCCATGATGGCAACAGACTGCAGAGCTTCGCAACGCTACCTCTGAAACCAAACGGTCAGAAAAAACATGGCTGCGCGCGACCGAATCCCACCCGATCCGTCAATCTCCAGGCTAGATTTGCCCAATGGAGTTCACCGGTGGAGCCTTCCGGAACTCGACAATCCGGCCAAATCAAAGAAGAGCTGCAACAAGTAAAACTTCGTCTTGGTGTTAGAAAGATCCAGGACTTCCACCTTTATTCAATCCGAGCCGACGAAACTGGCCGGTGTGGATCCAGCCCGCCGCCGCCTGACCGGCCGCCGGCACCGCCACGGTGCCAAGAAACTGGCTTCACTAGGCATCCCGGTGCCGCCTACCGTCACAGCCTTGAGGCTTAGGACCGCCCGACCCAGATGGCCCGCGAAGCCCGGAGCCCCTCGTCCGCAGTAGCAGGGACGTCTCCACCATGCAAGAGCCGCGCGCCACAGCGGTCGACAGCGCCGAGATGCTCCGCCGGGAACCGCAGCACCTCGCTGCCGTCCGCGCCGAATCCCAGGAGCCGCCGCCGCCATGGAGCTCGCCGCCTCGCGCGAAGGAGAAGGCCCCGCCGCCGCCATCCACGGAGCCTAGCCCGCGGAGAGCCTGGCGGCGGCGGGGAGAGGGAGCTGGGGAGGGCGGGGGGCCTCGCGCCGCCGGGGATGAAGCGCCGCCCGAGCCGCCTAGGGTTAGGCGACGCGGGGGCCGTGGGCTGATCGTGTAGCTGTATACTTTTTAAAAGATTTTTGAGCCCTATAAAAATCGTGTTCACATAGTTCTTTAAATGTGGACCGTTGTGCTTGGGAGCCAGTGCCACTTTAATTTATGTGCTACACAAATGAAAATTGGTAGGTCATAGAATAGGCCGTCGCCATGCTTTATAAATAAAGGAAATGGAAATTGTTAAGTCCATGATGGAAAATAGTATATCTATGTTGTATCCACATATTTGTATTTTTGTATAGCCCACAACTGGAGATATGTATTATGTGATCGTACATAGTTCACATCCACATGTATATCTACAAAATCTAGATTTTTTTTAGTAAATAATGTAATTGATTCTTGTAATGTAACATGTCCATCTAGTGCGGAACTATTTCATTTTTTAATGGAATTTAAGGGGTTGCACAGGGTTTGGTACTAATCTAAACTGTTTACGTAGGAAATATTTTTTAAGATTCAGATCCTTCAAAGTTCCTATATATGAAAATCCTACAGTCCCAGCTGCGAGTAGTATGCATGTGAGAATGTTCCTACGAAAAATCCCACAATTCTACAATCCAATCATACCAATAAAAACTGTGTGGAAATCAACCTGAGTCAATGACACCGATGATGACGCCCTCTCCCATTCCGGCACTTGCCAGAACTCCATTCGGCTGGCCATAGGGCAGCCCCATGAAGTCCCAGCTGCGAGTAGTATGCGTACTATGCATCTGGTCCATCCTCACACTCACCACACCAGGTAGCCCTGTGTAAAAATAAGAAGAATTCTTCATAAATTCTGTCGGTCACAGTTCACTGAGCCGGGTTGCAGGCATTGTTACCTCTGATTGTTTCGGCCTGTGATTCTGTGAGCATTGCAGAGAAGCCGGAGAATCCATGCTTGTAGCTGTACACGATCGACTCGGAAGCCGCGTCCTCGCTTCAAAATGAATGAAACGTTGTCTGTTTTATTGTGTGTACAAACGATATATGTAGGGCTGAAGTGCAGCAATATGTTCTTGTTTTGGGGGGTTACCTTCCGAGAACTGAAGCTAGGATGCTGTGGTGCGAGGCAGTGGCGTGATCGGCATCCTCGTGCTGTCTCTCCCCCAAGTAGACGATGTACAGCTTGATAAAAAAAGAGTAGAGGATATACAGCTAATATCAATTAACACATCCCACGGCTGCTGTTTTACCTACTGAGAAATAGTCCTTACCTTCTTCACTTCGTGTGATGCTTCAGATGAAGCGAAACCGATACCGTGGAAAGCAAAGATCAGCACGGTGAAGGCCACCAGAGCACATATGGTCGGAGCAGTACACCTTGTTAAAACCGTTGTTTCATATGTTGATCTGTTGGCGCCCAAGTTGCTGTTGGTTGCACTTGCAATCGGTGCCCCTTTTATCTCTCATGTATCCCCTAAACAAGTTTATCTCTCAAGATAACGTCGATCGTACTTGAGCATTGTTTAGCAAATCCTGAAACATCGTTGGCATGCACGGATAGGGAACTGACGGGAAACGCAGAAACTTCAAACTGAGACTCCGCCAAATTTCCAAGGTGATAGCTGATCGTGGCAGCAATCTGATTCGCGGTGCCTGCTAAATTTCCAAATCAAACTTGTTGATTGGCAATCTGCTTGGCTCATGGGTGAGATGTGCAGTGCTTCCACGTGCATCTTGGGTTCGCACGGGAGCAACACTTCTACTACTGAAATCCTGAATACCTGATACGTGTGCCTCCCTATTCTTAGGATGATATGATATTGTAAACTGATCAAGGATACGATGTGTGCAGGTGTATGATAAACGTATTGACTGAACTGTTGAATAATAGAGTTCACAACCGGTTCCAAATGGATGATAACCGCGGGAAACATGGCTTTCTAGAAAGCGTCGCATGTCAGAAAATTCGCAATGTATAAATATTAGTAAGAAAGCATACTTCTTTGTGATGAACTGATGCGGGTATTTATCAAATTATACTACTAACATGGATCTAAAACATAAATAATGAGAAACACATATTGGAGACCGTATCAATACCTACAACGTTTACTGTTTACGAACATGAGGACTAAGGATCAGCTTGGTCACGCGTTGAAAATTAACAAAATAAGGTGAACTAATCTACTTGTTGCCCTTTTTCACGAGTTCACATCAAAATGTGTTCCTAACAACAATCTCGTATCTTGCAGAATATTCGACCCTAACATTTAGCTCGACTCATCTCCCTGATATCCGATTCTTCCACGAGTGCGAGCACCTGATCTAGATCGCCGGAGTTCCATGGCGGGCCACCTTCTCGCCGACGGTCATCCAAGGGCCCAAGCGGCTGATGTGACCGGGGCGGGCAGTTGGGTCATCGTTGTCGCTGATGGCGGAGGGCCATGGCACTCCATGATCCCACGACCAGGTGGGAGGTGGCTAGTAAAAGAGAGTGGAAGACATAGGGCACATGAGGTTTGCTGCATTAGCGGTGCCAAAGATCTATTTGGAATGTGCCCTACAGGCAATAATAAAATGGTTTATTAGCATATTAATGTTTATGATAATAGTTTATTATCCATGCTATAATTGTATTAATAGGAAACATAATACATGCGTGGAATATAAACAAACAGGTGTCCCTAGTAAGCCTCTACCGGACCAGTTCGTTAGTCAAGAGATGGTTAGAATTTACTAACCATGGACTTGTTACAGTCACTTGATAACGGAGTCAATCATTGGGAGAATGATGTGATGGACAAGACCCAATAATAAAGAGTTGCAATTGATTGTGTCACACAGTTTCATTGCAACGCTTTTAGTATATGCCAAGTATAGTTTACTTAGACCATAAGATTATATCACTCCCGCTTACCGGAGGAATACTTTGTGGACATCAAACGTCGCTTCGTTACTGGGTGATTATAAAGGTGTCTTTTCAGGTATCTCCGATGGTAGGTTGTTGGGTGATATGTATCAAGAGTGAGATTTGTCCCTCCATGTAGCGGAGTAGAATATCCCTGGGCCCACTCGGTAATATAGCATCTGGAAAGTTTGCAAACATGTGATTAGGAGTAATCACGGTGATCCTATATTATGGACGAGTAAAGAGAATTTGCCAGGTAACGAGATGGGGAACTAGATATGGAGATATCGATGATCAAATCTCGGGCAAATTAAATATCATGAGACAAAGGGAATCGTATACGAGATTAAGAATCTCCGGCATCGTGGTTCAATCGATAAGGAACTTTGTTGAATATGTAGGAGTCAATATGGGCATCCCGGTCCTGCTATTGATTATTGATCGGATCATGTCTGCATATTCTCGAACCCGTAGGGTCACACACTTAACGCTCCGATGTAGCTAGGGTTTGCGATGAGATAATTGATGGTATGAACGAATGGTGATTCAGAGTCTCGGATGAGATCCTAGACATCACGAGGATCTCCGGAAGAGTCCGGAGATAAATTTTCATATAAGAAAAGTGGTTTCCAGGGTTCCGGAAAAGTTCGGGAATTTTCTGGCAGGGTACCGGAATAATTCTAGAAGGTTCCGGAAAGTTCCGGAGGGCCCCACCTTGGGGGCCACGAACCTGGAAGGGCTCACATGAACCGAGGGAGGTGCAGCGGCCCACTTGGGCCAGCCGTACCAATCCCTAAGGGCCCATGCGGCCACATAGGTGAGAGGCACCCAAAACCCTAGGGGCTGACTTGGGGAACAAGTTCCCTCAAGCCGCCGGCCCTAGGGCTTGGAGGAGGGGCCAAGGCAACCCCCACGCCTATATAAGAGGGAGGGGAGGGCTGGGTCGTGGCACCCATGAACCCTAGCCGCCGCCTCCCTCTCCCACCTCCCTCCTCTCTCCCGCAGTCATTTGGCGAAGCCCTGCAGGAATTTCTCTACCATATCCACCACCACACCGTCGTGCTGCTGGAATCTCACGAGCCACTTCCTCCTCGCTTGTGGGATCAAGGAGAGGAAGTCTTCATCGAGCTGTATGTGTGGATACCGTGGAGGTGCTGCTCATGCGGTGCTCCATCGGATTGGATCTCGGATCGGATAATACATCTCCTCGTGACTAGATGAGTCTAGTTGCGGGGATCGACAGACCAACCCCTGCATTGACAAAAGACTTTGTTCGTTCTTTGAGGGTAAGAGATTGGATCTCATATTCGCTACCTTCGTTTAATAGATCTAGATCCGTTGGGTTTCTTCCGCCTGTTTCGTAGGATATTTTTTGTTTTCCATGCAACGAACCCTACAGTGGTATCAGAGCCTAGATCTATTCGTAGATGTTGGTGCGATTAGAACACAAGGAGTTGTGGGCGTTGATGTTTTTGTTGCTACCTTCTCGCGTGTATTTTGTATCTTATTGGATGGTTGGATTGAAGCGGCCCGGACCAACTTTACTCGTCCACGCACGAGAGACCGGTTCCACGATTGACATGCAACTTGTATTGCATAAGTGGCTATCGGGTGTCTGTTTCTCTAGCTATGGTGAGATGCGATCTGCAATGGAAGGCCTTTAAAAGGGATGAGTAAACAAGCAACTTCTATATCACCGTTGTGGTTTTTGCGTAGATTAGAACGGTTCTATCTCATTGACCCAAGCCACGTAAAAATTGCATAAACAAAGTAGAGGATGTCTAACTTTTTTGCGGGGTTTGTGATGTGGTATGGCCAATATGTGATTTGTGATAATGTATGCAATGATCATGTTTGTAATTTTTCACGACTTGCATGTCGATGAGTACGGCAACCGGCAGAAGCCATATGATTGTCTATTATTTTATGTGACCTGCGTGTCAATGAATCACCATGTAATTGTTTTACTTTATCGCTAAGGGTAGCAATAGTTGTAGTTGCAATAGTTAGTGATGGCAACGATGGAGGAGGCGCCACAATGTCGGTGATGATGGAGATCATGCCGGTGCTTTGGAGATGGAGATCAAAGGCAAAAGAAGAAAAGGCCATATCATATCACATTTTAAATTACATGTGATGTTAATCCTTTTATGCATCTTATTTTTTGCTTTCATTTGATCGCGACGATAGCATTATAAGCTGATCTCTCTCATTAATATCAAGACGTGTTCTCTCCTAGTATGCACCGTTGCAAAAGTTCGTCGTTTTGAAGCACCACGTGATGATCGGGTGTGATAGACTCTACGTCCACATACAACGGGTGTAAGCCAGTTTTTACACATGCGGAAATACTACGGTTTTCTTGACGAGCCTAGCATATACAGACATGGCCTCGGAACACAAGTGCCGAAAGGCTAAACACGAGTCATATGGATGATATGATCAACATGGTGATGTTCACCATTGAAGCTACATCATCTCACGTGATGATCGGTTTTGGTGTAGTGAATTTGGATCGTGTGTCACTAAACAACCAGAGAGTTGTTAAGTTCAGTGGGAGTTCATGTAGAAATTTTGATTAAGATGAACTAAAATTATCATAAACAAAAGTCCTAAAAAATGTCTATGCAAAAATCCTTGTAGATCATGGCCGGCTATGGTCGTCTTTTCATGGCCGAGGAGCTGCGTATAGATGGGTCAAACTTTATCGAGTGGTACCTGCTTTTGTGTGAAGTCCTACACGCCAATGACTTGCTTGACATGCTAGAAGAACCAATAGGAGATAAACCCAACGCTTATGCAACTGAGGAAGAGCACATAGAATGGCTTCGCCAAGAAACCACTTACTTACAAGTTGAGTGGTTGATGCGCACCTACATGAATTCTGACCTGAGTAGTCAATTCGAAGACTTGCGTACCAATGAGATTGTTGATGAGCTGAAAAATAGGTTCATAGCACAAGTCAGAATTGCGAAGTTTGAGAATCTGAATGAGTTTCTTTCACTCAAGATGGAAGAAAACACTTGTTTGGAACAACACCTGAGGAAGATGCATGAGATTCATCACCGTCTAGTGCTTATTTGGGACTACTTGATGACGGATCGCGATAGATGGGGTGCTGCGCTCGCTTCCCCCCAGCTTCAAGAATTATGTCAAAGACTATGTCATGGGAAGGGATTCAATCACTTTCTGTGAGTTTGTGTCTCGGCTGCGTCATGTCAAAGTGGAACCCATAGCAGGAGAAGTTGACAATGCAAAAGGTATATAGTGATATACAAGTTATAAATGTTTAAATCCAAAATTGCAATTGTGCCGGGTTTTTGGTAACTATTTGATACTCATTCTGTTTTATGAAAACAGAACCTACTGCTTGAGATTTGCATGGAGGATCTATAGAGACGTTGCGGAATGGTGGCAATCAAGGAGTTGATGCTGGCAACGATCTACTTCTACATTTATCGTTTTTTATTAGAGGATTTGAATGAGTTTTTGTAATCGGATTAAGTGTGATCTTTAAATTAGTGTGTCTCGGTTTGTGAGACGGTTATTCATGTTAAAGATAAGTGGTTGTTCTATTTTCATGAGTAATTCTTTTTGAAGATCACGTTTTGATTATGAAATTATTGTCCTTATCTAGACGATGATTAGTTAAACATTTATAAAATATGGGACATACTAAAGATATCCAAAACTTAATAATGACAATTGTTTTTAGTCGTGCTAAATATTGAATAAACATTTTGATGTTTTATCAATGCGCCTCATTACAAGTAGTATGACTAAAATGCCACCCTTTGGAAGAGTGACAGGAGTTGCTGGAAATAAACATAAGTGTTGGTTGTATTTTCAGCAAATATTAGATGTCATTATTTTGTGCGCTCCATCATAAATGAAATGATTAAATAGGTGTATTTATTCGAGTTATGATGTTTGATGAGATCAAATAAAAATTCTGGAGTAAAGGATATTAAGTTACAAGAAAATTGAGTCTTTTTTATTTGATCAAAAGAGACAAAATATTTGAGTTGTATGTTAGTATGCGGACTTGTGAGAAGTGTTATCACAAATTGCAATGTTTAGAATATTTCAAAGGCGTTTGATATGTCCTAAGATATTGTAATCACAAACTATTCGATGTTGTGTGGTCTCAAAGAAGGGTTTTATTTCGGGGTTTAATAATAGCATTTAGATTTATTTAATAAACACACTAGTAGGAAAAGGGCTATAGCCGCCGGGGCCTCACTGGCGAACCAGAAAATAACATTCGCCAGCGGTAAATAGCACCGGCAAACACGTATTCCAGTTCGCCAGTGGTAATACAAGTACCACTGGCGAACAAAGCTCCCAATGCGCCAGTGGTAAGCGCGGGTTCGGGCATCCCTAGCGGGGCCACCTACCACTTGAGAACCGTCGGAGTGGTTCGCCAGCAGTAAGTTAAGTACCACTGGCGAACCATAGGTCCGGTTCGCCAGCGGTAGGTAGTACCACCTATACATAGCGCGCGCACGGTCGAGCTCCCCTCCTCTCGATCCCCTAATTTTCCTCACCCCTGTTGCCGGCTAGGGCTGTCGCAACCGGCCGCCACCGCCTCCTCCCCGTCGTGAGCCCTCCTCTCCGCCACCAGCCCGCCGCCGCCGCCGCCCCGAGCCCTCCTCCTCATTAGCCCTCCTCCTCCCCGGCCGCCCGCCGCCGCCGCCCTGAGCCCTCCTCCCCGTTAGCCCCTCCCCGGCCGCCCGCCGCCGCCGCCCCCTCCACCAAGCTCGTCGGGGCACCTCTCGTCGTCGCCGTCCACACCACCACCCTCCTCCTCACGCCCGCCGAGCTCTCCTCTTCCTCTCCCGAGCAACCTAAAGGTTCGGTTCCCTGTATATTTTGATGTGTGAACTCGTCGATTGCTACTGAATTTTGATGTGTGAACAAATTGAATGGTCAATATTGATCAACTAGGCCTAGTATATTTAGCATTTTGGAAGAAACACAGGTTTAGCTGTATTAATACATGAGAGCTAATCCCCAAACTTAAATAAGTTTCCTTTTGACTAAATATCAATATTGCTGCCTATGATTTGCTATGTAGCTAGCATTTGTTGTCTAAATCTGTTGACTCGATCGATAGTTCCTAATTGTTGCCTTTCGATGAATACTAGTTGTTTGTTGCTTAGTGTAGTCTTGGGTTAATTAATACACTCTCTAAAGAAATGAGGGTATACTAGTTACTGTCACCATTAATAATGAATTAGAACCATTCTGCAGTTTAAAACAGTTTCAAATCTAGAACAATGATTTTTTTCTTATGTTGGTGGGTAGTGAACTAATGAAGTTCTGTGTTGCCAGTGATGATATGAATAATTCCACAATCCATAGTACCTTTCATCTCTTGTCACTTGTCACTTGAAGCAAATCCATCACAATACATAGCAAATAATCTTAGCAAATCCATGTTTTTTTCTTCGAATGCCGACGATTAAAATGAAGTGACACCGCGTGATCCGTGGTGGAGCTAGTGAGCCTTGTGATATGCATGAATATACATCTTGTGCATCCTACTTGGCTCACTAGCACCATCACGGGAACATGTGTCCGACCTAACTATGAGGCACACATCCAAATCATTTATGTTTGCTTTAGTCTTTTTCTTCGAATGCCGATGATTAAAATGAAGTGACACCGCGTGATCCGTGGTGGAGCTAGTGAGCCTTGTGATATGAATGAATACACATCTCGTGCATCCTACTTGGCTCACTAGCACCATCACAGGAATATGTGTCCGACCTAACTATGAGGCACACATCCAAATCATTTCTGTTTGCTTTAGTCTTTTTCTTCGAATGCCGATGATCAAAATGAAGTGACACCATGTGATCCCGGGGATGGCGCTAGTGAGCCTTGTGATATGCACGAATACACATCGTGCATCCTACTTGGCTCACTCGCACCATCCCTGTAACTTTTGTTTGTCCAATCTAAGTATGAGGCACATATCCAAATCATTTCTGTTTGCTTTAGTCTTTCTCCGAGAATGCCACTGATTTGTGGCCGTACAGTTGAGTTAATTACTTATAGTATCGCCTACAGTTGACCTCTTCATGTCACAAATAGTTTATAATGTGTTATGAATTGTTTATGTGACGATCGATATTTGCAGGAAATGAATACCCCGTGTGCTAGTTGTGGATATGCTAGATGCACAAACAAGAAGTTTGTTATAGTGCTCCCAGCGGACTTTGAAGCTTTGATGGTATATTATTTGAATTTCAATTGTGTGCTTGTTACTATATGGGACTACTTAATCTTTGTTGCTAACTGCTAAGTACTCTCACTACATGATTATCTCGTTGAGTTCATGATTTGTTTTTTATCTTTTGGCCAGACCATCCCATGAAGTGCAAGGAGGGACTTCATGAAGCATGTCAGGAAAGACATTCGTCAGGAAGGGACATTTGAGGTCACTCTCGTCCAGATGACCAAGGCCAAAGACTTCATAGTTCGTGTCACCAATGAGGCAGGCCGAACCTATTTCGGTTGCCCTCGTTGGAGAGTCCTTGTACAGGCTTATGGGATGGAGGCCGGTAGGAGGTGCTTATTCTATCTTGACCACGGCGATACCGATGTTAACGTATTTTACAGGACCGCTGACAGTGACTCTGAGTTCTCTCAAGACGACGGTCAAGACCCGAGAGATGATGACGGCATCATTGTGTTTGATGGTTGAAGAGATAACGACGGTCTCATTATTTCGAATTCTAATATTTGGACACTTGTTGCTATTTCAGATTGTAATAATATGATGAACTATGATTGTGATCAACTTTGTCTACTTATACTGTTTTGGAAATTCTGTATTTGTACTGGTTTTGTCAAATATTTCTGCTATACTGCTGTTGTAGCTCTATATATACTGCTGTAATATGAATGTACAGAAAGAAATACAGATAAATTTAGAAAATACACTGCTGGCGAACAAAGAAGATGTTCGCCAGTGGTACGTGGGCTACCGCTGGCGAACAATTGTCTGGTTCGCCAGTGGTAACTTACTTACCGCTGGCGAACATGATGTTCGCCAGTGGTAAGCTGTTACCACCGGCGATAGTAGCGCTAGCGAACTGCATGTTCGCCAGCGATAGCCAAAACTGGTTCGCCAGTGATAGGATTTTTCCTACTAGTGACACTCTGTTTAGAAATGAGGGTCTATGTATGATTCACATATATTTTTCATATGAGTTATGAGAAACGGTGGTTTCATTAATTATGAGATAATTAGAGACTATTGCGAATAATGTTGTAGTATATTCATAAGTGTGACTATGAATGTGATTCCACAATATGAGACTAGAAAGGGGCAAACCAATTTGTTGGTTGTGCTAAGTATTTTAGTGGTTTATCGTGAAAAGTTTTATTGATAAAAAGGGTTGATGGAATAAATTGAGAAGCTAAGACCTTGCCTGTTTATGTATCGAGTGGCACATATGCAAAGTGATCTGTTGGTTAAAACTTGACACATAAAGGAATTAATGATGGTGATCATTGAATTTCGGTTTAGCTTGTCTAAAGAAAAGTAGGATTCAAGAATATAAAATTTTGTCAGGTTACAAAATAATATTCATGATTTGCTTGTCATGTTTCAGAAACAAGATATACCTACAAAACTACAAAGAATAAATAGATGCCTTCAATACGAAAGTGACTGAGAGTCATCCTATATTAAGTTTAAATCACAAAGTAATTGTTACTTGATTTTGTGAAAGTGATGTTTCACATATTTATTCCTCAAAAGGGGTTTTGTAGAGAATAAATAAAACTTAAAGCTAGCAAAGTACTAGCGTTTCATATATGAGTTCCGAATTTTAAAAGTTAATTAAGAATTTTGGAGGTGTCCAAAATATCGAGAACGTGCATGAGAAACTGAGTGGGATCTAGTTGAAATATGTGGTGACATATATCAAGTGAGAGCATAAGCTAATTTCCATAATCAAATATGTGGAGACATGAGTTTGAGTGGGAGCTAGTGAATCATTGTTAAATCAAATATAGAGATAACATATTTCTGAGTGGGAGCCAAAGTGGTTTCACAATTTAATATGTATATGGTGTATATTTGAGTGGGAGTTTACAACATCTTGTTTGTATGAAATGGATATTTCATAAATGTTGTAAATATTTTAGGAACCAAACGCATAACTTGTGAAGTTAATTTGAATTTCAAATATCTATGGAGATAGATGCGTATTTTGTCGATAAATGAGTCAGGATGTTTAACCTAAATAAGATTTTGAAGGAGTTCAAAATGGAACAAGTGTTCATTACTTGTTAAAAATAGGTGATACATAAAGTTTATTTACAAAATAATGGTTGGAGGATATGTTAGTATTCGCTATGAATTGTTCCTAGGTCTAAACATATAAGAACCATAGTTTTGTATTTGACGAAATGTGACCAAAGTTCTTGGTTAGAAGAACGTGTTAGGAATGAGGAGTCACTTCAACATGGAAATGAGATAATTGAATCTAGAGATTGTAGACTAGGTTGAAGTCATGACACCAAACTAGATTGGAAATCTCATAAAGGCAGAAGCGCAGTGAAAGCGTGATCGAAAATATCGAAATAATATGTTTTGCTCTGTCGATTTGTTGAGTCTACAACATATAGGAGTATATGATTAATTCAAGGATTAAAACAAAGATATAATTTTTTGGTTTGAGAAATTTTTGTTTCAAGATTGAGTGAGTTCTGGGTGCACATGCTATGTGAAAGTTTTTTGACTGATCATACGTCATGTAGGCATAAAAGGGAAACGAAAGTCTCACTCTGTAACCAAATATATTATATTCGTCATACGATGATGAGGTTTATCATGTGATGATATGAGGTTTATCATGTGATGATATGAGGTTTATTATGTGATGATAAAGTAATGTCAAAGTAGGTGACCTTAACGTTTTGCAAAGAACATAAAAGAATAGTATAGTACAGTACATGGACAGAACCTCTTCCACAAGCGAACATGATCAGCACTGAGACTCCATGGGAGTTGGATCGGGAAAATGTAAACTAGATTATTGACTCTAATGCAAGTGGGAGATTGTCGGGAATGTGCCCTAGAGACAATAATAAAATGGTTTATTAGCATATTCATGTTTATGATAATAGTTTATTATCCATGCTATAATTCTATTAATTGGAAACATAATACATGTGTGGAATATAAACAAACAGGTGTCCCTAGTAAGCCTCTACCAGACTAGTTCGTTAGTCAAGAGATGGTTAGAGTTTCCTAACCATGGACTTGTTACAATCACTTGATAACGGAGTCAATCATTGGGAGAATGATGTGATGGACAAGACCCAATAATAAAGAGTTGCAATTAATCGTGTCACACAGTTTCATTGCCAACGCTTTTAGTATATGCCAAGTATAGTTTCCTTAGACCATGAGATTATATTACTCCCGCTTACCGGAGGAATACTTTGTGGACATCAAACGTCGCTTCGTAACTGGGTGATTATAAAGGTGGCTTTCAGGTATCTCCGATGGTAGGTTTTTTTGGTGATATGTATCAAGAGTGGGATTTGTCCCTCCATGTGACGGAGTAGAATATCTCTGGGCCCACTCGGTAATATAGCATCTGGAAAGTTTGCAAACATGTGATTACGAGTAATCACAGAGATACTATATTATGGACGAGTAAAGAGAATTTGTCAGGTAATAAGATGGAACTAGATATGGAGATATCGATGATCAAATCTCGGGCAAATTAAATATCATGAGACAAAGGGAATCGTATACGAGATTAAGAATCTCCGGCATCGTGGTTCAATTGATAAGGAACTTCGTTGAATATGTTGGAGTCAATATGGGCATCCCGGTCCCGCTATTGATTATTGATCGGATCATGTCTGCATATTCTCGAACCCGTAGGGTCACACACTTAACGCTCCGATGTAGCTAGGGTTTGCGATGAGATAATTGATGGTTTGAATGATTGGTGATTTGGAGTCTCGGATGAGATCCTAGACATCACGAGGAGCTGCAGAAGAGTCCGGAGATAAAGTTTCATATAAGGAAAGTGGTTTCCAGGGTTCCGGAAAAGTTCGGGAATTTTCCGACAGGGTATCGGAATAATTCTAGAAGGTTCCGGAGGGCCCCACCTTAGGGGCCACGAACCTGGAAGGGCTCACACGAACTGAGGGAGGTGCGTCAGCCCACTTGGGCTAGCCGCACCAATCCCTAAGGGCCCATGCGGCCACATAGGTGGGAGGCACCCAAAACCCTAGGGGCTGACTTGGGGAACAAGTTCCCTCAAGCCGCCGGCCCTAGGGCTTGGAGGAGGGGCCAAGGCAACCCCCCCCACGCCTATATAAGAGGGAGGGGAGGGCAGGGTCGTGGCACCCTTGAACCCTAGCGGCCGCCTCCCTCCTCTCTCCCGCAGTCATTTGGCGAAGCCCTGCAGGAATTTCTCTACCATATCCACCACCACACCGTCGTGCTGCTGGAATCTCACGAGCCACTTCGTCCTCATTTGTGGGATCAAGGAGAGGACGTCTTCATCGAGCTATACGTATGGATACTGCGGAGGTGCTGCTCATGCGGTGCTCCATCGGATTGGATCTCGGATCGGATAATACATCTCCTCACGACTAGATGAGTCTAGTTGCGGGGATCGATAGACCAACCCCTGCATCGACAAAAGGCTTTGTTCTTCTTCGAGGGTAATAGATTGGATCTCATCTTCGCTACCTTCGTCTAATAGATCTAGATCCGTTGAGTTTCTTCCGCCTGTTTCGTAGGAAATTTTTTGTTTTCTATGCAACGAACCCTACAAGATCAAAATGGATGGAAGTAGACATATGTGTGCCTAGTAAATCAGCAACTTGCAGCCTTAGCAGCAGTCCTTGGATGGCGCTTATCAGACTTATTTTTGGCGGTGCTCTTTTAGTTTCGTGTCTCATGTCCGGGGTGAGTCCAAGCTTCAATGGTTGTACCTGGCAATGGTGGCTTCCGAGTCATCTCCTTATTGAAGGCATTTTCTGGATTGTTGATCTTCTCTTGGGTGAAAACCTAGGATCTAACCAAGTTGGTCGGACCGGACGATGACGGTGTTCGTGCAAAGGCATCGTTTTTGGAGAAGCTTTCTAATAGTCGAGGTGTCGCACTCACTGATGATGTTGTTGATGTTGCGAGTCTATGTTTAGTTTAGCGGGCTCTTTCTTTCTTTATTTTCTTTTGTGGGCTGTGTGCATCCTAACTATGTAAAGACCGGATCTGGACTCTATAGTGTGTATCATCTTGATGTAATCTGTTTAAGTCTCATAAAGCGCCCTTTTCACACAAAAAAAAATGTCGATGACTTCACATCGCTGACCAGTTTAAAAAATCGATCAACGATGACGAATGATTGAGTTCTCAAAATACATCAGCGACATGGGAAGTCATTTGTTTGGCCAGTTAGCCATAATGCGGTTAGTAGTGATCAGGGACGAAACCAGGAAAAGAAAACAAGGGGGCCAATTGCATGTTAACCAAGTTGGAGGGGGCATATAGGTAATTTTAGGTAAATTTGGGGCTGAATCCACATATTAACAAGGGGTATTTAACAAAAAAAATTGACCATGGGGGGAGACATGGCCCCAGGGCACCCCTGGTTCCGTCCCTACTAGTGATGCATACCTTTGATGGGTGTAGTAAGGGTTCATCCGATTTTTTTTTGTCGAGCGTCGTTATGGCTTGCCTTCACTCACATGCCCTGTTTGTTGGCCCGTGGCTCATTATGCTATGGTTGGTCCATGGTATGCGATACCGCTAACGGTCAAAGGCTATGACGGTCAGCTTGACATCATTGGTTGTTGAAATCGAACTTCCTGATACCCTAGTCAGAATTGTCTGGCGAAATTCTGCAGTGCCATATGCGGTTAAAATTTATATTGCTAAATACTCATCGAGAGTCGCGTCTAGTTTTGAAACTTCAAAATAGTTACTCTGAGAGAGCGACCAACTCAAATTGTTCATTAAATAATGTGCTTGTTTCACGTCACATTTCAAACTACCATCTCAATCAAAACCTAAACGTGTTCACACCGATTACAAAATCTTCGCACTAAAATAATAAAATATCGCACACTCCTCATGTTCTATAATTCTCAACAAGAATATCAAATCCTCTATCCCTCCTAATGCAATGGCGCGCCAAACTAATTATGTGATCTACTTATTCAAGGAAGAAGGCACACAATTCATGGTGACAGTCACCATCCGAGCATTTAACATGAAGAACTTGACCCGTTGTTAAGGAGAAGTTCCTTCACCCAGGGGTGGCGCCATCAGTGGAAAGGGTGGCCACCCCTGGGTCCCTAGCTTGTTGCTTAGCAGATTATCCCGCTGCCCTTCCATCTCCTATTTGTAGGGCTGATTGGCGATTTGGGGAAGATATATTTTTTGATAAACCTACAAGAGGAAGAGAAATTCCAATAATGCATATGTTTTGTTGGTGGGCATATTTTGGTAAAACCCCAAGAGCAGACTGCATCTTTGATGTCTACTACACGCTTCTATTCTTGTACACTCTGTTGGGCCTTCAAGCGCAGAGATTTGTAGGATAGCAGCAAATTTCTCTTAAGTGAGTGACCAAAGGTTTATCGAACACAGGGAGGCGTAGGTTGAATGTATCCCTCTCAAGCAACCCTACAATTAAGATACAAGAAGTCTTTTGTGTTCCCAACACACCTAATACAATTTTCAGTTGTATAGGTGCACTAGTTCGGCGAAAAGATGGTAAAAGGCAAGTAGTATGGATGGTAGAAATAAGTGTTTCTGTTCGGAAATAAAAATGGCAGCAAGCAAGCAACGAAAGTGGCTGAAAATGGTGTATCAATGCTTGGAAACAAGGCCTAGGCTTCATACTTTCACTAGTGACTAACTCTCACATCATTAACATAATTAAACACAAGATATTTCATCCAAAAACATGTAAGGTAGACGTTACTCGGAGATCATTCTTTTGTGGATCAAAACAGGATGTGATTGCGTATATATGGCTACAAAAGTACACATTAAATTAAAGTTCTTATTCCACATCTAGGGACACTGCACGATGTCACTATCAGCATCCAAAGACAATACTAACAAACACCACAATATATCTCTTAAATATTCTCTTTCTAATAAAACCACGACACTTGCACTGTCACCGTGACACCATGGAGATTATACTAAACACAAGCACGAGGAAACCTCATGATCTATTTAATGCAACAAGAATAAAGAACAAACTCATGATGAAGATCCCTCTAATCTATTATCCATAGAGTCACACACGGCACCCGCACTGTGACCGTGGCACCGTGATCACAACGGTGACTCCGGAAAGTACACTAGATAACATCACTTGGGCAACATCACATCCATTAGATAAAGGGAAACATCATGTATTCAACTATACTAACAAAGCTCATGATCACAATCAAGATCACATCATGGGAGAGAGAGATAACCACATACTACAGGTACAAACCTCAGTCCCGATGAGGGACTACTCCCTCCTCATCACGGGAAGAAGCAACGTCGATGAAGATGGCTCCGGAGGTTGATACCCGTCCCGGTAGGGTGCCGGAACAAGAACTTCTATGCCCCAATTGGTGTTTTCAATGGCGGCGGAGCTCTGTTGTGTTTCTGGATTTTAGGTGGTCACTACGGATTTTATAGGCGAAAACCCTCGGGAAGGCGAGTCCCGAGGGGCAGGAGCGGCCAGTGGCTGCGGGTGAGCCCTGAGCCGCGGCTGCAACCCGCTCTTGGCCCTTGGGCCTCCTCTCCGGCTGTCCTTCGACATGTATCTTCGTTATGTTGAACAAAAAAATTCCATAAAATTTCGTCCACTTTAGAGGACTTTTCCTGAAGAGGATTTTCTGAAATACAAAACAGCAGAAAACAGGGAACTGGCACTGGACATCTTGTCAATAGGTTAGTATAATAAAATATGCCAAAATCACAAGTAATCATGGTAAAAACATGTAATAATGATATGATACAAGTATGGAACAATCAAAAATTATAGATACGTTTGACACGTATCAATCTTATCCTAAGACCTAGAACCCTTCTAATTATGTTCGACTTCCTAGCATATCTCCAACTGCATTGCTCAGTCTGCTACTGATGCGCCATACAGAAGCTCTGTCGCCATGTTGCGCCTTAGACAACTCCACCCAACTATAGACCACCGATCCTTGTGTAGCTGTGGTTGTCTCCAACCCTGTACAGTGTGACTACATGCCCCGACGTAGAGCAAACAGTGCCATTGCGCACCCGCAAGCAATGATGTGAAATACTAGTCCTATTGGGAGGCACTAGCGTCGGAGGAAGATGCGTATCCGGTAGTGGCAGTAGCGCAAGCTGCGATTCCCAACAAACGTGTGATGACTCCAAATTAGTAGTTTCAAAGTTTTTTTTTACTTTAATTCCCTTTATTAATAAAAGTTCAGGATTACAATCAGCTTGGATAATGCCAAGCAGGAAACCAAGTGTTACATCAAAGCAATAAGAAGAATCTATGCTAAGAGCCTCTCTTGCACACACATGTGCAGCAGAATTCGCAGAGCGGTTTAAATGGAGAAGCTTGAAAGCCTGGAACGATTGACTCAGTATCTATAACTCGTTGAGGATATGCACAACTTCCATCCTCACCTTCCTCTTCTCATGCCATAGAGAAACTAGTGTAGAACAATCTGTCTGCAAAATAACTCGTGGAAGATGACATGTGATTCCCACCTCCAATCCTTCTCTGCAAGCCAACAATTCACTAACAAATGGATCTTCAACCGGACTATGACGGATACATCCACCTTCAATCAAATCACCATTGCTATCTTGAATCACATAGACAGAGCCAATCAATTTTTGAAACAAGTTGAGCGAGCCATCAGTATTAACAGTTGTCCAACTTGCTGGTGGTGATGACCATAAGACCCTGATACGCTCCACGAAAGAAGTATTTGGGGGCAATTCCATACTGGATACTAACTCATCCATGAATAGTAGAGATCGAGCATGGTGGTATTTCTAATCACCATGGACGACTTTGTTCCTGCTAGACCAGATACACCAACACAGTGTAACAAAAAACTGCCTTGTCATAGTTGGATATAGAATCCTCCAACGTCAGATCAAAAGCCCAGCTACGTGGATGCATCCTCAGAAGGTTTAATCCACGCTGCTCCTCTATTGCTATCCAGAATAGCTTTGCATGTTCACACTCGACCATTGCATGAAATAAGGATTCTTCAATATACCCACAAAGCTTACATGCCTGGGTCTCCATCACATGCCATTTTGACAATAAGTCAAAGCATGGGAGAAGATCTTTGACAGCTCGCCACCAAAATACGCAAATCTTTAGGACGACAGTAAGTTTCCACAATTTCTTCCAAACCACTCCATTCTGTGGATTTGAGCTGCTCGCGTCACTGGAACTCGAGGTGAGTCTCTGATAAGAATCCAGTATGCTGATTTGACAGAGTAGAACCCTGTTTTCCCTCACTCCATGACCAAATATCCTCATAAGTACCCCTCGGCCACGGGATACATAAGACATCATTTGCGTCACGACCATACAAATGCTTTCTTATTTTTTCTTCATCCCACGTACCAGTGTGTATGTCAATCAGATCCCACACCAAGACCGGATCATCAACATCATCATTGCTTAACTTGCCCATTGGTTTAAAAGATGGCATACCAGGAATCCACCTATCACTCCAGATATACGTAGAAATTCCATTGCCAATTCTTCTGATCAAACCCTTCTTTAGCACATCACACCAACAAATAATTGCCTTCCAGACTCTTGATGCGCTTTTTGGACAGCCATCCAAAAGAATATCATCATTAGGAAAATACCTTCCTTTTAGAGCACGAGCACACAGGCTTTCTGGATTCTCAAGCAATCTCCATGCTTGTTTTCCTAACATTGCATCATTAAACACTTGGAAGTCACGGAAACCCAAACCTCCTGCACACTTGGGTACATGCATCCATTTTCTCCCAAGATTGCCAATGCATACCTCGTTTATCTAACAATCCACAACACCAAAATTTAGATACTATGGTCCTTAATTTGGAGCACAACCCCTTATTGAGTTTGAAACAACTCATAGAATAGGTTGGTAGAGACTAATCACATATTTTAACAAATGTTCTTTTCCACCATACGAGCCCATAGGGACACCACCCTTATACTTGAGATCTTTCCCTTTCTACAATGAGATCTTGCAGTTTCGAAGTCTTTTAATGCTAAGATTTAGATTCATAAGTTTTGCATGTTGCGGGTATCTCTTACAAAATTGGGATCATAATAGCAATCCAAGTGCCATGACTCCAAATTAGTAGTTTTAATGTCTTATTTACATTATTTTCATGTTCTTGGTAGTTATACGTTGTAAATCATAGAATTTGATGTGGCTATACTTCGACACTACGCACTAAATATATACTCATCTATTTATACTATTTTTTTTATTTCATCTTAACTTAGCTTGCCATTAGATCTATGTTCTTTTTCTTGGTATACCCTTCAAAATATTGTTGATAACTATTTTTCGTGTATAACCAGCATCATTAAGAACATAAAAATGACTTTTATATTAATTTTTAACTTTTTCATACAAATCTCATATGTATCATTACAAGTAAATTTTAGTGCCATATAGATACTCTATTTCTTATTTCAAATATTTCTGTGCTACTTAAGTTGGAGTAATATTATAATGAATATCACCATAAAAATATGAACGATAAATATTTTCACATTAATTCACAAACCAAATACACATTTTCCCAGATATCCTTAAATATCTTTATATAGAACTTTGTAGAATGTTTTTACAGTATAATCTAGCAAATAACCTGGTAGAGAAATCTGGAGTAATTGAGCATGAAGTTTAGGCGCAATTAAATAGATAAATCTATAGCTCATGGAACGTCAACTAACTCATATTCAACGTACAATGTGTCAACTAGTAGGCTATCCTTAAACCCTGACTTTCGCTATCTCTTGCTGGCGGTACTTGTTTTTTCAAAATTGTCCAGCTTCTTTTTGGGGCCTAACTATTTGACCACCGATACATGTCTGATATGTACTTCGTATCAAACTCATACAATTTATGACATGCACATATTTAGAATAGAGTTTGGTAATATGAAATATTGTTCATTTGTATTTTGCATGTCTAGAAAGTAGTGCGATCTGCCTAAACTTTGTGCTCATTTCAATCATCCTGACGTATTGGATGTCTCAACTCCGTCGAAACAAATCTAATACAATAAACAGAGTTATTAACAGGTTAATTTTGAAAACCATACATCGAGATAGAAATTATGGATGTAGAATCCTATTACTTTTATTTAGACTTGCTGGTATAGAATGTTCTTGGGAGATTACTGAAGAATTTGTAGTTCTACTATAAGCATAAGAAATTGAAACACAAATCCGTTATCCACCAGAAGGTAAAATGATCTCCAAATAATGTACACATAGGTGTTCAACGATCATATTATTTGAAATTCTACAAATGGAAGTTTGAATATATATTGCATTTCAATATATGCATATGAGTTGGCGAGAAAAACAAAAATTTCCTACAAGCATAATTTTCTGAATAATTTGATTTCGAGTTGGTCGGGGTGGTGAAGACATGGTCAGAATACTTCGATCTCTATCCATTGATAGATTTTTTTCAAAATATGAAATCACATCAAAACATATTTTGGTCCGAAGTATCACAAATCAACAACCCTAGGGGATTTTAATACATAACCTATTCTATAGGAAACTATGACTAACAATAATATCGACGATTAGGCAGTTGACTCAAAATCTGATGCATCAGGTCCACACTTAAGTGTATGAGCACCATGAATCATGTTTATCTCGGCTCGGCTCGGGTTTGAACTTAGCTTGGACTGTCTCAATGAGCTACTTGTTGAAAATTTGAAGTTTTTGAATTTGTTTGAAGCATTATGTTAAGTACATTTAGATTCCTTAGTATTGTGGGAAAATTCGAGCTCATGTGACCCATTCCTCTAAGAATTTGGACGAATTATATTCTTCACATTTTCACCATATTTGAAGTGTAAAATTACAGATTTAATAGGACGACCAAAAAATTCTAGTAAGTCTATGCAGATCCACTTAGTATCTCTGGAAGCAATGACCTCATTTCGCCCAACCGGTTAAGATTTCTCACAGTTTCCTAATTTTTGTTAAATTTAAAGTGAAAAATCTTCAAGAATGAAAATTACGTTTGAATTGGATAAAAAATTGAAAAATTACATTTTTTTTTGGTCAACATTGGACCGCTTCAAGTCGAGCGATGCTTCACACTCTTCCATATGGAGCCTGAGAGTTCTTGCATTTCTTTTTTGTGTGGAGAAATGAGTGCTTGTAATTATATTTTACTTTGAGAAATGAATACTTGCAATTCTTGAAGAGAGTATTTGCACGTTGACTGACGAATTATGTCGAGGCTTTTTCTTCCCAGGAGAGACACGATATAAGACCAGCCGTCGGACCCAATGCATATCGGTATCTTCTTTGCAGCCCCCGCACCGCAGCCCACGCCCTAAACAGGAGAGCCCAAGATGTCGTCCGCATCCCCCGACATCCCCACCTGCGGCGGCCTCCCCGCCGCCGTCTCCGCCTTCGCCGACGCATTCGTCGACTTCTCCGTCTCCGGCATCTTCTTCCCCACCAACCCACCTCCTCCTCTGCCCGCCACCCCCGCCGCCACCTTCCTCCCCGCCCCCTCCCGCCTCGTCGCCATCGGCGACCTCCACGGCGACCTCCCCAAGTCCCTCACCGCTCTCCGCCTCGCCGGCCTCTTACCCCCGACCAACAGCCCCGGCTCCAGCCCCACCTCCACCTCCTGGTCCGCCGGCCCCACGCTCGCCGTCCAGCTCGGCGACATCCTGGATCGCGGCGGCGACGAGCTCCGCCTCCTCTACTTCCTCCGCCGCCTCAGCATCTCCGCCGCCGCGCAGGGCGGCGCGCTCCTCCCGATCCTCGGCAACCACGAGGTCATGAACGTGTGCGGCGACTTCCGCTTCGTCACGCAGCAGGGCCTGCAGGAGTTCTCCGCCTGGGCCGGCTGGTACCGCGCGGGCCTCGCCATCAAGCGCCGCTGCGGCGATCTCGAGCCGCCCAGAAACCCCTTCCTCGGCGTCCCCAAGACCTTCCCTGGCATCAGGCGAGAGTGTTGGGACGGCATCCGCTCTCGCCTCGCCGCGCTGCGCCCTGACGGCCCCATCGCACGGAGGTTCTTGGCTGACCTCCCCACCGTCCTCGTCGTCGGTGACTCGGTGTTCGTCCATGGTGGCCTCCTCGAGGCCAATGTCGAGTATGGCCTGGAGCGGATCAATGCCGAGGTCAGCGACTGGATCCGGGGTGGGAGCGGCGGCGACAATGCCAGGGCGCCGGAGTATGTATGCGGCCGAGATGCGGTGGTCTGGCTCAGGAGGTTCTCTGAAGGCTTCAACTGTGACTGCGAGAGGCTTCAGGGCATTCTTGGGATGATCCCTGGCGCAAAGCGGATGGTGATGGGGCACACGATACAGAGCGAGGGCATTACGGCGGTTTGTGGCGCACAGGCCGTCAGGGTGGATGTTGGTTTGTCCAAGGGATGCGGCAATGGGCTGCCGGAGGTGCTGGAAATCGTTGGTGGTGGATCAGATGTGAGGGTGATCACAACTGATCCAGCAGAGGCCTGGAAGTACAGGAAGCAGAAGCCGGAGAAGGCTACCACGGCTTTGGAGAAGAAAGGGGAGGTAAAGGATGGACTTGCATTGTTGGTTAGGGAGAGCCATGTGTTGAAAGGTGTAGAAGCTAAGGCTTAGCTTAGGGGTAGGATAGATATTATTTTGGTGACTGTCAACGCAATCGGATTGCCATGCCCAATTGGGGTTAATTCCGTCTAGAGGTGGGAGGCATTGGGTTGAAGGAATTGCTGGTTGATTCAGTAATGTTTGTCCACGGAAGAAAGGAAAGCAACCTTGATCTATCAATTGCCTTATTCACGAAGGCGTGCTAATCTGAAATCAGATTGCTGATGTATACAATTATTATTGGCCAATGTCTGAAATTGGTTTCTTAGTGTTTAGTTGTGTGTGTTGTCAATACTCTCCATTCTGCTGTGGATGTTGACGATTATAATCATATAGGATCTATTTGGGATTATAATTTTGCAGTCAATAGTGCTGTTTCCAAGACCAAGATCATTAATTCCCTGATGATCAGCTCATCACTATCCCTGTGGAAATATTAAGAGTTTCACAAAGCAGCCATGCTTACACTGAAGCCTAGGTTGTGGATGTGGCCTAGCTCAGCCTACTGTTTCAAGTCCGAAACTGGAGTCTCTGATTCTGGTCATGTAGCTCAAGGATTCCACAATTCGTCCAGTTTTTCGCTCTTTGCAGTACTGGGGGTCATTTTCATTCTGGGCTAACAGTACAAATGTTGGTTGGCGATGCTACAAATAAAACATCAAACAGTACTGCCATGTGGCCGGCAAGAGATCAGCAGCTGAAAAACGCTGGACATCAGTTGTTAGGTAAGTATGAGAACTACATGGAAGTAGTCTTCCCCTGGTCTCGGCTAGAATCTTAATCTGCAAGCATGATACACGCCTGTTTTTTCTTTTAATGTCCAGCATCACCCCAGGCTCCAGCAATGCTGTTTAATGTGGAATAATACTGCCTGTCCTCAGACGGTGTATTTTCTACAACAAGATAGGAGCAATGCTAATGTTTTTAGTATACATAAAATTAAGAGTCTTATCATCCTCATATGAATATTATTGGAGTGTATGCGCAAGTTGGCAGCCTGTACCACATACATATCCTATTAAATCGTTGGCAAGATTCCATGTTTGTCTAATCACAGGTATTTGTCCCCTTGTGATGACAAAGAAAGGGGCGACTGGACTAGTATGCCTGCCCTGTATTGGAACAGCAAGTTGACAGGCAAAAAGGATTTCCAGTTTGATTTGCATCTGTAGGCTCACTGTTTTTCCACCGATATTCTCCTTGCATTGGTTTGTTGAATTGTTCTTACGTCTACACTCCTGTTGCCTTATATTTTCCACGTTTCTTCCACCAATTTTCCACGTGCTTAACCCATTCTGATGCCTACACGGCTACACCTCCCTGTCCCTCGAGGCAGTTATTGGTGATATCGACGTATGCGTGTCCACTTGCTTTTTGGTTTGTACACATTGTTTTGTGCACTTCCTTCATCTTTGGGCTGCACAAGCCGAATCATGGTTAACATGGTGGACTTGGTCTCTGGTGTAGCTTGATAGTAGTCACTGTTAATACATTTGAACAGGGGAGCTTGCAGAGTTCTAATTTTCTCTTTTTTTTTTAAATGATTTGAAAGATCATATCTTTTCCTCGTTGGAAATTAGTTTTATTTTACGCATGACAATAACTTCTAAAGTTATTTGCCAAGAACTTCTAAAGTTCATCTCTGGGTTGTAGGTACAAGGAAGAATGCAATGGGTGCTTTAAAAAATATACATTATTTTGTCAATATGATCAGTGAGTTCTACTGAAGCTTCATAGTCAAATTGAACGTTTCCCTTTCTAGAAATAAAAATTAGGTATATCTTTGGAAAATAGTCACACTTGTTCACTAGAAAACCTTGTTGCCAAGGAGATTTGGACCCGACGGCCAACATATGCTTACAAAATGGCCAAGGTAGCTTCCTTTTGGCCTTCTACTCTTTCTTGTTGCACAATATTTTTGGCGCAGTGGAATGGGCGGACAAGTGTTGTATGCTGTTGCTTTGTCCGCTACTGATGTGCACACCCAAGCTGGAATGAGCAAGACAGAGGCATATGATTTGAGGATGACACGAACACATGTTGATTGGAGCCTGATTATGGTTTTTTCTCTAAAGACGCCTTAGGCCTCTATCAGTTAACTGAGCAAAAGGCAATGCCTAGTTAAATATCGGACAACTGGATGATACCGGTACAAGACGTCCACAAAACGGCCATGGTAGTACATGGCATTTCAGAGGGCACCACCGGCCAACCTGGCTAGCACCACTCACTCCACATGCTGTGAGGTGGGAAAGACCATCATTAAGAATGGCTTGAGAAAATTGCAAAAAGCCACCACAATTGGTGGCAAAGCTTCAAGAAGCCACCGGTTTTCAGCTAGTTTTCAAATCACCACCACTATTCGCTGACGACGTGACAAAAAACACTGATTTTGCCTGTTAGCTCGTTTAACCGTGATACTGACAGGTCGGCCCCACTATCATGCATGACGTGGCATATTTTGACGGTTCGGGGAAACGGCCGTTAACGGCGCGGGAGCTGGTTAGGTTGGACCTCACTCTCTCTCCCGTCCGTGCCCAACCTCACTCTCTCTCCCGTGCTCGTTCTCTCAGTTCCGGCCGGTGATTTCCCGGCTAGCCGCTGCACCCACCACACCCCCCCCCCCCAGCTCCGGCCATGCCTTCGTGAAACGACGGCGAGACCGACACCGACAGTCTCTTATCAAAAGATGAGGTGCGTGAGTCCTCTCTTTGTATTAGGGTTAGGGGAGATCTCGGGTTAGGGTTTCAGTCGATCTTTGTTTGTGCTGGGGATGAATCTTCGATTAGATCTATGCTTCATTCTACTTACTGGAGGTACTGTAGGGCCCCATGACCATCTACGATCCCGATTTCCACGGCCAAGACGAGAATGAGCAGCAGATGTGTAACTGCAGCGGACTGTATGAAAAAATTGTGGCCTTTGAGAGTTCAAACACTGGTAGAAGATTTCTTGGATGTGGATCTGTGGTGAGTATATTTGTGACTGGTCATTATTTGTGCAGTATATTTGTGTAATATTGTTAAGTAGCTGGTAGCTTATTGTTACTAATGTGCTACTGCTTATTAACTAGATAGTAGCTTATTTGTGTAATTTTGTAGTGTAAGTATGTAGTGTAATTTACCTAGTAAAATAATTAGTGTATAAATTGTAGGATGGAGCTCGATGTGGGACAGTAGAGTGGGTTGACTCAGAATGGCCTATGTCACTTAAGAAGGCTCTGTGGGCCCTATGGGCTATGTATAATAGCAGAAGGATGGAAGAATTAGTGCGGCTGTAGAATCTTCAACCAAAATATATTGTCTTTCCAAAGACAAAGAAGAGTTGGAAAAGATGGTGCAGACCCTGCAAAGTAGTCTTCAGAAAGGTGTGAATGATTACCAGGAGGCACAGGTTTCAGATCAGTTGCTCAATCTTCACTTTGTTGCGGAAGAGAAAGGGACAGTTTGAAAGAAGAGAAGAAGAGGCTTCAATTTATTAATGCAGATCTGACGAAGAAGGTTGAAAGAAACTAGGAAAAACTGAAGAAGATTGAAGCTGTGTTATCTGAATAAATTAATGTAATGTTGCTGATCTTGTAGAACAAAACTTGTAGTACTGGTATTGTAAGGTTTTAAGTGAGACTGAATCGTATTTGTGTAAGTTTGACTGATATTTATGCACTTGTGGAGTTATGTATGCACTATGTTGCTTATCTATGCACTATGCTGCTTATTTATGCACTTGTGTGCATATTTGTTTGCATTTGTCAGCAGCTGTGGATATATTTGTCTGCATTTGTGTTTACTTGTGGAGATATTGTTGCAAAATTGTTATGACTAGTCGTTGACAAGTCGACGACCGACGACTTGTTTACGACAAGCAGAGTGTAACCAATTTGAGGAGATATTGATGCTTTTGTGTATGCAAGCTTGTGTATATTGACAGTGAAGTTCAAAATCAAATAATAAACACAGAGCATGTAAAGTTCAAATTCAAATAGCTTACATAGGTTGAAATTCAAATAGCTTACATAGGTTCAAACTGGAACATCTTACGTAGGTCCACACATAATTACAAAATAAAACCCCAGGTTTCAAAGTGCACATAGTTTGAAGTACAACATAAAACCACAGATAGTTTTCCACTGAAGAAAATCACATGATTTTCTTCAAGTCATCAACAGACATGTTTTGAATTCGATCCACTGGCATTCAAATATGCAGCCACCTTTGGAGTAGGCTTTATGGTTCTTGGTGGTCTAGCAGAACTTCTCGGAGCAGCTGATCTTGGAGCAATGAAGCCAGCCCTTGCGGCTGTAGCAGGTCTGGTAACACATGGAGGAGCAGATGAAGCTTGTGTTGCTTCAGTTCCGGTACATATAGGAGCAGTTGTTGCCGCAGTTATTGCATGTGAGCGTGGAGGTGGTCTCGCAGAAGGAGGTGGCCTTGCAGATGCTGGAACAGAGCTGCTTGCAGATGCAGCAGCTGCTGCAGAAGATTGTGCTAAAGCAGGCCCTGCAGATGGTGGAATAGAGCTGCTTGTAGATGCAGGAGCTGGTGCAGTACCAGACTCATGTGTACTTCTAGATGACTGAAATGACAGTACATGCAAAAAAGTCAGAATAAATGTAGTAAATTCACTGCACAAGTCATATAGAGTCCAGCAAGATAATTTGTAACCTTGTGCTTGTTCTTTCTCATCTGCAACTCTGGCTTTAGTTTTTGTGAGCAGTTGGTGTATCTGTGCCCTAGCAAATTACAATTACTGCAGGTAATTGTGCCCATTCTTGAAGATTGCTTTGGGGCAGGCACCTCAAACATTCCCTTCCTCCTTTTAGTATGTCTTCTTCCTTTTTCCATTCTGAAAACTGGTGGATCAATATCTGGTGTGTTAGTTTTTGTCCAACAGTCTTCACCAGGTACAGGGTAAATGACATGATTGTATGCCTCCATATACATTGGCTTCTTGAAGAACTCATGCACAAAATCTTCAGGTTGTTGCTTAGATTTGTATATGGCAGATACTGCATGATTGTATGGAATGCCACTAAGGTCCCACCTTTTGCACCCACATGTTCTCTTCTCCCAAGTCGACAGCATATGATTTGTCCACCCCTCTGCTAACTTGCCACAAATTGCCAACAATCTAACAGCTTTGTATAATTTGGAATACTTCTTGGATTCTTCTAATATTTCTGAGAAGGTGGGGGTGATTTCCCACCTTGCCTTTGCTGCACTTGATCTTTTTCCATCATATCTAGTCATAAGTTTTGTCCTTATGCTATCAATCATTGTTCTCACAGACTTTCCTCTCACATCGAGTATCATCCTATTGAAAACTTCACTAAGATTTTTCACAACCAAATCAGTTTTGCAGTTGTAATCCATGGCATGCCTTGCCCAACACTCTTCATGAATTTTACTAAGCCACTGCCATGCTTCCTCAGACTCTTCTTTCAGGTTTTGCATTGCTACATCGAATCCATTTTTTGTGTATGAATAAGCAGCTCCATCCATGTATTTTTTAAGTTCTTCCCCTCTAAACCCAACAGTTTGGAAGTTGGCATACATATGTCTAAGAGAAAATCTTTGATAACAATTGGGAAATACTTTGTTGACTGTATTCAGCAAGCCCTATTCAGCAAGCCTTGTTTACCATGGGACATATTAGGTACCATTTACAAATTTTTGTGGGCAGTTCTAAATTATTATGACTAGTCGACGACTTGTCGACGACTAGTTTACAACTACCATTTACAACTCCGGAAGAGCTCCGTGGAGGCACGTGTAGCGGAGGAGCGCACAGTGGAAGGGCACGGTGCCGAGCGACGTGAGCTGGGCGGTGGGATGGGAGAAGGGGATCAGGAGTGGGAGGAAAGGGGAACGAAGAATGGAGATAGAAAAGGGCGACGAAAAAATAAATCAGCAGTGTGCCATACAAATGCTGGGGAGACCAAATAACGTGGGTGAGTTTCTAACGTTTGGTTTATATTATTCATGACGTTTTTTTAACTGAACACACCCGTCACGTTAATTTGTTTTTAAAAAACTATGTTAATCAATCTAAGTTTTTGAAAGATGTTAATCAAAATGGGACTAACTTCTATTCCACTCGTGTATTGCTATTATTTTATACCTATATATTGTATCGTCATTGTTAGAGAATAAAATTATTATATTGTGATTTTTCTGGCTGGTTCATCGCAAAATTGAGCAATAATAAATACTAAAGTGGAGAACACACGAATTTGTTTTCCTCTTAACCGAAATATTTTACAAATCCGACTAATATCTTGGTTTTGTGTCACCAAACGACAAACCAAGCAAGTATGAGCTGTGCACAAGTTATTTTTCTCTCCCGTTACAACGCACGGGCATTTTGCTAGTCTAATTAAACCAAGTGCTAATGTCCCCCCCTCAGCCTGGTTTATCAGCCGGTTCTCAGTTAATCTGGACCGTTTCATCGATTTTGTTGTTTTCTCCGATTACGCCGCCGTGAACCACCTGCACCACGGCATTGCTCATTCGTCACCACCTCGTCGGTCGGCATGGCCAAACCCACCCGGGTGCTTCATAGTCCCGTCATAGTAGAGATTGAACAATGGCAGGGCCGGCCGGCCGGCGCGCAAGGGCCCGATGGCCGTCGCCCGCGGCGAGCTCGTCGGTGACGGCCTTGTGGATGGATGTCCAAAGCAGGTGTCTGGCGCGATGGTGCCGCTCACGCAATGCTTGATTTTGCTGTGTATGTTCGGGTGAGTCTCCACGGCAAGCTGGCATACGTATACAGTATATTAGAATATATTTTTTTTTTTGCATGGTAATGTCTCAGTATATTAGAATTTGAAGTCCAAAGCTCTCTGGACTACTGATTGGATACATGCATGATGCATCGTCCTCACGTTGTTGAGGCGAGGCGAAGTGTAGATGAGTGACTCCGAGAGATCCACCTAAGGCTGGAATACTTGTAAGACGTGTCGCTGAAGAATACGGACCCGGACATGGAGGCCGCCGGCGGCGGATGCGGGGGAAAGAGGAACATGCATGGCGACGCGTGGTTGAGTGCAGCGAGATTGACGCTCAGGTCAGGAACATGTGCTTGCAGTTGAATAGAAACGCTGGTGCCGTTTTGGACCGAAATTGGCAAAACGCGGAGATGGGCCTGCTAGGCCCAGTTTGCGAAAGGATATGATCGATGGTCTCCTAAATTCCTCCCCTGTGATCGTCGATCAGGTGCCGATGACGCAGAAGAGGCGCCGCCGCCGCAGCACGAGGCCTGTGCCAGAAGGATCCTACCGCCGGCGCGTTGGTGACGATGGCGCATCGTTGTCTGGATCCCGTGACGATTCCCGTGTGGATGGAGGCTCTCCGCCGCCCGGACTCGCTGACGAGCCAAGGTACCATCAAATCATCGCCTCGCGCCTCGCCGAACTGGAGTTACCAGCCGTCGACGACAATCCGGACTCGGCAGATCCCCCAAAGCTCCCTTCCTTTGAAATCCTCGAAGCCCTTACCCGTAAATCTTTCCACGATAATGATTCGCGAGCTGCTCTGGTAGAATACCAATGCAGCATGTTCCTGGGAGAAACCCACGGATCAGATATCCAGGTACTTGACATGGATTCTGATTCTGATTCTGAACCGGGCGATGTTATCCAAGAGGAGTACTCGAGAGCCCGTCAAGTGCTAGGGGCTCGCATGATTGGAATTGACACTTATACTGAACTGGACCAAGAGCAGACCAACAAGGACCATCTCAAGCGTGCACTCTATCTCATCAAAGGTGCCCTGGTTAGTCCCATATCAGTGCTCCTATCTGTCTGTTGCTCTATCATACACACATAATTAATCATGCCCTCTTATGTACCTACTCCATCTGTGTAGTTGTTGAAAGGAAAGCTGGTTGAGGAGCTGGATGACGCTGTGCTGGAACGCAAGTACACTCATGAGCTTATCATGGAGAACCAGTACTTTCTTAACTACGTGAATGATGGCTACTTTGGTTGGTATTTTGATTCCGAACTCTGTTACAAAGAGGCCTTGAGCGACTACCAGCGGCTAGTCCTGGTAAATGATGTAAGTATATGTGTATTGGCTACTTTTATTTCAGTAATCCATCTACATTTAATCTGTACCCATGCAGTAGGTAACTAGTTTCTTCTTCTTTCTCCCTTTATTTGAATGGACATATTCGCTTAATCTCTCCTTGAAAGATCAGACAATTTGCAGAATATGAATGTAACTTCTTCTTAATCTTGTAGCATGATTTTAAGTGAGTAACCTATCAGTTTGAGGGGCATGAGGTTCTTGGAGAAAGTCTAAGAAAATTAGAATATATGTGCTTGTAATAAATTGTGGCAGAATATGATGATATGTGCAATCTCCAATGAATAGAAACTGTAGACCTTTTTTCTCAAGACAGGCGGTAGCATAGCATGCTCTTTCAATTAAGAAAGAAACAGAGATTAATTTGCAATTATTCTTTGGAAGGAACAAGTCCTAATTAAAACCTCAATTGGGCGCACATGCTATAGGCTACTCCCAGAATATGATTATTATCCTGTTTTCTGTACGTATAATCACGTTTTGCCTGTTTTCCGAGTTCCCACATATTTTTGGCATGTTCGAGTACTATGTGTTATTTGGATCTTCTTGAACTTGAACTGCACCAGTACTCTAATTAGTAATCTTAAGAGCATCCTGTTCGCTTATGTCCAGTGCTTGTTTCTTCTGGTGCAGGGTGGTGAGGAGTATACTGAGTACACAAGTTGGAGTGCATACCGAGCATTTTATTGCACCCCTGAAGCTGATAGAGAATATCTTCAGTACTGGGAAACACTTGTGAAGAAAATGAAAGTATGCCTGGTGCATAGATCAACTAGTTCAAGTTTTGAACTTTGTTCAGTATTTTTGTTTTCTTGGACTAACAACGTTTGCTCTTGACAGTGGCTTCAACGTCATGTGCTGACGAATCAGACTTCTCATGAGGTATATACATATGTGACCTCTCAAAACCATGAATCCTAAAAAATCTCTATGTACACCTTTTAGCAGCACAATAACTTTTCTGTTCTATTATTTAGTGGTTGAAAATTCGTGGAAAAGCTCTGTTCCAAGCAGCTTGTTTCGCTGCTGAGCTTCCCAATATTACTATGGAACTAGCAACTGTTGGTTTGCAAGTAAGATTCCTTTGTCCCTTGCTCATTTAGACGGTCAGCCCTAGTTATGGTTGAATTTAACAATTTCATTCTTTCGATTCAATTCAGGAGTATATATGGAATACACGCGCACATCTCATGTTTTTGAAAGATCTTGATGGTATCTTTTATGTGATTTGGAAGCGGATCAATGCGGATCATCAGGTTAGCCGCTGTACAGTAGCCTTTTCAAAATTCGACATTGTTATTTTACTAAATATACTTTGTGAATGCTTTCTCTCGGCTTATGCCTGGTAATGTTGTTTCATTCTTCCTTGGACAATGTTCAGCTGTGTTTCAGAGATGCTCTCAGGCAAGTTTATGAAGAGAAGTTGTTTCCAGCACTCGAGAGGTGTATGAAGAGTGAGCTGCAGTACGGCAGTTCCAACCTGGATCTACTAGTATGTTTTTTCCACAGACGTTGTATATGTGCTTTCATTTTATTATAATCAGTATATCTTTTACAATGCAAATTGCTTTGGTCTTGTTTCCTTGTAGTTTTGTCAGTGCACGAAAGGCCTTGCTGAGAATGTAAGTACAGTATGGTGTGGTCTAGCATCCATTGATACATCTGTTCTATTATTCTTGTGAGCGATGTCTTTTTCTTTGTGTCTCTAGGTTCCAGAAGATAAAGCCCGGGAGCTGATTGCACAAGAAATTCGTTGGAGGGTATGTTTGTTGAGTGGCAAAACAAGATTGTATTCACGTGCAGTTTGGTATGTGTAGATTAATTATTCTTCCCATTTGCAGCGTGGGTTGTCAGGATCGTATGAGCAGTACGCGAGGAAGAAGCTGAAGATTGCAGAACTGATAGGATTGATTCCCAAGGACAAGATAGCAGCTGCGTAGTGTTTTGTGTTGCCTGGCACTGGTCCCATAAAGACTCTAGGCTGCGTTATTCGTAGCAATTCCTGTTAGGTGCCTTATGTATGGAAAAATTCCTAGGTGCCAATCATGAGTCCTAGATGCGTATCTTGAATTGACTATTGTGTTTCACATTTGTTACCTGTAGATCAAAATGTTCAAATGCCATCATCTACGCTGCACGGATACGTGGTCTGGAGCTCGTGTCCGTGTCCGATACTGTACCCGATACGGATTCCACTCGGACACCAGTTCGATACGTACCGGAGAGGTATCCATTAAAAAGAATGTGGGATACGTTTTTGATACGTATCGGCCCAAAAACGGACACGGTCCAGCCCAGCTAAGTCACGACCTACTCCATACCGTGCACTCTCGGTCATTTTCACTCCCCCCGACCACGCACGAACACATCCCTGACCTAGCTGTTAGATTGATCTCAACGTGACCGAACCCAACGGCTCGATCACGTCCCTTGACTCTGCCCTGATCGGGGGCGTCTAACCGAAACGGTTGAAGGGCCCCTATGACCTGCGCTATAAAGAGAGGTGGGGAGGCCAGCAGCACGCACCACGAGGTTCACCGTGTGTAGCACACCCCACCGAGAGATACCTACCGATCTAGGTTTAGCGCAGTGCTCATGGGAAGCTCCTCCGCTGCCACCCACCACCACACCACCATCGCCGGCTCCTGGAGCTCTACACCGCACGGAGGCAAGGTAGACACGCCGATCTCACCTCTCTCCTCTCGGTCTCTCTCTCACACTGCAAGGGTAAAACCCTAAAGATTGCACCGTAATTGATCTAGACTAGTGTTGTTGGTTATAACATTGGTATCAGAGCTAGTGCTAGTTCTAGATCTTTTCGGTTGCAAAGAGATCAAAGAGAAAGAATCCCCTCCCCAGAAAACCCTAATGCCAGATCCGAAGAATAAAAAGGCAAAAGGCCAAGAAAAGGACTCACCGGAGGCCCTCGGGCTCGCCGGCAAAGAAGCGCCGCCGCCTCGGCCGCGCCATCCCTCTCGATCCGACGCGCATCGGCAAGCCGAGGCGTCGGAAGAAGGAGTCAACCCCCTCGGGGGCAAAGAAAAGCTTCACCCCCTCGGGGCACAGGGCACAGCCGCTCCATCGCTGGTCGTCGCCGTCGTCACCAAGGAGCACCAGCTCGACAGCACGCACGACGCCTCGCAGATCAACAGAACCCTTCGGGGCAATGGGCGCTGCCACTGGGCCGCTTGACAACGACGCGTGCACCGTCGGGTGCACGCGCTCGCCGGCAAGAGGGCCAGGGAGGGCGCCGCCACCGAATCATCGCATCGATCTGTCTCTGCCACGATGGTGGATGGAAAGAAAGAAGAGGAGGGGAACAGAGCTCGCGCGGCGCCGTGGCGGTGGACGCCGTCTCCGGCGGCCGGCGCCTGTCCTAACCCTAGTAGAGAGGAACGCGGGGGGTGAGTGGAGAATGAAATGGCGCTAGGGTTTCCGGAACGGGCCGATGTGCCGGTTTTGTTCGGCCGATCCGTGCGGTTGACCGTTCGATCGAACGGACGGCCAGGATGCCAAGGAAAGAAACCCTAGCTCTCCTCGTGCCGTTTGGGCCGAAAGGTGGCAGGCCATGGGCCGCTGGGCCGAAAGCATACCGCGCGCGCGGCGCGCAGAGTGATGGGCTGCTGTTAATACGGCCCAGTACAGTTTTTTCACAGTTATCTTCCTGTTTTATTTTTCCAGAAGCTATTCTATTTGATTTTGTCCAAAGTTTAGGCAAATTTCAGCTACTTTTTCCTATTCAATTTGTTTTCCAACGAATTCATTTGTTTAGGAAAAAGAAAAGTAAAAGAAAAGCTTCTGCAAAGTATAAAGTTCATGAATTTTTAATTCATATTTTTCCGCTGCAAATAGATAAATGTGCTCCTTTAATTTTAAAAGGTCAATAGAATTAAAAGTGAGAATTAAAAAATTAAGAGGAGCATGTTAAAGTGATTATTGCAATGTTTATGATTCTGTTAAAGTTTTCACTGAGAAAATTTGTTTAGAGATCAAAAGAAAAGACATACAGATTCCACTGTGAATTTGTTTAGATCTTTAATTAAATTCTCTTGGAGAATTTTAATTAAAGGACAGAAAAGTCTTTTAAGACAAAGTTTTTGCTAAAAGATGATCTCTTTTCAAATTCAGTGAATTTGTTCTGATCTTTAATTAAATTCTCTAGGAGAATTTTAATTAAAGGACAAAAAAGTCTTTTAAGACAATTTTTTTTGCTAAAAGATGATCTGTTTTCAAATTTAAAGAATTTGTATAGAGAACAGAACAGAACAGAACAGTGCAATGTTTGTGAAATACAGAGAATATTTTACTGTTTCTACTGTAAAATAAAAGGACTCTCCTCTAATTAAATTGGAACCAACGGGAAAATTTAATTAGAGAGGAGAAGAAAGATAAATACTTGTTTTAACAGGTTAATTATGGTATTGTTATTTTCTGACGAACATTGATGATAACAGTACTATAATTATATGAGTCCTATAGTCAAAGGGCTACATCTCTGATAATTTTGCATCAAAGTGATCAATTTTCAGAGAACAGATAAAAGATCAAGAAATGGTCTTGAACTATAGAAATATGAACATTTCATGTTTCCGCTGCAATATAATTGATGATAATGTTATTTTATGAACAGAGTTCTTTATTGCAATAGAAATATTATCATCATACTGTTTATAAGTTTTGTGCATTGATTCTATTTCTGCCCAACGGTGATGTAGAATTAGTGTAGAAAGATGATGTTTTATTCTAATTCTGCCCAATGGTGTTTTAGAATATAGAAGAAAGTTTTATAAAGATTTAATGTGCATATCTTTAACCAGACCAACGTAGGGTTATTTTTATGCTCATTATTGTCTATTATTATTGAATATTTTCTCAGACAAAGATTCTCATGTGAAAGCAAAAGGATGGGTACTTGTGACCCGAAAGATGACCAAGAAAGCTCATAAAGTAAGAGAGTATGTTCTCTCTAAAAAGAATGACTGCAAAAGAAAAGAATTGTTGGATGTTAATCCAAGAATACAAATAGATCATTGAGAGTCTTGTTTGACAAATGTCTTTCATGTACTCTCCATGAAGAAAACAAAGAAATCATTCTGAGTTTTGTTTAACGAATTTCTTTCATGTACTCTATATGAAGAAATTTTTTAAACGAGCAACATGAATGCTTAATTTGACTAACGTTGGATTAAGCATGTGTATAAAAGAGTATTCAGATTTATTTCTGAATTTGATGATTCAATATGCAGTCTAAAGAGCCAATTGTGGCATCTATGTCTCTTGATTACCCGCATGACGGGAAAGACGATAATACCCGCATGACGGGAAAAGACGATAATAATACCCACGTGGTGGGAAAAGTCTGGGAAAATACCCGCATGGCGGGAGAAAGTTCTGACAAAGGACTTATCCTGTATGACAGGAGAAAGATGTGACGACTCATGTGTTTTTATATCGATTGCACATTTTATGTGTCATAGTTATAAAACACTTAATGAGTCAAAAGAGAATAAAGTTACAAATGAACCTCAAGCTAAGAATGGTATGCAAGTGTGACTTGCAAAAAGTATCATTGAGAGAGAAAGAACTCTTGTGAGTTTTGAAAAGGGAATAAGGAAAAAGTACTCCCATACATTAAAAGACAACTTCATTTTGAATAAAGCAGATAATCAAAGTTTCGAAATTGTGGCAAAAGGTTCTTGCCACATTTCGAGGGGGAGATAGAGAGTATTACAGAATAGACTCCCCTATACCTCAGATAATGTGATGCATATTATGTATCTAGGTGATCTATAATGAATTGTGATCGTCTGGGGGAGTATGACGATCACAATAATGATACCCCTAAAGTAAAGAGATAGATGTATTCTTGAATAGTACTCAAAGTGCCATAAAGAAGACAGATTGACAGAATAACATAATAAACCCAAATAAAAGGATTAAGGATACACCATTTTTGAGAAAATGGAGTAATCTGGGGGAGCATGGTATGAACATACCTAAGGCTCGAATAGATTTTATCTGGGGGAGCTTGTTGCTTCATAAAAGAGATGAACAAGTAAACATGGATCTTGTGTTTTAGGTCCTTGTAACAGCTATTACCTTTTGGCAATAGAAAACTACAGAATTTATTGCCTCTAGGCAATGACAGAGCAACAACATCCCCATATGAGAAAAACAGATGACTATAAAGTCTATATCAAAGAAATTTAAATGAAGGTTGATCCCACCTCATTTAAATTAAAAGCTGCGCTCAATCATTTTTGACAAGTGTCTACTTGTCTTAATGATTAGAGACTATGTGAATCCCGGCGATATTTTGGGACTCATAAGTAATTTCCAATGGAGCCAAAACAGTAGGCTATAAAGGGTCTACAACACCAATGTGACTCCAAAGGAAATATGTGAAAAGCAATTTTAAATCGAAAGATTTGCGCTAAGAGAATAAACAGATTATAATGAGTGCTAATGGCACATAATGATCTGAGTTACATCAGATGAAAGTAAAGATCACAAGGGATCTTATGGACTAGAGCAAGTCTCTAGAATCAAAAGTTATTTTGGGTTAAAGAAAATGAGAGGACAATCGCATTTTTGCAAACTCACAGAATGGGAAATTCATTTCCTAATCCCGTGTATGTGGATGATATCCTACTTGCTAGTGGTGATGTCAATCTACTACCGGCAGAGAAAAGAAATTCTTGTCCTCAAAAGAGTATTCTCGATAGAGTCTCTCTCGTTATAAGTATCGAGATTCATTGAGAAAAGAAGAAAAGGGGTATTAGAAATATCGCATGGACATGCTGAGAAGAAGTCTCTAAAGCATGCATGTCGAGAAAACCTACGCTTGTTCTTATTGACAAGGGTAATGGAATTGGGAACTTTAGTGTTCCAAGAGATAACATAGAAAGGATCAAATGGATATGGTACCATATGCTTCCGCTGTTGGTTGCTCAATATTACCTTGAGAATTTACGTATCCGGGTTGTTTTGGCAATGTCCAATCCAGATATAGATCACTGGAATGGAATCAAAGATATCGGCCTCATGCTAAAAGAAACAAGTGCTCTCAAAAGGTTGTGAGTACAAAGATAGACATATAATAGTGCTCTCAAAAGGTTGTGAGTACAAAGGAAGAATTTGTGAAATGCATAGCGAAATCCACAATTGTCGCTAAATTTTCACATTTGGAGTTTTTGTGTGGAAAAGCTCCAAAGAATTAAAAGCTTGACATCAGTATGATGTAAAGACATGTTATAGCATCATATGAGGCTGAGGGATAGGCAAAATGGTTAAGGAAACCTGTACCCGGAATTGATATGGTTGACAACAGCAATAACCATTAAGTAATTCACTCCTAAGACAACGAGTCAAGTGTGGTGCCAAACACATTGACACAAAGTTATACATTGTAAAGCCGAAAGTCCGGAATTATGTTGAAATGCTTGGAGCATAAGAGTAACAGATAAAAGAAACACACAAGTGTAAGCAGATCTGCTAATTAAAGGCTTACCGCCCAATGTGTTTAAAGAACACATAGTCGACATGGGTTTATGGTATAGTCTATATGATTTCCGGACAATAAAGAGGCCCAAAAAGATTAAAGAAACTATTTCTGAATGGAGACGTACATTGTAGCTGTCTGATTCTATTGGCAATTGAGCTGAGACGATGAAACATGCTCTATGTATCGATCTGTGATGAAACGAGTAAAGTAAAAGGTAAAAGTAAAGTTGAGATCAAGGGGGAGAATGTTAGATTGATCTCAACGTGACCGAACCCAACGGCTCGATCACGTCCCTTGACTCTGCCCTGATCGGGGGCGTCTAACCGAAACGGTTGAAGGGCCCCTGTGACCTGCGCTATAAAGAGAGGTGGGGAGGCACACCCCACCGAGAGATACCTACCGATCTAGGTTTAGCGCAGTGCTCACAGGAAGCTCCTCCGCCGCCACACTCCACTCACTCACCTCGCCACCCACCACCACACCACCATCGCCGGCTCCTGGATCTCTACACCGCACGGAGGCAAGGTAGACACGCCGATCTCACCTCTCTCCTCTCGGTCTCTCTCTCTCTCGCATCCGTCACACCGCAAGGGTAAAACCCTAAAGATTGCACCGTAATTGATCTAGACTAGTGTTGTTGGTTATAACACTAGCCGCCTCTCTCAGCCGCGTAGATCGAGCAGCCGGTGGCGACCCAGTCATCCGTCTCCGGCCGTCCGGCGACCGAGCACTGCAGCAAGCCCAAGCCACCAGCAGCTCCCGCCTCCCCGTCGGTCGCCAGCAGCAGCAGCTCCCGCCTCCCGTCGGTCGCCAGCAGGCAGCAGCTCCCGCCTCCCGCCTCCCCGTCGGTCGCCAGCAAGGTACACCCCTCTTCTCGGTTCCTCTTCCTCTTCCTCCTCTCCCTCCGGTGCACTTCCTCCAGCCTCTCTCTTTCTCCGATTGATTCCCGCCGGTATTTTCTTGTAGATTGCAATCTAATGGCAGAGGAGCAGCAACCTAAAAATCTTAAGACTCCACTATGGCGTCATGTAGTTGTTTTAGAGAAACAAACAGGTGGGGGTAATGCTATTTTATATCAGACCTATGCTATGTAATATTTGAACTGATGCTCAATTCAGACTTATGCTATGTAATATTTGAACTTATGTATGTTAGTTTGCTGCTGGGTTGTTGGCTTGTTGATTTGCTAGCTGCTTGCTAGTTTAAATTGTCCTGTAAGGCTATAAGTTCTAACTTTCTAAGGTGCTGTTCAATGTTCATGCCTCAACATGGAAGATAAAAGGTTGCTGCTGCCTTTCTTTATTCAAGTTACAAGCTTACAGTTCATGTTTATTTAGTGTAGCACTGTGGCTAACTTTCTATCTCTCTTTTTTTTGTCTTTGTAAATTAGAGTTGGACACTTGGAATTGGAGAGCTGCCGAGTTGGAGTTTGGATGCTTCAAAACAAGGTAATCTGCTATTCTTCTGTAGTTTATAGCTACTAAAATTATTTATTTATTGATTTACAAAAGTATCAAAACGTATCCTCGTATTGGCGCATTTTCAAAAAGTCGTATCCCCGTATCCGTATCGGCCCGATACCGATACACGTATCCGTATCGGTGCCGCGTAGGCCATCATTTGAGGAACAAATTCGATTGGTGGATGGTGACATATCCAGGTGTTGATTTTGTGGGAAATCAAGGAAACACTCGCTACATTGTACAAGGATGAGCAGTCAAGAATTTGTCACCTCATCCTGTGATGAATGCAATGGGACACTTTTTTTTTGTATGTGCGAGAATATAGTCACCAAGTACAGGTCTCATTTTGACTGTCATGTATTTTTTTTGGCTCCTATATATGGTCAAGCTTAAAATGTAATTTACCTGTTTGGGGTATATAACTAATGCCGCTGCTCATGTGCCTTATCAACGTCGCCAACATTAGTGGAGACCGAACATGCTACACGTCCGATGTTCTTGTGTCCGATACTTGTCCGATGATGATTTCAATCCGTCCGTCTGTTGATTGTTGACCCATCTCACGGCCCGAAAGAAACGTCGGACAGACATCGTCGTACGCACAGCAATTCCGGTGGAGACCAAGTGCACAGTTACACCATTCCGAAATCAGATCTCGAACGCTCAACAACTATACTCGTCTCTATCATACAACTAATTAAGAGACGGTATATGGGCTTCCATCCTGCTCTCAATTCTGCCAAACTAGCTCCTCTTCTCCTCAATTTTTGCAAAGGCAAACTAGATTTGAGGGAGTGTTCAAGAGAAAGAGAAGAGGAAAGGATCATTCAAATCATCATTTTGTGTGTGTTTGAGGTCTTCTTGTTCTTGTTCTTGTTGCCAACATCCAGATCAAGCCATACACAGGTGTTTCCATTCCTTGTCTTGGCCATTTTTATGCAACTTGTTTAATGATGTGTCTCTTAGAACGTACTATTTGTCTGCTATTTGGTAGAAACATATTCAGTCAGCAAGTAGATGGGCAGAAAGCAAGCGCCACATACTCCTTTCAGATCTCGACTTCCCCGGTGGTGGTCTGCTGCCATGACGATTGCCCTCATATCCTTAGAGCAACTCCAGCCGTTGGTACCCCCAGGGCGATTTGCCGACGCAAAATCGGCCGCTTGGGGGAGCGCCGGCGGAGATTTACATCTGGGTTTCTGATTTCTCCCTGGCGTGCCCCCACCCAAGACTTTCTTCTTTGTTCTTCTCTCCCGAGCAGCCATGGTCAAGATCGGAGCGTGAAGCTTGCCACCGTGTCGAGCCTCCCCGAGACGGTTGAACCATAGACGGTTTCCTGAAGCCATTGCTTGACGTCGAGCCCCTTGCTTCCGACAAGTTTCCATCTCAGCTTACAAATATCTATTTCTGCTCAACTATAACAAGGAGCAAGCAACAGAAGCTTATGGTATGTTGCTATTGAGATATGCAGGTATTGACATATGCAGCTAGATATTGCGATCAAATTTAACAAAGGGCATGCATTATATGGAAGGTGTAGCCTTAAAGCTTCTTGCATTGATCCAGCATAGACGTTGACTAAGAACTGGTGAATTGGTCATTATTTTTTTCTCGCAAATTAAATTACCAAATTTTAAAAGACTGATTGAGCTCTCATTCCATATCATTTTATAATAAAGAAGGTGAGTAGATTTCTAAACGCACCATTTTGGAAATGTTTGAACACTGATGTATCAATTCAGTTTTGTAGTTAATCTTTCACTTGGCGAGCGAACTATTTGTAACTTTTTCACAAGGAGTGTATACATATAGCTAGCTGCACTTTTAGTTTGGCAAACAATGTACTAGGATGTGCAACACATAAAATCAAAGGGAGTACATCAGAGGTCATAAATTTCTATCATATTAACGCGATATTTATTTTTCCATCTGAAAGAGCATGTGTCTTTCCCCATGTGTTTTTTATGTTGACAACAATACAACTAAGTGATCTAATGTTGGAATCTTAGTTGTGCAGGAAATCCAAAAAGAATTATCGCGAAAACGGTTTCTTGCTCCTGCCCTTTCTGGGGGTTCTGATGGCGGGCAGTAGTACCGGTCCTTGGACCGGAAGTACCGCTGCGCACTTCCGTCGCCCTCTTCCGCCTATGTTTTCGGATCTGTATCCGGTCGGAAGTGACACCGGAAGTACCGGGCTATGGGCCGGAACTACCGGTCGCAACTTCCGGAACTACTTTCGGAGATCACTTCCGCTTATGAATTTCCGGTACTGTATCCTCCCGAAAGTGAGTCCGAAAGTTAGTCTGGAAGTACCGGTTGTGTCGGTACTACCGGGGCTCCGGGCGGAAGTACCGACACGGTGGGAAGAAGGCCTCCCAGAGAAGACCGTTGACGAGCGCACTGAAGCTGGGCCAGAAGTACCGGTCCTCTGGTACTACCGGTCAGGCGGGATTGTTCCCCAACGGCTGGAAGGAGAGGAGCTTTTAAGGAGGGGGTTCTTCCTCCTTAGTGCCTTCCCCATTTTGAGTCTCTCTCTCCTCCATTAATGCAAAAAGATCAAATCGAATAGATCTCCCAATCCCTCCACCCAAACTCGTTGATCTTTGGAGGATTGAAAGAGAAGGCCCGGATCTACAACGTTCACCAAGCCGTTCTTCATTTCCCCCTCATTCACTTGAGGGATTTCGTTTCTAGGGTTTGCTTGTGTCTCCCTAAAGTCATTTGCTTACTACTTGTTGTATTGTGACAAATTTGTTGATTTGGGAGCCCCCGATTAATTTGTGGGTGTGTGCTCCAAGAACTTTGTAAAGGCTCCGGATTCCGCCTTGAAGGACTCTGATAGTGGAAGGTGAACCGAGTCTTTGTGGCGAGGTTCATCGGAGAATAGGGTGAGGCCTTTGTGGCGTTGAGTAGGCCTTTGTGGCGAGCTCACACCCCCCTCCAACGAGATGTACTCTCTTAACAAGGAGGAACTCGGGAATACATCCTTGCCTCCGCGTGCTTCTACTTTCGGTTATCTCTATCCCCTCGTACCTTTTACTTGTATTGTGATAATTGCCTAGTGTTAGTTGTTAGCTTGTCATATAGGTAAATTCACCATAGTTGCATATCTAGAGAATTTACCTTCCGTGTCAAGCCTAATTTGAAAAAGTATTAAAATTTTGTGTAGCACCTATTCACCCCCCTCTAGGTGCCCATACCATCCTTTCACCATCAATATGTTGGAAATGCATATTCATCTGTGGTTTATTCAAGCTAGGATCCCATGGAAATGATGTTATGCTAGCATTTTTTACAGTTTCAAAATCGATGGTGAATAAGGTAAGTCATTGTTTTGGGATTTGAGTTCATTGTGCTATCAAATGGTTCACAACTTCTGATTGGGAAGTTATGACTCAACTTTTCTCTATCTTTGATTGTACAATATCTAAAGACGTATGCATTTTTTGTGTATTTTTATTTCATTTAGGGTTAGTTTGGGAGCTCCTTTTTCTGAAGTATTTTAAGAACACTTCAGTTTTAAAAAATAATGAAGTAGTTTGGCAGCTTAGTATTTTCGAAACTAGAGTATTGCAAAACCTAAGTATTTCCTTGCCAGGCTAATGAATACTTCAGTTTTGAAGAATACTCCAGATTAGAAAAAAAGAGGTCAATACGGAAGTTTTGAAGAATACCCCAGTTTAGAAAACTGTGAACGCATCGTGGATGATTTTGTGTTTACCTGGTTCTCTGTTGTGAATGATTTTTTTACCTCCCATGCCAAATTTGCAGACCAAAAGATCAAGGGGGCCTGGGGGTTGCCCATACCAAAACCCTCAATATTGCTCTGCTCACTAAGTGGATTTTGCGCCTCTTGATAGAGGATGACCCCTCCTCCTTGTGGCAGAAGCTGATCAAGGCCAAATATCCAAATGTTAGCAACATTTTCTCCTCTGATCCATCGGGAGGGTCCCAATTCTGGCATGGCCTACACAAGGTTAAAAAATTCTTCAAGTTAGGGGCTAAATATGAAGTTGGACGAGGGGAATCAGCCTTGTTTTGGACAGACAGGTGGATAGGGGAGAGCCCCCTAAACACCAGGTTCCCTTGACTATTTTCCATTTCAGCAGACCCTGAACTGTGCGCAGGCTCTTGCCAACAACGGTTTGCACCTACACTTTAGACGCTCCTTTGGCCCAGATGAGGTTAGCCAATGGGAAGCTTTAACACATGAGGTCCAGGTCAATCTCTCTGACTCCCCAAATAAGGTCTCTTGGGCCTTGGAACCATCGGGTTTTTTCTGTCCGTTCGCTTTATCGCAAAATTCTTCAAATTTTTGATCGTGTTGTTCCAAAATTTGTTTGGTCTGCAAGCTTTCCCCAGAAAATTAAAATCTTTATCTCGCAAATGGCACGAGGTAGACTCCCAGTGGGGGACCAACTCGTGCTCCGTCACAGCCCCTCAAATGGTTTCTGTTCTCTTTGTGGTTTCGAGAAAGACACCAATCATGTTTTCTTTTCGTGCTCTTTAGCGACCTTTGCTTGGACTGGTATCAGACACAGTCTGAAGGTTCAGTGGAACCCGCATACATAAGATCAATTCTGGCTTATTATCAACTCTTTAAACAGTAAAGCAAGGAAGTTTGTGTGGCTTCTCTTTGCTACCCAATGCTGGGCTTTATGGAATATCCGCAACAAATTTACAATTGAAGCAATATTTCCTTCGCAACCTGCTGATTGTTTCATGAAAACTAGTTTACTCTTGTAGCAATGGAGGCTGCTATCCAAGACTAAAGATCATGAGATGGTGGACTGGCTGATCTCGGAGATGCGCAGCCTATACTGGGACACCCGTTCTCCAACACCTCCAAGCACCTAGCTTTATGCCCCAGCCCTGTTTGCTACTTTATCTTCCTAGTGCCTACCGAGTCTGCTCCAGGTGCCAGTTTGGCCTGGATGCTGTTTTGTCTAAACTCTCATGCTAGCTGGAGCTGCCAGCTGTTTGTAATAACGTTGTAATTCTTGTTTGGAACCTCTGCTTTATTAATTTAAATCCGGGCAGAAAATGCCTTTTATCAAAAAAAAATGTAATCATACAGTACTATGCCTGCATGCGTGCTTAACATTTGGTTTTACCTTTATGCATGCGTGTATCCACAGCATCCAGTGGCGGACCCAGGAACGAACAAAGAAGGGGGCTGACTTATACATGTCTAAAATTTTACTAGATATAACAATAAAATTATATGTTGATGTAGTACTGAATAAGTTGCACACACACACTAATATTTGGCAAAAAAGTAAAATAGTCAACGAACATGTAAATGAAGGCATTTTTCCTAAATAAATACTAAGTAGTGAAGACCTGATCCACCAATACCGTATATTGGCACCATGAGCACTTCCAAACTTGAGAGTAGAGACTTGAAAAGTATGTAGAAACCTGCATGTAAAGTAATATATATATAAATTATAACTCTGTATTAAAAAATATATTAAGAGTAAAGTCATAAATACAAAACATACCACTAAGTTCTATCGATGATTTTGGGTAACTGACATTTGCGATTCTTGTAACCATGAAATGTCTTTAAAATGACACCATCTTCAACTGTTGCAAACATTTCTCTCTCAATATAGCACACCATGCTATCATTCATCCATTCATCATTCATCTTGTTTCTCAAATCAGTTTTGATAATATTCATAGCAGAGAAAGCTCGTTCAACTGTCGCAGTTGCTACGGGTAAAATCAAAGCAAGCTCAATGAGACGATACACCAATGGGTAGCATGTGTGCCTATCAGTTTGGACCATCTTCACCGCAAGATTTCCAAGATCATTGCAACTTGAGAAGTCCTCATCACTTCTCACATCAACAATAAATGTTTCAAGTTGTGTTTTCAGAACTACACAATCATAGCTAGAGAAGTCTGAGGCATATATCATGGCAAGCTCAAGTAGTTTGTCTTGATCAAAGTTAGCAAATGAATTCTTTGGATCAAGACAAGCAATACATCTCAATAATTGTGTTGATCGTTCAGCAAAGCGATTATTTAACTCAACTAGAATTTGATCAAGCACAACATTGAAAATATTATGATGAAAGTGATGATAGTAGCTTACTAATCTTGCACCACGTCCCCTTGAATGACCCCGAAGTGGTATTGTATCTTCCATATTAGGCACAATTATTTTACTTTTCACGCAATACGCCTTTGCTTCCGCAAAGAGCTCATCCCAGCCATTTTCCTTCATGTCATTCATATTCTTCAAGACTGACCCAATCAACCCTATAGCACGGACAATATTCTGATTTTTTCTTTGCAGACATTGTGACAATTCTTGAGTCTTCCCCAACACTCTGATCATAAGATGTAATACAAGTACAAATTCAAAGTTCTCCATCTTTTCTATCAAACCTGATGCTTTAGTTCTTTGCTCACTCTCTCCATCTTCACAAATATTCTCCAATACCTCCAATACAGAAGTCCACATTAGTTGAAGACGGGCTAAAGTTTTATGATGTGTTCCCCATCTTGTATCGCCGGGTCTTGCAAGATTAGTTTCTTGGTTTTTTCCTCTTCCTGGAAAGATATCACCTATTTCCAACTGGGCCACAATCTTGTCATGGTGATCTTGTAGAAGCTGATCTTTCCTTTTACAAGAAGCACTAACAGTAGTGACAATCAAAGATGTGTAGTTAAAGAAATCCTCAACAGAGCTACAACACTTGGCAACAGAAACAACCACTAGCTGCAATTGATGAGCAAAACAATGGATGTAGAAAGCATAGGGATTTTCATCCATTATGCGTCTTTGTAGCCCATGAAACTGACCTCTCATGTTCGATGCTCCATCATATCCTTGCCCTCGCAATCTAGAAATAGATAAACCATGCTTGAGAAACATAGCATCCAATGCTATTTTAAGTGAAGCAGATGTAGTATCAGAAACATGCTTCACCCCAAGAAACCTCTCAATTACATGGCCATTCCCATTGACATATCTACATATAAGAATATTGGTAAATAACAATTTTGAATTATAAATAAAACTATTGATAAAAATAAAGGTACAGACCTCAAAATCACAGCCATCTGCTCTTTTATTGATTTATCACGAGACTCGTCAACAAGAACTGCAAACAAACGACCTCCCAACTCTGTCATGATAGCATTCCTTGTCTCATGTGCACAAGCTTTTACCAAGTCCTTTTGTATTTTGGGAGAAGTCATTTGGCGATCATTTTCACCAAGCACACTTGCAGCTTGGGGATCCTTGTTTTTGTACCATCCCACCATCTCTAGAAAATTCCCCTTATTACTCGAGCTTGCAGACTCATCATGTCCACGAAAAGCATAAGCTTGCAACAAGAGAAATCTTACAACACCTAATATGATAATCATGCGTGCTTTATATAGCTTCTCCTTCTCCGTGCCTTTCTCAGACCACACATGAACCACACTTTGTCTCTGATTTTTGAAATCAAGAGCACGCTTTCTCGCCTTGTTGTGAATGCTGTCAATTTTCCCAACATGAGCACTGAAACTTTCTAATCCATTTCTCCAATTAACAAAACCTTTTTTGGTGAAAGTGTCATTACCAAAATTTCCTATCCTTTGGTGGCTTAAAGAGATAACAATAAAAGCAAAATGCTGCATCTTTTTCCACACTATACTCTAGCCAATCAAACCTCGTATACCATGAGTCTATAAATGATCTCATTTGTCCAGATTGCAATTTCTGTGGATAATTATGACCCACTGGTTGACATGGACCCATGGTCAAATATGCCCTCTTAGCTTCATCTCTAATTTCAGGATCAAAGTCTTCAATTGGCTTTCGAAGTCCCGGGTCTGCAACAATGTCATCCATGTCAAGCTCAACACGTGCTCGTTTATTTTCAGAACTGCTACCTTCAGCTGAAACTCTTGGATAGAATCTCTCCATCTAAAACCAAACAAATTGCAAGTGCATAAGTGATTATACAAATTGCAAGTCAACGTGAATAAATCAATAACTTAGTAGACTGACTGATCTTCTATAAATGAAACCCAAATACTACAACTGTACTAATTGTAATTACCTAACAGGTTGAAAATATACCTAATACTAACAGACTAGTACTACTGTACCAGTGTACTACTACTATACTAACATAATGAACTGTTTTGAAATTACCTTAGCAAAGGATTGCCTGATTGGAACGATCGAATGATTGACGAAAACGAAATATTGCTTCTCCGTCGGCCGGCCGGTCAGCTTCGCCCAGTAGATTGATTGATGATTGCCGGATTGGGAAACAGACCGTGTTTTGCCGCACGACGGCGAGCACCGAGCAGGCGAGCCTGTATTAGACCTTCGGACTTCGGCGGCGAGCAGGCTGCGCAGCTAGGTCTTGCCGACTTGCGGTCTTGGTGCGCTAGGTCTTGGGGAATGGGGGATAGAACACGATCGATTGTTCCAGATTTCCAGAGAAGTCGAGACGACGGGCGATGCGGTCGGTTTCGTGGGAAAGAGAACAAGCGATGCTGGCCTGCTGCAAGTCTGGGCTTGTATCAAATGGGCCAAGGGGGCTTTCTTCCGGGGATAAGCTGGTGCAGGCCTAAATATTGCATATCTACTCCTTTGATAACTTGGGCTGGACCCGTGCTTCAGCCCGTCTAGCCCGGGCCGTGAGTCCGCCCCTGACAGCATCTCACCCTGCACGCTGCATAGCATAGCACATCGGCACCTCGGCATCTCGCCATCGACGTCAGACTAAGCTTCGGCAGCCTGCATGTCATATAACCTAAACTACTACCTCTGTCCCAAAAAAGATGTCATAGATTTGTCCAAATTTGGATATATCTATACACTAAATCATGTTTAGGTACATCAAAATTTAGACAAACTTATGACATCTTTTTTGTGACGGAGGGAGTACATGCAGATGAACTAGTAGAAACGCTGATACAACAAGATTAAAAGCTAACAACCCCGGCTGACTAACCTGCCCCCTACCAGGGAATTAATCAAATTAAGGGAGTTGACCTCCTTAATTCCCTATCCCTTTCTATCCTCAACTCCCTCAAACGAAACACGATTTGTCTCTTAGATCGGCGGCAGGCCTACGGCAGGCCGGCAGCTCTGGCTCACTGTTCGTCCCATCCGCCGGTCTCGTCCAGGTGTTAAACGGGCCGGTCCGGGAAAAGGCTTGTCCATTTGTACCAACGGACTGCATTCAGAGTCCTCTCTCCACGCACTTGTTCATTGAGAGCTATCTCCGTGATCTCTCAGTTGCAAGTTCATCTAGGCGGGAAGGAGATAGAGGAGTTGCACCCACTCATCCGAGGTGGATTCCGCCCCAGGTTGGGTGTGCAAAACTAAATACCGATGCAGCTACTGCAAGGGAAGGACCAGGTGGTGCGGTGGCTGCTGTTTGCCGCAGCGAGACGGGCGAGTTTCTGGGTGCTTCATCACTCACGGTTGAAGGCATTACAGACCCGGCAATTCTCGAGGCTTTGGCCTGTCGTGAGGCACTAGCTCTTGCACAAGATCTTAACCTGCAGAGAGTCACAGTGGCTACCGATTGCCTTGCTGTTGTCAATGCTCTGGCGCACCCCTATGCAGGTAACTTTGCTGTGATCCTGGAGGAAGTTAAAGCCGACGCAGCCCGGCTAGCAGTAGCTTCCTTTAAGCATGAAAACCGAGCTTCAAACTCAGAAGCTCATAGATTGACTCGTTTTGCAGTTTCCAGTAGCTTTGGACGTCAGGTCTGGCTCCTCCAGCCCCCTGATGGTCTTTGTATTTCAAACAATGTCTTTGATCAATAAAGTGCCATGATTCTCAAAAAAAAAAAAAAAAAACCAACGGACTGCAAACAGCTCCGCTAGCAGCCTGCCACAGTGCTGGGCCGGGTGCTGTTACAAATATAAGATACACAGCAGAATACGATCCGACAGGTATGGTGAAAGTTAATGTTGATGCTGCAGTACCTAGATCTGAGGAGAGAGGTGTTGTAGCAAGATCGGCTCAGTCAATTTTAACTCTGAGGCAGCTACTAGGAATCGGATGCCGATTTTATGCTTCCCATCGGACCCCAGTTTGTCCGTCAGATTGGAAGCAGGAGCACCGTAGGATTGATTTTCAAGGGAGCGGCTGGCTCTCAGTCGACTGAGAATAATTCTCAGTCGATGTCTTGATGGTTCGGTAACTTGGTGCAACGTGCGATCATTTGATGGCTTTGTATGATCGCTGTTTTCTACATGTCTTCGCGGCCCATGAACAGCCCAAGCTAAATAATCGATCAAGAGAACATGGGTGAATTTGCTGTACTTGTACGTGTGTCTTCCTCTCGGGAAAAAAGAACAACTTGTACGTGTGTCCCATTGTAAATAAGATTTTTTTTCCCAAAATCTCAACTCTACATAAAAAAATTCCATTCGACCATTACATGCGAACATGGGTGCAACTGGTACCTCCAGTTACGAATGAGATGTAACTAGCCCTATAATTACACACAGTTACACATCGGGTGCAACTAATCCTACAATTGCACATAGTTACACATTGGGTGCAAGTGGTACCTCCAGTTGCGACTGCGGTGCAACTTGCCCTATAATTACACACAATTACATATCGGGTGCAACTGGTACATCCAGTTGCGGCTGTGGTGCAATTGATCCTACAATTGCACATAGTTACACATTGGGTGCAACTGGTACCTCCAGTTGCGACTGCGGTGCAACTTGCCCTATAATTACACACAATTACATATCGGGTGCAACTGGTACATCTAGTTGCGGCTGTGGTGCAATTGATCCTATAATTGCACATAGTTACACATTGGGTGCAACTGATACCTCCAGTTGCGAATGGGGTGCAACTGGCCCTATAATTGCACACAGTTACAACATCGGGTGCAACTGGTACCTCCAGTTGCGAATGGGGTGCAACTGGTCCTATAATTGCACATAGTTACACATTGGGTGCAACCGGTACCTCCAGTTGCGAATAGCGTGCAACTAGGCTCTTGCATACTGTTGCGCACCGGGTGCAACTGGTCCTACAATTGCACACAATTGCGCATCAGGCAAAATTGACACCCCCTATTGCGCATCAGATGCAACTGAGACCCTAAAGTCGCATCTCGCTCAGAGTTACATATATTTATTTTGGGGTGCAACTAGTTTTACAATTATACATAGTTGCACACCGAGTGTAACCCGATTGCAACTGAAAAATTATCCTAGTTACAACCCTAATTATAACTAAAAAGTATATTAGTTGCAACCGCAATTACAACTGAAAAAATATCTTAGTTACAACCCCACTTAAAAACCAACAAAAAAACCACAAAAAATAACCCATACACGGAGTCGATCGTGGTCTAACTTAATTATCTATCGACAAAAAAAATAAGAAATCACAAAAAATAGGACAACACAACAAAATGCACAAAATAAATGTACACCAAGCTGGCAACGTACAGAAAAAAAAGGAAAGACTCATTTAGTCACATGACATACTACGCTGCTTCTAATTCATTTGTACAGAGTGAAAAACAACCAAACGTAGCTTCTCTAATGAGAAAAGGCCCAATCGGATAAAAGGCTGCTCCAGACTACCTGAACTAACGGGCCAAACAAGAAAACAACACAGCCCACGGAAGAAAGCGACACAACGCGGGCACGATCGATTCCGTGATAATCTCATCGCTAAGCTGATTCTTAACGTATAAAATCGAACGGTTCTCACATCGACTGAGAATTAGTTAATTCTTAGTCGAGCCCGTCTCTTGCCGTGATTACAGGGATCAATTGAATGACTCTTTGCCAAAACTGCTAGGGCTAACTGCACCCATAAAACAGCTAGAATAACTGCTCCCCTAAAACCGCTCCGAGAAACTTTTTCCCTAAAACTGCTCCAAGTATAGCACCAGATATATCGCTAAAACTCCCCTACCTTCCTTCATCTCCAGAGTTGCTTGTTCCATGGATAGTTTGTGCGAAGCAAAACAATATATGTATGAAGCATACCATTATTACATTTACAGCTTTATAACTTAGGATGATGCAATGCTTTATTTTTTGACTTTGGGAGCAATGAAATTGGTACTACGAAGCACATATGTGACTCTATTAGAATCCATGTCCTCATGCCCTCGGATGTGAAGCAATGTTAGATTTCTAGAAGCACATCTGTTCGTTGAAGAAGCATACAGATCATCAGTTAGAAGCACTGTCTTTTACAAATGAAGCAAAGGTTGGCTTAGGAAGCATCGTGTGGTCGTCAGGAGTAGAGGCTGCTGCAGTTGGCATCACAGATCACACCACGTACGCCGCGATCTCGGTGGAGAATTTGGCCTCCCAGCTGCTCGACACTCGTCCAAGGTCAAGCCCCAGCAGATTGCGGACGAGAACCATGAATTACAGCGACATGGATCGGTGCTTCCTCGCCGTGATGAGACACGCACCAGACTGCTTTGCCGGCGAACGCCAGTGCGGCCATTGATGCTCTCCGCTCCTCTCCCTTGTCAGCCCGGAGGGCCCCTTCTCGAGGTCGGAACCATGGACCATGCAGCATCAGCGAGCACCATCGGAAGCATGTACGGCGTCGGGAGGGATGGACATGGCGGCAACGGCGTGCAGAAATCTGGCACGAATGATAGTATTGGCGGCGGCGACGCTATGGCTCGTTGGGATTGAGCGATGGTGTGCTGCCGTGTGGTGTGGGTCATGGGCTCATTATATAACCTACACATGAGTCGTTGGATGCGTTGTTGAAAATATACGACCAGATGCTGGTCCGGCGTTTAGCTTCGTATCGGACTAGGATATGTAGTATTTACCTTGAATTATTCCAGAGCAAAGGAAAAGAAACCGGGAATCATCAGACATGGGTGGCGGAGGTCCAGGGAAAGCTATGTTAAGCTTAATGTTGATGTTGTTTTCTGCGTCGATAAGGGAGCCGGGAGCACTGGAGCAATCCTTCGAGATGACCGAGGGTTTTTTCTCGCGGCTAGTTGCTGCGACATTCCCTTTGTGTCTGATCCTTCAACGGCCGAGGCGCGAGCTCTATGTGATGATCCGGCTCAGGTCGGTTGTAACCGAATTGAAATAAATTCTGACTGCACGAATGTGATGACCAGTGGTGGGAAATCTCTCGGATTGACTGCTGCTATTTACGAGGAATGCACATTAATTTTTCGTAATTTTACAGAACTTATATTTCTGCACTACCCTAGGAAAGCCAATATGGCTGCACATGTTTTAGCTAGCCATGCAGAAGGGCCTCCGTCGACTGTTTGGCATGAGGAACCTCCTGATTTTATTATTGGTGTAATCACAGATGATGTAACTTTGTTGCCTAATGAATAAAATCCGTTGTGATGGCTTTCCTTCATAAAGAAAAAAAGAGGAGAGAGGTTTTGTAGGAGCAACATGCCGTGATGGTACTGGATTATATGGGGGTGCATCAATGGTGGTTCATGCTGGACTATCTGATCCTGCAATACTAGAAGCTCTAGCAATCAGAGAAGGCCTTGCGCTAGCTGAAGATCTAGCAGTTTAGAGAATTTATGTTGCTTTTGATTGCAAGAATGTAGTTAATGATATTAGAGATGGGACGTTGGGCAAGTACAGCTCAATCACAAAAGAAATCACAGCGATGACTGAGCTATTTCTATCGCTCATGAAGGGAGAAGTTTCAACTTTGAAGCCCACAACCTAGCTAAGCATTCGTCTTACCTTGGAATTGGTCGCCACCTTTGGCTTGGTGTACCGAATTCTTATAGTATTCACGTAAACATTACAATGGTTGAATAAAGCTTAGCAGGTTTGTCTAAAAAAAACACAACAGAATATGATACTCCCTCCAACTAATTTAGTGCAAATGACTAGTACTAGTGGCGACGTTTAATCCGGCTCGGAGGTAGTAGTGAATACACTGTTCGGGACGGATCGATCACAAGGAGACTTGATGGTCCAAATATATTGTTCATCTGCACCCTAGATCCAAAACGAATTTCTGACATTATATATATATATTTAAGTTTTTACACTTAAAAATCATTTTTCACAGTCATAGAATCATCGGAAATGCATTTGTACATGCACGTATGGCTACATCCCATACGTATCTTGTCAGTTAAATGGCTGGTGGTGCAAAAAGTTTATGTGAGAGCAATGTTTCACATGGATTTCTAGACTATTAGAAATGATGTGAGATGTGCAAGATGGGACATAAAGTGAGCAGGCCGTGTTGTATCCCTTAGATCATCTAGGGTAGACAATTATCACAGTAGAGGCTTTTGGGATTGAATCTTGACAGTGAGAGAGAGAGATCGGAGAGAGGGAGAGGATCCCGTACCTTCACCTTGACTTGAGGAGGAGCTGGAGCCGGCCATGGTGGGTTTGGCCGGCGACGGGCAGGGCGAACGTGGTGGCGGTGGTGGTGCTTCCCGTCACTTCTGCGTTAACCCTAGATCGGTAGGGTGGTGTCGATGGGGTCGTGTGGCGTACAGGTGAACCTCGTACTGAGCGCCGCCGACCCCCACCTCTTTATATACGCAGCGTGATAGGGGCCCACCAACCACAGTTGGGTTGGGCGCCCCCGATCAGGGCGCTGATCATGGGTGCGGGTGAGCCGTTGGGCCCACGCCGCTGGAGATCAACCTAACATTCTCCCCCTTGATCTCAGTTTTTACTTTTACCTTTTACTTTACTCGTTTCATCACAGATCGATACATAGAGCATGTTTCATCGTCTCAGCTCAATTGCCGATAGAATCAGACAGCTACAATGTACTTCTCCATTCAGAAATATATTCTTTAATCTTTTGGGCCTCTTTATTGTCCGGAAATCATATAGACTATACCATAAGCCCATGTCGACTATGTGTTCTCCAAAACACACTGGGCGGTAAGCCTTTAATTAGCAGATTTTTTTTTTGAATATAAAGACTGTAAGGGCAAGCCCCCACAGTATTTTATTGAATAGAAAAACAACCAGCCAACCAAGTATCAGTCCAGCACTTTACATACTTACAAGATAAAGGAAAAAGAATATACAAAAAAAACTGAAACTATAAGAGAGTGTCAATCCATGATGACAAAACTTGAACATGCTTCTCCTTCACCCTATGCATATGCAGGGTGATATCATTGATAAATCTTCTTCTCCACCCCCTAAAAGAGGGCAATATATTTTGAAAAATAGCTTCATTACGTTGCTTCCAGATATTCCACAAGGCCAGAATCACCACCTCCGCAAAGAAAGGTTTTTGGAACTGCTGCGTCGCTCTCCTGAAAACCTGTTCAAAGGAGTCTCCATCCTCCCACTTAATCTGTAGATAGTTCCAAACACGCACACTGAAGTTACAGTGAAAGAACAGGTGCATCCAATCCTCAACTGTGTTCGTCGGGCATAAAACACAGTGAAAGACATCCGTAACATTCCAGTGTCTCCTTCGCAGCATATCCCGAGTATTCAGACGATCACTAACCAATAACCAAGCAAACACTTTCAACCGTAGCAGCACCTTACTTTCCCAGATCCAAGAGTATACCTTACTAGCCTGAATGTCACGGAAGCAATAGAAATAGTACTTCCGTGAAGAATAAGTTCCATTCCTCCAAATCGTTGTCCACTCATCAGCCACTGCATAATCTAAAGCAACACCATCCAATCTTTGGGTCAACTCCAAGTACTCCTCATAAGCCTGCTGCGATAAGGGGAGAGCAAATGCTTGGGATATATCATCCAACGAAAGCATTTGTTTAACCGAGCTTGAGGGATCCAACGCAAAAGAGAACAGTCTCGGGTAAGAATCTCGCAACCTCTGACCATGCCAATTATTCGACTAGAAAAGAGCAGTGTCACCACAGCCAACTTTAACTGTACAAAATTCCTGATAAATTGGAGCCAACTTCATGATATCTTTCCACCAAAAGGAACCACAAAGATTAGCTGCTTGTGGAACTCCATCCGGGTAATGCCTCCAGACCAGGTGAACCCAAGGTAAATCCTCCTTGTTAAAGAATTTATGCAGATGTTTAAGCAGTAGTCCCTGATTCTGCTTCTGGAAGTCCATAATGCCCAAGCCTCCACTAAGCTTGGGTTTGCATATCATGTCCAAAGAAGCCAACGACTGCTTCTTGGAGTCAGGGTTATTACCCCTCCACAAACATTGTCGAATGATTCTATATATCTGCTTGATAATACCAGCCGGTATGTCCAGTGAACACAAGAAATAGGTCGACATGGACGAAAGACATGAACCAATCAGCTGCAACCGACCACCATAAGCAAGGAAGGATGAACTGGCTGTCAGTCTTCTCTCCATTTTAGTGACTAGCGGCATAATGTCAATAATCCGAGGTCTAGTGGTCCCCATCGGCAGTCCTAAATAGGTAAACGGAAACGTGCCAACCACACAACCAAAGCTAGCAGCTAACTGCTGAACAGTTTCATCCGAGACATTAACAGGCAACATACAGGACTTGTGGAAGTTAATAGTCAAGCCAGTGGACTTACTGAAATCCTGTAGTGCACTTTTAAGAACCATCAACTGTGTAGAATCCGCTTCCAAAATTAACAGAGTGTCATCAGCATATTGAACCACTGGAAAATCCTCATCTCCAATCTCAATCGGCAATTTCAAAAGGCCCCTGTTCTTAAGATCATTAATCACATATTGAAGAATTTCAGCCCCTAGCACAAACAACAAAGGTGACAGAGGGTCCCCCTGGCGAACCCCTCGTCGACACTTGAATTTCCGGCCTGGCACCCAATTAATCAAAACAGAGGAAGTACCAGTCTCCAACAAAATCTTAACCCAGTAAATAAAAACCTCCGGAAACCCCAGATGTCTCAGAACTTGATAGATAGCATCATGTTCAATAGAATCAAAAGCCTTCTCAAAGTCTAGCTTAAGCAGGACAATGGGCTTCTTAGACGCCTTACACTGATATAGATACTCAAAGGACCAGGCCAGACAGTCATGAATAGACTTACCCTTTATAAACCCATACTGATTTTTATGAATACAGTCCAAAATCCTCCTCTGCAGTCTATCAGCTACCATTTTAGTGAGGAACTTCAAGCAAGTATTAGTCAGAGAAATCGGCCTGTAGTCATTAATCTGCTCTGGAGATGGCTTTTTTGGCACCAGTGTTATGAAAGAGGAATTAATATTCTCTAGCTGGATACTCTGTTGATGAAAAGCAGAAGCCAAAGCATAGAAATCAGACTTTATTATGTCCCAGCATTTCTTCAAAAACATACCATTGAAACCATCCGGTCCTGGTGCCTTATCCACCGGCATGTACTTAATCATATCATCCGTCTCTTTAATAGTAAATTCTGCCACTAACTCACTCAAATTATCCACTGGGCTTACCAGAGAGTCCAGATCAAAGAGCATCTGAATACCTTGTGACGTGCCCATCCTTTGCTTGTAACAGTCCCAAGCAACTGCAGCCATTTGATCATGATCCGTGACAATGTGCCCATCCGGCAGTGCTAGACTCGAAATGGAATTACATCTATATCGCTCAGTTGCCATGGCATGAAAAAACTTCGAATTTTCCTCTCCCAATTTCATCCACCGAATAGTGCATCTTTTCCTCCAATACTGATACTGACATTTCAAGAGCTTATTATAGTGAAGCTTAACAATTTTCCGAAAATTCGCCTCAGGAGTAAAAAGAACTCTCTCTTCCTCCAGCTCATCAAAATATAGGATCACCAGACTACATTTATAAATCAGAGATTTCAATTTTGATAAACCCATCTTCCACTTCCTCAAAGCCACCCTTAGTCTCTTCATTTTTTCAGTCAGAATCGCAGAAGGAGCAACAGCTCTAGTTGGTTTGTTCCATTCCTCAGTGACACAATCATAGAAGCCTGGCTGGTGCACCCAAAAATTTTCAAATCTAAAAAGATTAGCCTTGGGAATTACTGTGTCAATGCTAATTAAGCAAGGAACATGATCCGAAGTAGGGCGAGCCATAACTGACACCACAGTATTAGGATAAATCGAGGTCCAACTCGGAGTTGTAAAGAACCAATCTAACTGCTCAAGTAGTGGGTTTTGCTGCATGTTGGACCAAGTATACGACCTCCCTTTTAAGGGCAACTCCAACAGGCCTAAATGATCAATCACCTCATTGAAGATAAACATGTCATTCACGTCTCCTCCCAGCCTGCTCCTATTATCTTGAGCTCTGATAAAGTTAAAGTCCCCCATGAATAACCACAATTCATCATCCGGAATTACTAAATCATATAACCACTGAACAAACAGATCCCTCTGCTCCCCCTCACACGGGCCATAGACAACCACCAAATTCCATTTTTGTTGCGAGTGAGCTGATGTAAAGGATAGAATTATTCCAAAGCGTTGTACTTCCACCAGAACCCCATAAAAAATACTCGATTTCCAGACCACCAGAATACCACCCGAAGCACCCACAGAAGGTGAGAAGGCAAAATTATCAAACTGACGAGGGCAGCATTTCTTTATGAAATTTCTGTCAAATGATTCCTTTTTTGTTTCCTGAATACAAGCCATCGCACAACCACTCTCAACAATTTTATTGTAAAGTGCCAACTGTTTATCATCAGCATTCAAACCTCGAATATTCCAACAGAGTATTTTCCAAACCATAGCACTAATGTTGTAATCCATACGTAACAATAAAGGTGCAGCAACATAAACTGTGACACAACCAGGCACACAGACGACATGACTCGAAGTTCATTACAACCAACACAAGCAGACCAAATTTAAGATACCGAATATGAATAGGGTCATATTCACCCCTAGAAAATCTCAGAAACACACTAATCATCGGAAACCACCTTCTTTGCTTGATCCACCTCTGGGGCATTAAGCTTCTCCGTGGTCATCTCTGCAGGATCGATCTCCAGAATCTTGCCAAGCTGCTGTAGAACACCCATAGGAGTAGGGGGCGGACAGAAAAACGAGCACCTGTTTTCTTTGCCGTCCCCTCCGTCCCCTCCTTCCTGGCCTTCTTCCTCTGCTTCGGGGCACCTTGAACTGGCTGCGGCTTAAAACCATCAAGCTTGGTCTTGCTTCTAGTTACCACATGAGAAGTAGTGTTAACCAGAGGCACTGTTTTCTTGGAACGTGGACGAGGAAGAGCTTCAGACTGAAACACCATTGCATCAGGAACCATAGAAGCTTGTTCTTGCATTGGGGGTACAGTTTTAGTGTCAAAACCCCTGGTGACTGACAGAAAAGCTCTACCCAAAGGGATATCAGCATGGGGCTTAAAGGTAACAGATCCATCCTCAAAGGCAACAGCTGCAGAACGTTTGCCTCGAACCATAGACGCACCAGCTAGAACTCCAGTCTCAGCATCAGCAGAGGGGGCAGTAGGTGTCACCGAATTAGGAAAAGCAACATTATCAAAAACATCCAAAGCAGCATCAGAGACCTCATGATCATCTATAGCATCAATTCCATCCATACCCATATCCATAGCATCATCAGAAGCTTCATGATCATCAATCGGATCAGCCACAACATTCAACGGCTGAGCAGCAGGAGTAACAGGAGAGAGGACAGCAGTATCATCAGAAATATTAACCACAGGACCCTGAACCGAGGCATCAGAAGGAGGCTGAACAGCAGGCTGCAGTGGCACAACATGAATAGGCGCATTCTCATCATTCATCCCATTACCATGGTTCGGACCATCAGGAGCATGAGGCATGTTCCAACCAATAGCAGGGTACTCCGGAAGAACATGCATATGAGGATCAGGGTTTAAGTTTCCAGGCATAGGATGCGGGTTACCATTCACTGGCATAGGGTCCTCATCAGCAGGGTGGGCATCAGCCGCCTCCATAGAGAGAATATAGCACGGAGCCGTCCAAGAATGACAAACACCAGCATAGCGTGCCACCTTGGGCTGTCTAAACACCACATCTCTTGGCACCAAGTTGGGAGCAGGAAAAGTTGCATAAACTAAAGTGCGACACTTCTGAATATCAGCATGCTGCCAGTAATGGAATTCACCAAAAGTATTAACTGCATCTCTAATACATTCAGTGTTCCTATAATCCATAGGGATACCAACAAACATCAGCCAACCGTTTCTAGCACCATGATGAGCCCTATGATTTATACCATGATCATGCTTGATAAAACGAAGAGATGACTGCCCAACAAAATTCACTGGCCCTTGTCCAACAAGACTAGCCGCAACTACAGGATTTGTCAACTGAAAAACTCCAACACCATGGAACCAGGGCATCTGCTTAACCACATCGATATCTAATCCATCCAAGTAGTGACGAACCTGATTGAGCATTGGGAATAACTGAGCTTCAACTGGTGCCGGCTCCACCACAGCCACGACAAAACATGCAAAAGCATCACGAGTTGGGGCAGAAGGAGTAACAATGGTGCGGGGCAGCCGATCAGCACCGCCATCAATGATCTCAAACCCATCCGGGAGCCAAGGGAGAGGATCAAAGTCGAAGGTCGCCATGGGATCAGGAGGGGGTGGAGGGGGTGGCGGCAGCAGCGACGATGTGCTCTGTAGATCGATCAGGGGATCGTAACGTGGAGGCGTCGAAGAGGTATGCTCCGGGGTAGGGTTTAAGGGAAAACCTCGTACCCCAACATCAGAACTAACCAGCTTCGGAACCCAAACCTTGACCATTCCTTTATTCTTGAAACAGCCCTTGGAAACATGACCGAAATGCAAACAGGTCCAGCAGCAAACTTGTTTCTTGCATGAGCTACGCAGGTGACCAAACCCTAGGCAGCGACGGCACTGGCGACCGTCCATCTTCTTCGACACGAACTGGGATCGCGAAAGAGGGCCGGCCGCGCCATGATGGGCCACCGACAGACCATGCTGGGCCGAGTCTACCAGCTCCAAATTCGAATCGGTATGGGGCGCGACGAACGCGGGACTTGACGCACCAGCATGCACGGAAACCTCGATGATTTAGCCAAGAAAAGAGGATCAACCGATCCAAACTAGATCAAGGCCGCCGACGGAGGAGACACCGGCGAGGGAGATGAAGCAGCTAGGCGAGATCTAGAACCCGGGATCTGCCGGATAGGCTCCCGTCGATCTCTCCGGCGACTCGCAAGAATCCATTCACCGGCTACCTCTCGATGATAAAGGACTAACTCCCGTCTCCAATTCGGTCCACCAAAACCCCACAAATGATAGAACATTTTGAATTGTGGGCAAGCATAGAACCTTCTTTGGAACAAACGAAAACCAACCTCTTTTGAAGAAACCATGAACGAGAACACCCGATCCCGAATGTGCGAGATCTTGAGCATGCCGCAGTAGCCACCAGTGGCCGCCTCTAGGGCGAGAGAGACCGTGTCCACGTCCAGCCGAAAGCAAGATCGGCCGAAAGAAAGCACCATCTTGAACCCGCCCGCCCCATCATGTGGGTGGACAGATCCCAAACCTTCACGTCGGACCTCCCGAGAGAATGCTTGCCCCGGGGAGAAATCTAAGCCTAAGGAAATGGAAGAGTGGACCGCCATGAGGGGATCACAACAGGAGGAGAGGGGGTGTGGACGCCGGAGAGGGAGATCGCCGTCGGGGGGGCTAGAGGGAGGAGGTGCGGGGGGGGGGGGGGGGGGGAGGGAGACGCCATTTCTTAATTAGCAGATTTGCAAACACTTGTGTGTTTCTTTTATCTGTTCCTCTTATGCTCCAAGCATTTCAACATAATTCCGGACTTTCTCCTTTACAACGTATAACTCTGTGTCAATGTGTTTGGCACCACACTTGACTCGTTGTCTTAGGAGTGAATTACTTAATGGTTATTGCTGTTGTCAACCATTATCAATTCCGGGTACAGGTTTCCTTAACCATTTTGCCTGTCCCTCAGCCTCATATCATGCTATAACATGTCTTTACATCACACTGATGTCAATATTTTCATTCTTTGGAGCTTTTCCACACAAAAACTCCAAATGTGAAATTTAGCGAAAATTATGGATTTCGCTATACATTTCACAAATTCTTTCTTTGTACTGACAACCTTTTGAGAGCACTCTTATAGATCTATCTTTGTACTCACAACCTTTTGAAAGCACTCTGTTTCTTTTAGCATGAGGCCGATCTCTTTGATTCCATTCCAGTGATCTATATCTGGATTGGACATTGCCAAAACAACCCGGATACGTGAATTGTCACGGTAATATTGAGTTTCCAATTCCCAATTCCATTACCCTTGACAATAAGAACAGGCGTAGGTTTTCTCGACATGCATGCTTTAGAGACTTCTTCTCAGCATGTCCATGCGATATTTCTAATACCCCTTTTCTTCTTTTCTCAGTAAATCTCAATACTTATAACGAGAGACACTCTACCGAGAATACTCTTTTGAGGACAAGAACTTCTTTTCTCTGCCGGTAGTAGATTGACATCACCACTAGCAAGTAGGATATCATCCACATACACATGATTAGGAAATGAATTTCCCATTCTATAAGTTTGTACAAGTGTGATCGTCCTCTCATTCTCTTTAACCCAAAATAATATCTAATTCTAGAGACTTGCTCTAGTCCATAAGATCCCTTGTGTTCTTTACTTTCATCTGATGTAACTCAGATCATTATGTGCCACTAGCACTCATTGTAATCTGTTTATTCTTTTCGTGCAAATCCTTCGATTTAGAAATCGCTCTTTACATATTTCCTTTGGAGTCAAATTAGCGTTGTAGACCCTTTATAGCCTACTGTTTTGGCTCTATTGGAAATTACTTATGAGTCCCAAAAATCGTCGGGATTCACATAGTCTCTAATCATTAAGACAAGTAGACACTTGTTAAAATTGATTGAGCGCTTCCTATAATTTCTATAAATGAGGTGGGATCAATCTTCATTTAAATTTCTTTGATATAGACTTTAAAGTCATCTGTTTTTCTCATATGGGGATGTTGTTGCTCTGTCATTTCCTAGAGGCAATTAATTCTGTATTCTTCTATTGCCAAAAGGCAATAGCTCTTACAAGGACCTAAATCACAAGATCCATGTTTACTTGTTCATCTTTATCATAAAGCAACAAGATCCCCCAGATAAAATCTATTCGAGCCTTAGGTATGTGCATACCATGCTCCCCCAGATTACTCCAAAATGGTGTATCCTTACTCCTGTTTTTTTATTTGGGTTTATTCTGTTATTCTGTCAATCTGTCTTCTTTATGACACTTTGAGCGTCTTAGTAGTCCTTAGTCTCCTTTCGGAGCTATAAAAGATCCAGGAATAAATCTATCCCTTTACTTTAGGGGTATTATTATTATGGCCGTCGTACTCCCCAGACGACCACAATTCATCATAGATCACTTAGATGCATAATATGGATCACATTATCTGAAGTATAGGGGAGTTTATTCTGTAACATTCTCTATCTCCCCCTCGAAATGTGGCAAGAACCTTTTTGCCACAATTTCGAAACTTTGATTATCTGCTTTATTCAAAATGAAGTTATCTTTAATCTGCTTCATTTAAAATGAATTTTCTTTTAACGTATGGGAGTACTTTTTCCTCATTCCTTTTCAAAACTCACAAGAGTTCTTTCTCATTGGTACTTTTGCAAGTCACACTTGCATGCCTTTCTTATCTTTAGGTTCATCTGTAACTTTATTCTCTTTTGACTCATTAAGTACTTTGTAACTATGACACATAAGGTGTATGATCGATGTAAAAATACATGAGTCATAACATCTTTCTCCTGTAATACAGGATAAGTCCGATGTGAAAAATTTCTCCCGCCATGCTGGTATTTTCCCAGACTTTTCCCACCACGTGGGTATTATTATCATCTTTTCCTGTCATGCGGGTAATTCCCTATAAGGGACATAGATGCCACAATTGGCTCTTTAGACTGCATATTCAATCATCAAATTCAGAAATAAATCTGAATACTCTTTTATACACATGCTTAATCCAACGTTGGTCAAATTAAGCATTCATGTTGCTCGTTTAAATTTTTTCTTCATATAGAGTACATGAAAGAAATTCGTTAAACAAAACTCTGAATGATTTATTTGTTTTCTGCATGGAGAGTACATGAAAGACATTTGTCAAACAAGACTCTCGATGATCTATTTGTATTCTTGGATTAACATCCAAGAATTCTTTTTCTTTTGCAGTCATTCTTTAGAGAGAACATACTCTCTCACTTTATGACCTTTCTTGGTCATCTTTCGGGTAACAAGTACCCATCCTTTTGCTTTCACGAATGAAAACATGAGAATCTTTGTCTGAGAAAATATTCAATAATAATAAACAATAATGAGCATAAAAATAACCCTGCGTTGTTCTGGTTAAAGATATGCACATTAAATCTTTAAAACTTTCTTCTATATTCTAAATCACCGTTTGGCAGAATTAGAATAAAACATCATCTTTCTACACTAATTCTACATCACTGTTGGGTAGAAATAGAATCAATGCATAAAACTCATAAACAATATGATGATAATATTTCTATTGCAATAAAGAACTCTGTTTAGAAAATAACATTATCATCAACTCTATTTCAGCGGAAACATGAAATATACATATTTCTATAGTTTAAGAGCATTTCTTGATCTTTTATCTTTTCTCTAAAATTGATCACTTTGATGAAAAATTATCAGAGATCTAGCCCTTTGACTACAGAACACATATAATTATAGTACTGCTATCATCAACGTTGGTCAGAAAGTAACAATACCATAATTAATCTTTTAAACAAGTATCTCTCTTTTTCCTCCGCTCTGATTAAATTTTCCCATTCGTTCCAATTTAATTAGATGAGAGTCCTTTTACTTTACAGCAGAAACTGTAAAATATTCTCTGTATTTCACAAACATTGCACTGTTCAACAATTAACAAATCATGATTATGTTATTAACAACGCTGGTCATAAAATAACAGAATCATAATTATCACAATAATCTTTTTAACATGCCCTTTTAAAAATTCACTTTTAATTCCATTGACTTTTAAAATTAAAAGAGCACATTACTCTATTTGCAGCGGAAAAACGTGAATAAATATTCTATTAACTTTATACTTTTCAGAAGCATTTCTTTTACTTTTCTGTTTCCTAAAATAAACATCTCGTTGGATCAGTTTGACTGGAAAAAGTTTGAGCAAAAAACTCTAAAATTCTAAATAGAATTCAAACAATTTACTTCTGTAAAAAAGAAAATATTCTTTGAAGGAAAAAACTTTTAAACAGCGCGGCCCAACAGCCTCGGTCCATCCTCGGCCCAAGGCCTGCCCCCGTGCCGTCCTCTATGCGGCCCAAACGCACAACCCACAGCCTGTGGGCGAGCGGCCGCCTGTGGCCGTCCGATCATGATCGGACAGCTGCCCGCGCTCTTCGCACACATAAAACCAGCGCCGTGACCGGCCCCCGTGAAAACCCTAGCTTCATTTCCCACCGCCCCCGTCTGCTCTTCGTCCGCTCCCGCGAGCTCTAGGGTTAGGGTTTCTGGCCCGCTCCCGCCGGTGACTTCGACGCGCCGCACGGCGGCGAGCCCCCTTCCTCTTCCTCTCTTTTCCACCTTCCCCATCCACCATACCCGCTGCAGAGCGAGATCCGGCAAACAGAGAGAGGTCATGGGGGAAAAAAACGGCGGCGCCCCTGCTGTCCCCCTTGCCGGCGCGCGCGAGCACCTGACGGTGAACGCGCCGCTGTCAAGCGGCTCAGTGGCGGCGCCCTTTTCCATTGGCGGTGAGCGTTTGCCCCGAAGGGGTCACCTTTCGGCAGTGGCGGAGGCGCGGTGCCCCTCCATCATCCCGTGTTCTTCTTCTCCATGCCTCGGCTCGCCGATGCGCATGGAGATGGAGAGGAACGGCACGGACCTTGCGCGCTACAACAAGGATAGCACTACAGCAACAGATACCTTGCAACGATGCTAACATGTGTATCTACGGTCCACGTTCCCACGCCTCCCACTAACTATACATGTGCATTGTGCACCGCGACCGACAGCGCCGCCACGATTCAAGCCATCGAGCATATCCATTCATCTAGCCTCAGCCGGTCAGCGGTGCACAATGCGGGCCGTGTGGTGGTTCTTCCCGTCACTTCTGCGTTAACCCTAGATCGGTAGGGTGGTGTCGGTGGGGTCGTGTGGCGTACAGGTGAAACTCGTACTGAGCACCGCCGACCCCCCACATCTTTATATACGCAGCGCGACAGGAGCCCACCAACCACAGTTGGGTTGGGCGCCCCCGATCAGGGCGCTGATCATGGATGCGGGTGAGCCGTTGGGCCCACGCCGCTGGAGATCAACCTAACAGGCCGGGGATACGAGTCGCAGGAGTCCTACAGAAAAGAAGCCGCATATAGCCTTTTCTTGGACAACCGTATGCGTCCCCACTTCCACTCCTTCACACCCCGCATCTCAATTTCTTCTTCAGCATATTCTCATCCCTCAACGCCCTACCTCCATTGTTCGGTGATGTCAGGTCGTTCCTCATGCCGCAGCAGGTGGATCAGGGTATGGGCCCATGGAAATCCCCTAGCTTCGTCATGGATGAAGGCCCGTCCGATCTCACCGTCTCAATTAGTCCATGAGCCAAAAAAAACATGGGTACAGTTGCCTGTCTGTCATACAGAGGAAGCTAGAAGAGAAGAACAGGACACTTAGCTGCAGGGGGAGAGAGAGAGAGAGATGGCGCCGGCCAAGAAAGTGGTGTCCTAGAACACGATGATATCTCCGCGCACCCGCGCGCCGGCGAACATTGGGAGGCGCTGGCTCTGTTCCGATAGATGCTGCAGCTGGGCGCGCGTACGATCGCGTCTCGCGCGACTCGGCGCGCTTTACGCTCGCATGTGGACGAGGACTGGACGGAATGCTGCCGGACGGCGTCTTCGGGAAGCGCCATGTACGTCCCAAGTGTGGCGTGGTGGAGCAGGCCGCGGAGGTGTTCAGTTCCATGGCGCGTACACGTCCATGATCGTAGGGCTCGCGACGCACGGCCGCGGCGAGGACGTGCTGGAGCTCTTCGCGGACATGCGGCGGGCCGGCGTGAAACCAAACAAGGTACCTTCCTTGGCATGGTCTTGGGTTCTGCCTCGCTGGGTTCGTCGAGGACAGACTTCGGCACTTGACGCATGGTGGAGGTGCACGGCGTGGCGCCTGGTGTCGAGCACTATGGCTACGTCGTCGGCATGCCGCCCTTGCCCGTCGCGCCCATATGGGGCTCGCTGCTCTCGGTGTGCCCGGTGCACGGCCACGTCGAGCCTGCCGAGCGGATGGGCGACTACGAGGAGGCCGACGCCGGGGACTTCGTGGTTCGTGCTCATGTTCCAACATGTACGCCGACATGACAGATGAGAAGAAGCACGATGGACAAGGTCCCCGGCTGCAGCATCATCGAGATCGACGGCCTGGTTCACAAGGATAAGCAATATGAACACTGTAAATTCCACTGCCGTCCGATAGAGTCGACGGGATCTGTTTTGATAAGCCGGGTAGGAAAACCGACGTGTGATGTTGACGATCTAGTCAGCACCGTATAGCTTTTCGAACCAAAACAAGAACGGGCTGCGGTGCGCGCCGTGGTCTCTGGCACCGCCACGGCGCCACCGTACGTTAAGCATTTCACCATGCATGCATTGCTTTTTTTCCCCACCACCGGCCACTCGCGGTGCGCGCCCTGGTCCGTTGCGCCGACCCATCATGTCGGGGCTGACTACGCCCAAAGCTTGAAACGGCGTCGATTGGCACGTATTCCACTTTTGGCTGATGGTAAAACTGTTTGGACAGAAGAAAGGCCTAAGTAGGTCCACTAACATATTAGCACGTTGCCGTCGATTGCTCCTATTTTCTGCAACTTAGTTTGTTTGTCTGGGTGGTGGACTCCATATCAGTGGTTGGATCAATGTGGCGCTGCGCGCAAGTGGGTCGACTAGTCATCAAAATTGCCTGTTTCTTTGTTTGTCTACAAGATTGAACTTCGGGAGAAACAAGAGAAGATGATTGCGTCGCCCTCTTCCTGGATCGGGAGCTCCTGGGATGCGGTCATGGGCTAGGGAGAAATCCCCTGTCGGTTTGTCCGACGGTGACGCGGTGGCGCCTTCGGCGTCACCATTCCTCCCTGGAGGGTGTCATGGGAGCCCTTCCGCTCCCTGCTGAACGCCGGGGGAAACCCTAGGACCAGCCTGCTGGTCCGGGCAGCAGTGGCACGACGTCGCCATTCCCCTTCTCGAAGGTGCTGCTTTGGTGTTCAGTGTTCCTTGGTCCTCGAGGTGTGGTGGCGGCACATTGCTTATCTCCGTCCAGGTTGTGGTGAAGCCATTTGTTTCCTGCCAAGTTGAGTACCTGGAGCTCGCTGGCAGTCCAAGTTGCGGACGAAGTTGAAGCTGCCATTTGAAGCCGGGTTAGCGAATTCAATCCATCTCGGATCGGCTCGTTCCCATCGACACCCCTCCCTCTTAGGGGTTAGTTGGGTGGCGACCACACGATCAAGTTCATAGTGCTCTAACTTGCTTGATCAAAGGATGATGGAAGCGGTCGATACCCCTCCCTCTTAGGGGTTACTTGGGTGGCCCCTCCGTGTTGGCTTGGTCGACGAACTCCTCGTTTGCAGGATGATCTTCTCTTGTTTCTTCCTTGTGTTGTGTTGTGTTGTGTTGTGTTGTGTTGTGTTGTGTTGTGTTGTGTTGTGTTGTGTTGTAGTGCTCTCCCCTCTTCTTGTTTAGGTTGAGTGCAGCATTCTTTCTCCTCCCTCATTCTTTTATTTTTAGAGTCATTTGTACTCATTTACTTCTCTTATGCCCTGTTTGGTTGCATAGAATTTGCCCTGGAATTTGAGAATCTGGAATTCAACCTCGAATTCCACCGTTTGGGTGTGTTAGGAATTACAGCCCAGAAACTGAGGCCCGATTCCGAGCGGGGCTCCCGCACGTACAAAAGGTTACCGGTTCGATTCAGAGCTCCCGACCTCTGAATCGTTGTAGAATCGCCCGAAGCGGTACGCTCGCTCGACTCCGACCTCGCTCGACTCGCGAGTCGCGAGCGGAGAAGCTCCCGGCGGCGGCCAAGGACCAGGACGGGAGGTCCTCACCGGCGGCCCGAGCAGGTGCGCCTCCCTCTCTTCCTCCTCTTCCCCGCCCACCTTCTCCTAGCCGCCTCCCTCTCCCCATCTCACCCCTACCCCTGCCTGCCCTTGCCCGCATCGCCCGGTCTGGAAACCTAACCCTAGGCGACCTCCAGCGGCCCTCGCCGGCGGCCCGAGCAAGTGCACCTCGGGGGAGCCGCTCGCGACGTACCCCTTGGCCTCGTCCCTGAGCACCCACGTCTCCTTGGTGATGTCCTGCGGGAGATCGAGCAGGGGAACTGGGATGAAGAATCGTGGGGATTGGGGAGGGAGAGGGGGAAGCAGGGGAGTACCACGCTCTCGAATCGTGGGGATCCGCGATCTCGGTGTTCGAGTTGAGGTGAGCGAGGAGGCCGGCCTCCACGTCCACCACCGGCCTCAATATCAGTGGCATATCACTACTAGGAAAAGGCTTATAGGTAAGCCACGTATCCGTGGCGCACTGTCAGCGTGGTGCGCCATGGCTAAGTATGCGTGGCGCACTGCTTGGTGCTGCGCCACTGACACCAACTTACACTACAAGAAATGTGCTAACTTATGACCTTTTGATCATGACCCTGAAAATATTGGTCATAGATCTGTGACCATTTTACATTAGTTGGTCATGCCCCACTTTGGAGGGTCGAAATCTTAAAATTTAACGACCAAACCTGTCAAAAAGGTCACAATGTCCTTTCATGGATTGGTCATAATGCAGATATCAGTAATTTAGAAACTTTTTTTTATCAATTTAAATGGTTATTCTCAGCCAACTCAGCAGTTTCGTCTACGTGTCACTGCTTATGTGTCATTTTCGCTTACGTGTCACTGCTTACGTGTCACTACTCATCCATTTTGTTGATCTCGATGACATGTGGGACCTAGCATATGCACATTGACTTGTTGACTAGCCTGACCGGTGGGACCCACGCAGTCATATGGGACCCATGCTCTGACATGTGGGTCCCACCGTTACCCCACCCCATACTGACATTTGGGTCCCACCCTTACCCTACCCCACCCATCCTGACATGTGGGTCCCACCCTTAGCCCACCCAGCCTGACCGGTGGGACCCTGATGACATGTGGGACCCGCCTCACCCGCGCATGACATGTGGGACCGGTCCCTAACTGCATGACACGTGGGCCCCGCCTGACAATTGGGACCCGCACAGAGAAATCGGCGAAAACTCTTCGCAAAAGTTGCAATCCTGGGAGTCGAACTCGAGAGCTCCTGCTGTCCGCAATCGGAGCTAACCACCAGCCCACCACATGTTTGGTGATAGAACACCGTGCTCAGCCTATTTAAGGTGTATTGCCGAGTGGGCTTGGGCCTCGGTGGCACGAGGCCACCACTTTTTTTTTCTATATAAACATTTTAGTGTGCCGAGTGGGCTTGGCCCATCCTGGTTCGACCGTGCTGCTGTGCTAGGCCTGGTAGGCTCGACTGGCTCTTTTTTTTCTTCTTTTCTATTTTCTTTTATAACTTTTGATTTTGAACTCCAGTTTCAACCAAATAAAATTTGGAAATTTTGTAAAAATGTCCTCTGTCATTATAGACTTTGGATTTTAAAATTATGACATGATGAAATGAAAACATCCACTTCCAAAATTTGGGTTTGAAAATTCTAACATGACTTTTTTCGAATTTTTATTCTGATTTCAAAACACGGTCGAAACGACGGACATGACCGTTTGTAGCTAGGGGTTGAATATTGCAAAACTATTGGTGTATCTGTGATGAAATAGGCACTTGTGTATCTAAAAATTATTTTTTCCAAAAATCTTGAGCAAACTACGAGGCACATGTAGTTCAAATTTAACCCGATTCCTGCTGATTTGGCAGAAACTTGTCTTTTTTACGAGAGGTGGTTGGAAACCGTTTGGCACACAACAATTTAGTTTTTTCTATATTATATGTGGTCTACTATTTTGAGAAAATGCATTGGTCCAATTTTGCAACATATTTTTGGTAGGTGCTTCACAAAAAAACCCATTTTTCGCACTCGGAAATTGAAAAATGATTTTTCCGTGAAAGGAAAATGAAAAGTTTCTTCGGCAACATTGTTGACGGTGCCAAGATACACGTATGTGCCCAATATGGGCATATTTAAGCAAACTATATCATGAATGTGGACATAACATTCGTCATGTGGCCCTAAAGCCATGAATCTTCGTAGATGATAACTCATTTCTGAGAACACTTTCTTAAGAAAATTGTCGTATTCCAAATTTATAATTTTATTTGGATACTATGACACATATAATGACACCACGTGAAGGTTTTCCATTTATTTGATTTTTTTTTGAATTTCGTATGACGATTTCAAGATACGGTCAAAACGGCGGACATGACCATTCGTAGCTAGGGATTGAATCTTGCAAAACTAATGTTGTTTCTCTGATGAAATAGGTACTTGTGTATCTAAAAATGATTTTTTCAAAAAATCTTGAGCAAACTACGAGGCACATGTAGTTCAAATTTGACCCGATTCCTACTGAATTGGCGGAAACTTTTCTTTTTCACGAGAGGTGGTTGGAAACTGTTTGGCTGCAACAATTTACTTTTTTGTACATTATACGTGGTCTAGTATTTTTAGAAATTGGATTGCTCCAATTTTACAACATATTTTTGGTAGGTGCTTCACAAAAAAACCCATTTTTCGCACTCGAAAATTGAAAAATGGTTTTTTCGTGGAAGGAAAATGAAAAGTTTCTTCAGCAACATTGTTCACGGTTCCAAGATACACGTCTGTGCCCAATATGGGCCTATTTGAACGAACTATGCCATGAATGTGGCCATAATATTCGTCATTTGGCCCGAAAGCCATGAATCTTCATAGATGATAGCTCATTTCTGAGAACACTTTTCCAAGAAAATTGACGTATTCCAAGTTTATATTTTTTGTGCTAACTAGGTCACATATCATGACTCCACGCGAAGGTTTTCCATTTATTTGATTTTTTTGAATTTCGTATGCCGATTTCAATATACGGTCAAAACGGCGGACATGACCGTTCGTACCTAGGGGTTGAATCTTGCGACAATTTGTTGTATTTATGATGAAATAGGTACTTATGAACCTAAATATGAAATTTTCAAAAAATCATAAGAAAACCATGAGGCACCTGTAGTTCAAATTTGACCCTCTTCCAACTGAATCGGCAGGAATTTATCTTTTTTACGAGAGGTAGATAGAAACAATTTGACACACAACCATTTGGTTAATTATAAATATTATGTGGTATAGTATTTTTAGAAAATGTATTTCTCCTATCTTACCACATATTTTCGGTAGTTGCTTCACAAAATAAGCCATTTTTTGCACTCAAAAAATAAAAAATGATTTTTTTGTGCAAGAAAATAAAAACTTTATTCGGCAACATTGTTCACGGTTCCAAGATACACGTTTGTGCCCAATATGGGCATATTTTAACAAACTATGCCATGAATGTGGACGACTTTCTCGGTACCCGCTTCACAAAAATGCTATTTTAAGCACCTGAAAAATGAAAAGTGGGTTTTTTTGTGAAACATGTCGAAATCTTTGGTCGGCAACATTGCTTGCCATCCCACAATGAACACATGTCCCAAAATGAAAAATGGTTTTTGTGAGCAAAGAAAATGAATTTTTTTCAGCAACATTATTCTCCATTCCAAATTTCCCTCCCAAAACACGTCCCCCGCGCCAATCCAATCCAAAATTTTCGCTCCCAGCGGCAACTTCTCGCGCCTCCCCATTTTCCATACGTGAAATGACCGAATCAGCCCCAGAAAACCGAGCCACGCCTGTACATGACGGAGGGGCAATTTCGTGAATTATTCCAGACCTCCAAATAACCCTAGCCGCATCGCTCCCCTTCTGGAACCCTATCCACTCTTCCCCATCTCCCTCGCGACCGCCGCCATCGCCACCGCACGCCTCCACGGCTCCACCGATCTAGCAGTCTCCGGCTCCCTGTCCCACCACCCCTCCACTGGCGCCGCCTGCCATCGACTCGCCCCATCCCCATCACCCCACAGCCTTCCTTGTCGGGCCATCGATCCATGGAGAGGAGATCCATGCTCGCGGTCCACGCAGTGGCCGCTCTCCGGTGCGCGGCGTCCAGATCAGCAGCCGCCCCACATCCGTCTCACCAGAGCTCGTCGTCCAGAGCAGCAGGCGCTCCCGGTCCGGGTAGTGGCCGCTCTCCGGTGCGCGGCGTCCAGACAAGCAGCCGCCCCGATCCCCTCTCTCCGGAGCTCGGCGTTCATACCAGCAGTCGCTCCCGGTCAACCCCGGCAAGGCCGCTGCCGGATAACAACTTCCCCGACATCACCGCCAGCAGATCCAATTCTACATCTCGGGAACATCCAGGCCGGGTCGATTTGGGCGGCAGACGCGGCCGTCGGTGGCGGCTACTTCATCTACAAGGACTCCAAGCTCGCCCGCGACTTTTAGAGGTGTTCAACAAGCTCAGGTCCGTCCGTCTCTTCCCGCATGCACGATTGGCTCTTGCATCTCCCGATCCTGCGTGCGCGTAGTCGCTGAGCGAGGGTGATTTTGTTTTTGTTGCAGGATGTGAAGCAGCTCGCTCGTTTGCCACCCGACGCCATGGCCGGATGTGAAGCCAGGGTCTCGCCCACCGCCGCGACATCCACATCCAAAGGTCCGCCGTTTTTCTCCCTCTGCCTCTTCATCAGTTCTTCATGATCTCAACTCCTTTCTGATTCTCATGCCACTGTCTCCTCTGCAACCAGAGGGACACATCCGTGCAAGCTTCCTTCACGCACCGTCTCCATGTTGTGGGTAAGTCGCTTGATTCTTCCATTTGTTGACTGCTGCTCACTTGTTACCTGCTGTTAATTGGGGGATCTGTTGTTTACTCGTTATCTGCTGTAAAGTGTATAAAATATTCTTGGTAATTCGTGCCCCATGTGTTGTTTGTGCAGAAATTAGCTGTTCTGTGCAGTTTAGATTGGTAGCTAGATATGGTTGGTAGTCTTTGCTAGACCTGTTGCTTGGGTGGGATATATTAGAATTTCTGCATGATTGTGTAAGTTTATAAGATATGACATGTGACAATCCAAAGCACTTCTGTTGACTATTATTATCCAAATCCAACCGAGTTATGCGCATTGATAATGTGTATTTCCACTTCAACATGCCTTAAATTTATATGCTTCTCACATGGTTTCAACAACTGTGATTATGTAAACGATCATAGAGGTAGTTGTTTAATTTATGAGATTCTGGTCATTCAATGATTAATCTCTTTGTTTCCTTGTGTGTGTGCTTGATATGGGCTTTAACATGTTAGGTGTTATTTACCTTATTGATTGTTTGTGTCATGCCCATCTGTTCCATCTTTCTTTCTAATTCAGTTGTGTCTACGAGTAACTGAACTAAGAACTGCGTGTGTGTATATCCATATTATGCTTACTTTTCCTTTGGTAATGTTCCAGATATGATGATTGGGTCATCTACAATTTCTTTTAGCTCTGCTCGGCATTTGGAGGGAAGCCCTGGTGCTGTGGTAGCAAGTTTAAATGGTTGAACCCTGAATACATCATGTTTCTGTCACATTGCTGTTTTCGAGCTTTTGCTAAGATATGTGTGATGTGTCCTGCATAATAAGTGCTTGTTCATGTTGGTTTTCTCTAAACTTTGTTTGATTCCTTGATGAAGCGCTAAATTACTCGATGATTGCCGTATGCTAATCCACCTCCATGTGAGGTTAGAGTTTTAAGTGATAACTATAAGTAGCTACACTATGTAGTTGTAGCATTGATCTTCCATTGTAAGCTATTTGGTTTCATTCTATCATTATGAATATATAAAATGAATCACCATGTGAATGTTATTTTAATTAGTCTAGTTTATGATTAAAGAACTACAATAATAAAATACTGTTATTTGTGTACATGCTTTCTCAAATCATGGTCTGGTTATACTACTGACCGCTTACATCGCTCGTTGTTTCTTGGAGTAACATCATACGAGCTTGCTTGCAGGGATCATCCGAACCCTAGTCACCGGCTGCAATGCCAGCAAGCTGCCGGACCTCAGGGACGTACCTCGTCTACTTCAAGGTAAAATCCCACCTTTGGGCACTTCTGTCAGTTGTAGTAGGGTAGTTTTATTACTTGCTGATCACATGTTTCGCTCGAGAGCCTTTGCTTGAATCTGGAGTGGACTAATATTCTTATAGAAGTGAATGTACTTGATTTTAAAAATGAAGTAAAATGGAAGCTAATTTTCAAATAGTTAATTGGTTATTTGTTTAGGTCTGATACGGAGGACCCTTCCATGCTACTATCTAGGGGTAAATCTCTATATGAGAAAAACATATCGTTTTACTTAATTTTGCATGATGCCTCTATGCAAGACCTCACTTCGCTGGCTTATGAACGGTGCATAGTGCAGTCCTGCAATATGGAGTTTCCTGTGATATTATTGGTGCCAATATTGTTTATTTTTATCGTTGTATTTATATTGTTCCTAACCATTTTGTTTCTAACATGTAGATGTCGGCATTCGTTCCTGTTTCGTTGTGAGCTCCATGACAAAGATCTACGGCAAGAAGCTTAGACTTCTAGCTCATTTTAGCTAGTTATACTTTAATATCTTGTTAGATTCTTCCATTTAGTTGTGTTTTGGTAACTGGATGTCTGATGTGAACTATTGATTCGTTGTAAACTTGATGTGAATTATGATTCATTGTAAACTTGATGTTAATTATGTTTGATTATAATTTGCCAAGTTGGCAGTTGGCTCAGTTTGAGTTATTCATTTATTTTCAGTATTGGAAAAATGATATATGAAGAATGATTCTGATATGTGGAAACCACCGACTACTGACGCGCCTGCATGTACCTGACATTGGGACCCACCTGAAAAGTAAACCCACTTTTTTAGAAAAAGAAAAATATAATCTGTTGGGCCAAATAGGCCACGGACTGAAAATAAAAAGCCTAAAATGATAGAGTAGGCCCATGTAGCTGACCAAATTGACAGGGAAAAATATACTAATGGGTTGAATTGTTGGGCTTGGCCCATAGAAAACACCAATCTGGGCTGGGCTGATTTCGATCAATGACCTTCTGATTTGGTCACAATATTGCCACGTAGGATTGTCCATGTAGGATCTGACGTGGCCATGACAGATAGCGCATGACCAAAAAAATTGGTCATAAATGTTATGACCCTCTAATTTGGTCACAGACGGTAATGACCATTTTACTAAGAAGGTCATGATTGATCGTTTTAGTCGCCCGGTATGTGACCATCGGTTTTTGGTCACGGAGGGGTCATGACTGGAACTTTGTGACTTTTAGTGACCCAAATGGAGAGTCACCAGTCAGCATATTTCTTATAGTGTTAGCCGTGGCGCAGGTTTCTAAGAAGTGCGCCACGGCTAAGATGGGCCCTGGCCGGCCGGCCTGTGCGCACTCAGGCGTGGCGCGGCACAAACATGTGCGCCACGGGTAGCCGCGTAGCCGTGGCGCACAGTAATACCCTGCGCCACGGGTAAGTGTAGCACCCGGCCCACAGAGGGGAAATAAGAGCGCATCGCGCGCCGCGCCGCTCGATCCCCAGTGGCGCCGCTCGATCCCCGATCTCCTCCTCCCTCCCCGCGCCGCCTCCGCCTCCTCCCCGGCCGCCTCCGCCTCCTCCCCGCGCCGCCTCCGCCTCCTCCCCGCGCCGCCTCCGCCTCCTCCCCGGCCGCCTCCGCCTCCGCCACCAGGAATCCCGCAAGGAGCAGGAGGACCCCCAAGATTCTCGAGCTCGATCCGCTGCTCCACGGCGACGGCGCGCGGCGCTGGTAAGCCACCTCCCCGCCCCCCTATCCCCTGACCCTCCTCCGCCTCCTCTCTGCCCTCCTGCTCCCCCACAGAACCCCGCCCCTAACCCTAGATCGACGGGCGTATGCGTCCCTCCCCGCGCCCGCCGCCTCCGCATCAGTCGATGCGCCGCCAGTCGCCACCCACCCACGGGCGCGAGAGGAGGAGTGGCGCGCCGCCATGGTCGCGCTCGGTGAGGAGCGGCTCGCGCTGGTGCGCCGGTGGCGGGAGCGCGAGGACGCGTGGAGGGCGCGCGCCGAGGAGCGCGAGGAGCGCCGCCACCAGCTCGTCGCCGCGCTGCTCGCCAAGCTCGGCGGCGGCGACACGTCGTAATCCATCCATCCATCCGCGCGCACACATCGACCGTTCCTGGTACGGATCAAAGACACTCAGCTGCTCCATCGATCGATTCCTAGCTAGGATCCCAGCTAGCTCCTCGTCAGCACTAGCTAGGCAATGTAATGGTAGTAAAAAAATATAATCATCTCATTTTGACCGAGATCGATCGATCGTAATTCTTGGATGCTCAATTGCTCAGGACGTACAATTGATCATCAATCCATCGCCGCAAAGCGCGCCGTCCAGCCGGATAAGCTAGCTCTTTTAATTAGAATCAGTTTGTACTTTTGTACTTTGTAGCGACAGATCAAATCCATGGTCTTGCATGGCATGGCTAGCTAGCACCTTTGTTGTTAGGGTTTCTTTAGACAGTGAGACAGTGAGAGGTCAGGAAAGGAGGCGCCTTGCTAGCTTTGCCCTGGTGAAAAGGGTTTTGCCTGCAAGTAATGCAACATGAAGTATCTCTTTACTTAGCCCATGACATGCAACTGCAAACTCACTGTCACTGGTCTTATCAGCTTCATGAGCTTTCCAAGTGCATAGATGCATGCGTGACTTTGCTTAGCTCGCATGATCAGTCTCTCAGTCATGGATGTTCCCACCTTCTTCTTCTTCTACTCATCATATCACGAGGTGGTCTCGGTAGAATCTCTCACAACGTGCGTCGGTTCTTACATGTAAGCTACATTATTTGCTTTCTCAGAGATATCTCTGCAGTGTGCATGTGTAGCTTTTGCGCAACATGGTCTATATATATATATATATATCTAGATCTTTCTTTCTTTTCAGTTGCACCGCCAGTCCGGCTACAACCTGTCTAGGTGAGCTCCAGCTCCTCTGCTCCGAGCTATGGCCAGCGTGTTCTAGTGTTAGGGTTTTCACGCTGGGAGTGTGAGGGTACTTGCTGTGTAATTTCTTTGTCCTGGTTGTATTATGTTTTAGTACACTGATTGTTCCGGTCAATGACACTAGTTAGGCTTATTAGGTGAGCTGCTGGCTTTAATGGCCCTAATGGTTATGGCTTTAGCTAATTGCTCTGGTTGAGTAGGTACACTAGATGTATATGGTCCGTGGCTGCTACTTGCTGGTATTCTCTTACATTATATGTGCTATTTTCTTTCCTAACCACCGGACTGAATTATGTGCTTGTTTGGAACTTATTTTCTTCGAAAGCCGATGATTAAAAATGTTTTGGCACTTGGTAACCCTGAAGGACTGTGGAGCCTTGTGATATGCACAAGTACAAGTCCTGTGCATCCTACTTGGCTCCACCGATCCTTCAGGGCTACTAATAATTGTGTGTCCGACCTAAGTATGAGGCACAAAATCTAAGTCATTTTTATTTTATTTTGTCTGTTTATTCGAAAGCCAATGATTAAAATGTTGTGGCACTAGGTTGTAGGCCTGCAGGTCTTGTGAGCCTTGTGATATGCACAAGTACCAAGTCTTATACATCATACTTGGCTCACAAGATCCTACAGGTCTACTTGTGTGTCCGACCTAAGTATGAGGCGCAAAATCTAAGTCATTTTTATTTTGTTTTGTCTGTTTCTTCGAAAGCCGATGATTAAAATGTTGTGGCACTGTATGATTCAGGGAGGAGCTAGTGAACCTTGTGATATGCACAAATAAACATTTTGTGCATCCTACTTGGTTCACGCTCCGTCTCTGAAATGTGTGTCCAATTTAAATATGTATGAGACACAAATCCGAAATCATTTTGTTTTTTCTCTCTCTTTCCGAATGCCGATGATTAAAATGTTGTGGCACACTATGTGATTCAGGGAGGTGCTAGCGGACCTTGTGATATGCACAAATAAACATCTTGTGCATACTCTTACTTGGTCCGCTTGCCCCGTTCCTGATCAATATGTGTCCAATCTATGTATGAGGCATAAACTCGAAACATTTTGTTTCTTCTCTATGAATTGACAAAGCCGATGATTTAAACAATGCCACGGTAAAGACAAGGAGAGTGTGTACAATGCCTTGTAGTATATACAATTGGAGTGTTTGTATTAATACATGGTCTTGTACACACTCTTTTTGCCTTGTTTTGCATGACAATGATATATGAGGCTTTCCATCGTTAACTTCTCGCATTTCGTAAATTTTAATATTACTTTTGTAACGAAATTTTGACTTAAGCGTTTTTGATCCAGGCATGTTCTACTACGACGGCGCTCCATTCGATAATGCGGAGGTGGAACGGCGGATAAAGGCACAAGGCGACATCCGGCCCTTCACGACGAAAGACGGAGACACACGTATGATGTATATAATTTGTGTTTGTAATGTGATGATCTAACTTGCTACTCGATTCCGATGGAGACACATGCGTGATGTATATAATTTTGTCTAATTATATCTATTTTCAGTTATAATGCATGTGATCTATGTATTATAGAATATATATCTATAAATATCTGTATTAGCATCTGTATAAATACACAGTATATAAGAAATACAGAAAATACCTTAGCCATGGCGCACCTTACCCGTGGCGCACGATGGGGCTGTGCGCCACGGGTATATTTCATTAGCCATGGCGCACACCCAAGCCTGCACCACGGCTAACTACTCATGGCGCACAAAGGGTCCTGCGCCACAGCTAATTGCTTACCCGTGGCGTGGCAATTCGTGGCGCAGGCTCCTGCGCCACGGGTAGCACAAACTGGTGCGCCACGGATAAGCTTCTCCCTAGTAGTGTATGGTTGAGCCTGCAAGTGCATCAGACGTTCAAATTTTCTTATTTTGTTTTGAAATAGTCATATTTATGTGTGTTCTTTCAATGAACTTGCAGATTGGATAAGAATAGGTTTGATTTTCGTTTTCTACACTCTAGAATATGGTAAAATGCAAATTAGTTACATATGGTTATATGTGAATGATTATATGGAAATATGTTGTTCATCGTGTAGCATCATCATGTCTAATCAAGAGTTGGTCGATTACGTTACCGAAGAGAACAAAAGAAGAAAAAGAAGAAGGCTAGTGTTGACAAAGATGTATTTTGAGGTGTCTATGCTTGCTTTAGCTTATGTTAGTACTCAAAGGGCACCGAGGGATCTAGGAGCCTTCACTGCGTTTGAGGAGAAGGTTGCATATAGGAAGTATGTATTGAAAAAAACATACAATGGGTCGAAGACAAGATGCTATGATGAGCTACGGTTAACCAAAAGAAATTTTCATAATCTTTGTGCTATGTTGCGTGAGAAGTGTGGTCTCAAAGATAGCAAGTTTGTCACAGTAGAAGAAAATGTTGCTATGTTTTTACAAGTTGTTGGGCATGGAACTAAAATGAGAATGATTAGGTTTGAGCGGTCTTTAGAGACCACTAGTAGGCACTTCAAAAATGTGTTAGATGCCATCCTATCTCTAACTGGAGAGTTCATCAAGCTCCCTGAGCCTGCTGCCACTCGTCCCGATGATTACAAATGGAAGTGGTTTCCCGATGCACTTGGAGCTCTAGATGGGTGTCATATTCCTGTGTTTGTTCGGGCGGCTGACAAAGGGAGGTACAGGAACAGAAAACAAGACATCACCACTAACATGTTAGGTGTGGTTGATTGGAACATGAAATTTCTCTATGCTCTACCTGGTTGGGAGGGCTCGGCATCCGACTCGCGTGTGTTGAAAGATGCTATGAGAATTGACCGCCAAGATGCATTTGTTGTACCACAGGGTACCACTCTTTCTCTTGGCTTTCTTTTTCTCATATGTAATTCATAACTAACTTATTTGCTTAACATATAGGTAAGTACTACCTAGCTGATGCTGGGTACACAAATGGACCGGGATTTTTATCTCCGTTCCGATCCACTAGGTACCACTTGAAAGAGTGGGTTGCAAGTAATCAACGCCCCCAAACTGAGAAGGAGTTGTACAATTTGCAGCATGCTCGTGCTAGAAACGTAGTGGAGAGATGTTTTGGGTTGTTGAAGAAAAAATGGGCCATCCTCCGTTCTTGTTCTTTCTTTCGCGTTGAGGACCAGGTAATACATGTTGTGTGTTAATACATGTTGTGTGTTCACTATGAAATAATTAAAATGTAACAACAAATGCTAACTATGAACTAAAAAATTGCAGATTCGAATTATTAATGCGTGTTGTGTGTTACACAACTATGCAAGGGATACACAACATATGAGGGATGATCTATTGCTGCAGGAGGTCGATGCTGAACTAGCAGCTATGGCTCCTAAACCTGTAGATGATGCAGCTTTCATTAGAAGTGTACAACAAAGCGATGCATGGAACACGTTTAGACAGGACTTTGCTGACGAGATGTTTGCTGAGTACCTTGTGATGCATGCTGAACTAGCAATGGAGTAGATAAGTAGTGTTGTGTGATGCTACCTCTTTTTGTGTGATAGGATAGCTTCCTGTAGAGTGGTGTCTTTTGTGTGGTATTTTGTACAAGCATCATCTATGAACTAATATATACATATGTTTTTACGATCTACAACTTGCTCTTTGTCCTTATTTTTTTATGCATGTTACTTGTAGAATCATGGCTGAAGCAACAGCTAAGAAAGCCGGCTTACCTTCAGTGGACTCCTGAGATGGACACTGCATTATTGGCCATGCTTGGTGAGCATCACAACAGGGGTGACCATGCTCAAAATGGTTGGAAGCCGCATGTGTACAATGCTTGCATAAAGCATGTGAAGGAGACATGTGACGTTGTGATCAACAAGGACAAAATAATAGCAAGAATTAAGACATTTGACAAACAATATGATATCATTAGCAAGATGCTTGCTCAGAATGTTGTGATGAAGTGTGGCTTCGATATGTGGAGGTAGGGAACACTTCAATTTGATGATATTGTTTTCTTTTGCAACTCGAACATCATCTCTAATATATGTGTGTCTTATGTAGGCAAACAAGGATGCAGCTTCCTACAGGAACAAGGAAGTGAAGAATTGGCAAGCTATATCTACTATATATTCAAAAGACCATGCGACAGGTGCAGGTGCAAAGACAGGAGGCGAGTGTGCTCAACCACAATCCTCATCAGTTGCTCAGGTTGGGGATGATGATGAAGAAACTCCTGAGCGGCCCATGAAGAGGCCACGCGCTGCTGATGCTATCCTTAGCATGGTGGGAGAGCTGAGATGCACCTTTGACGAGGCTTTGAGGACAACAAATCCACTCCCGCCACCAAAGGTGACTCCTCCATCTGAAATCCTTGCTAAACTAAAGGAGATACCTGATTTGGAGGGTGATGATCTGCTGAGAGCTTATGGGAAGCTCACAGCCAATGAGCGCACCTTTGAGTCACTCATGGCACTACCCCAGGACTTGAGGAAGCCATGGCTGTTGACCTTGCCTTGATGATTGCTACCCTTGTGGTTGTTCTTATGAACTATTATTTATGTACTTTGTAAGACTTAAACTACCCGCTTTCTGCTATTTGTAAGACATAAACTACCCGCTTTGTGCTATGTGTTGGAGACATATTTATCATCCATGTTATATTGTTCAAAGTCCAAAAAAATTCGTTCAAAGTCTAAAAAAAATCAATTCCACATGATGTACATCCAAACAGGATTTGGAATTCCATTCCAACCTTGATTCTACGGATGAATACCATGCGCATCCAAACAGCAAAGCTGGAATTCCATTGAAATCGTTGATTTGGTATTCCATTGCCAATTCAATTCCGTGACGAATTCTGCGCAACCAAACCGGGCATTAATGAAATGGAAACCTCTCTCGACGGTTTCCCGTCAAAAAGATTAGCATCCTGCTTTGACCAAGAGCTAGTAGCAGTTTGGGTGCTCGTTGTGAACTGATAGCTTTTGGAGAAGCCAGAAGACACACTTCATCGTTGTGCTCTCCCTTTGAGTGCGGACTTTTCGCCCACTCCATGTTCGGTCCGCGCGCTGCTCATGGTGTGCCCAAGATCTTTACCGGCGGGGATTGGTACGGAAATGAAAAAACAGATTGGTTATAATCACGGCATGAATGAATCGATGAAGAAACGTAGGAATTAACTTACTTGCGACCGGCGAGGAAGATGGCGAATGGTGTGGAGAGGGGTTCAAGCTATGCTTCGATCGGCGGATAGCAACAAGCGAGTTACTCAAAGTTCCTTCTATGAGAGGAAATCAGGAAGCCGCACCCACCGCGCGTCAACGTCGTTTACTCTTCAGCCGTAAACGGTGTGGCTTTTTTTTTTTTTAAAAAAAAGGCCGTACCCAGCTTTATAAATAAAGCGTTAATCGTTACAGCAAGTTAAAGACTGTCTCCCACAAGTTTCACCTCTAGTACTGGAAATAACGATACAAGACCAGACTGGTTGGCTATGCCTCATACAGAAGGGAAATTAAGCATGGGTAGGTGTGCCTGTTTCACTCGCATACAAGCCCCGCATGTATCCCTTCACCGCAACCAGCACCTGACGATCCTTCATCCGAAACAGCGGGCTCCACTCCTGTAGGAATAAAGATGTTTTGAAGATACAGTCAGCCTTCCTGGAACGGTGTGGAGAAACGAATGAAGTCACGACGGCGTCGCGGGCGCCGGCGGCGATGCGGACCACGACCTATTCTTGACGCACGGTCATGTCCTGGATGTAGGCAGCAATTAGGAGAGTATATTAGTAAAAGGAATCGAGGAAAATAAGGTGTCGAGACGCACCGGTCCGATGAACATACGAGACGCACCGGTCCGATGAACTCGTCGAGATCCAAAATAAGGTGTCGAGAGCACGAGCAGTAGAGGGGTCCTTTTGGGAAACTTGGAGAACGAAAGTTGTAGAGGAGAGAAAATGGCTCGATGTGACGCGCTCGGTTTATCTTTATATGTTCTGAGGAGGTAGATCGGAAGAGACATGCCAATGGTTGGCATTCGGTGCACCGGGTCGATTGGAATGATTAAGACGAGGAAGTGGGAAATAAACTCCCTGAATGATAAGCCCAATCAATTCTGAGTAAGTCTCGTGTTGAAGTCGAAGATAATCGGTCGCTAGTGCCTAGTTGATGGGGAGAGGAGGGGAAGGTAACTACCATGGATGCGTGTAACCTACGTGCGACCTCAGGAGGGAGACCACGAGCGCTCGCTCGGTTCGGTCTGGCTGGCTGTTGGGCTTCGGATCCGGTGGCTGCGGTCTTTCCTTTTTTTGTCTTTTGTTTTCTTTCTATTTTCTGTTTTCACAACAATTTCAAAACCGATTCAAACCTTTTCCGGTTTTTTATACAATATTGTTTTTGGAAAGCTTATTCCAAATAGAACACATGGGCATTATTCTGGCCATCAAATGAATTCATAAATATCAAAATAAAGTATAGAGTATAATAAGGCCCATTTATATCATTTTCTCAAATAGGGTTTAAAGTGGAAATAAAATTCCAACTTTTGAAATTTCAAATGCAATCAAGACAAAATGATGATGAATGCATGAATGATTTTGGATTTTCAAAACAAAAAATTATTTTCAAAACCGTTTTTGATTTTTCTGATTTTTCAAAATTTAAAAATCTTGGGATGTTACAAACTACCACCCTTAAAAGGAATCTCGTCCTCGAGATTCGAAGAGGCTAGAAAGAAAGATGGGTTCGGTTATCTGGATTTTGGACAACTAGGTGGGCTACCACCCTTAAGAGAAACTTTGGTGGGCAGTCTTGAACTCTTGCCTTTGGGCTGGGTTAACTGGTGAATCTTGTCGTCACATTGCAATCAACTATATCTTCAGCTCTTGATGTTGTGCTTCACCTTCCTTAATTTTTAGGTATATCACGTACCAGCTCCTCGTAAGGAATTGGTGATTCCTTCATCCTTAAATGATACCTTGGGATCCTTGTATGATAAGATTCATTTCAAATAGGTCAGTGTCTCTTCAAGTAATTTCGGATACCGTTCTCTTCAAGATGGTTTGAGATATTATGTCCCTCATGGTAAAACTGCACACCAGCATAAATGTTATGTTGAGTTGCTTCGGACATATAACGTTTACTCTTTGGGTCCACCAGAAGTCCAAGATGAGAGGATTTCACAACATCATGTCATCCATCCATGTAATGTCTTTGGCAAGTTTCCATCTCCCGGTTGAATTTCTTCAATGCTAACATTGCGCCATTTCTAACGAAACTCTCATGGTTGGTCAAAACTTCCATTTGCAGGATTGCTTCTTCTTCTCTAGGGCTAGGGTTTATCCTCGTAGTATATCTTACATTTTGGCAAAACTTGCCTACAATAGGGTTATAATATTTATCCTCCTACTGATCAGACTTGTTAACATCGTCTCTCTTATAGGTATGTCACTCAGATTTACCATTCCTCATAGCAAAGCGAATGATATGGGTAGTCGCCATGGGGGCCAATCCATTTCGCACCCAATCATTACCTTCTACTTGGTTTGATGAATCTTGTAAGCTAACACTCGGTCAACCTCACTTGTCTGATAGAAGTTTCGAATCTGCAAGACAACCTGAGCTAATCTATCGATCCTTCAATACTATGGGGTTGCAAAAACTCCTACACAACGTTAGCTCACAAGCTATATCTTTCTATGTGATCCTTCTCCTTGGTGTAATAGGATTTTCAAACTATGCTTGATTTGTTGGCTCACTTGTTGCATCTTTGCATGGAGGTGGCTATCAGTCGTTGCACTCCAAGTGGTAGATCACTTTGGTTGGCATATTGGTGAGGTATATGGTTGGGTTTAGCAGAGATGGATGGAGACAGAAAGATCTAAGAGATGTACTCCTACCCATAACCAGCAGATCAAGGCAGTTGAACTAGCAAACAACATCTAACAAGCATCAAGCAACAAGTTCCAAACACAAACAGCATCTAGTAATGACATATCACCTAAGTTGATATGATCAAGACACTATCACGTTATCGTTGTTCTAACAAAGTAACTAAAGTGGTGGTCTCATCTATCTCTTCCTTGAGTGCTCCAAAGTACTCTTCAACTTTTTTTGAGGAAATCATGAGTGTTGTTCTCCAAAATCTTCAATAGCCTTCAATGTATTGCTTCTTGTTGAATCGAACATGTTGTACACAGTACTAGGTTGGTGATTACAAAGTCCCACCTTCTCGAGATTATATTCTTTGTTCTCGTGCAAAAGAAGTTGTATCCACCTATATGGGTCATCTAAAGTAAGGGAAGATGCTTCGAGAGGTGAATAGTATAGGAGAGTACAAGAAAAGATCGGTGAAGATATTTTCTTTTTAAGAAAACTGAATAAAATAGATTTTCATCCTAAGGTGAAAACCTATTTCTATCAAAACCTAGGGTTTCGAACCTACAGGCAACATAGTGCTCTGATACCATCTGTAGCGGACGTGCACTTAAAAATAGGTCCCTATGTATAGTGCAAATTCCTGGATCGATTCATTTGCACACACAGTTAAGATGAATATCATAACATTGTTTCAATTATTACACGCGGATCTAGTACTTAGGAAAAATATTCATTACAACTTGCATAGCACAAAGCTAGCTTGAAAGAGTAAAGCAGCGGAAAACAAATATTATTCTTCATGGAGCCTCCATCATCTCCATACAGCCACGGGCGAACATGTTGGTTGAAGACTCGAAACCCTTAAGAGAAATCTCACTCATCGTCGGAACAACCTGCAATAGTGAAAGCGTTGCAGCCAAAAGATTGGTCAGAACTATATGAATGGATCTGGCAAGTGACACTTTGTGGACTCATGGTGGAAAAATCCTAATAACCTATATGTATACTTTGGCTGGTGGAGTTTGAAGGCTATTTTGCATAAAGCCAACTTTTTCCTATCTCTTTTCGAAACTTCTTTCAACTAAACGAGACAAGTATGGCATGAAAACCATTGTCTCAACTACCCTTGTTCACCCTTCAAAATTTTACTTAGAGAAATTGGAGTGATGAGATCTTACGTTGACGTCCTCATCCAGCTGCTCAGATTTGTCCGTAACCGGGGACACGGCTAAGTACTTAGATTTGACTCTCTTTGTCTCTGGGTGGCAATCCAAGAGTGCACGTACTCAGGTTCACCCATCTAAATGAGCCTGAGTCTAACCCAGGTGCACTCACTTAAATGAGCCTGAGAAGTCACTCAACTTCAATCTCTTTGTCCCTGGGTGGCCATCCACAAGTGCACGTACTCAGGTTCACTCATCTAAATGAGCCCGAGTCTAACCCAGGTGCACTCACTTAAATGAGCCTGAGCAGCCACTCAACTTCAACCTCCATCCACATGCCACATCCACCCAGGTGTTTCATTAACTTAGTAGAATTTTCATCCCTTTACTTTTCTAAAACATTTTCAGCGTTGCAACGCTAATATCTACTAAGTTATTATATAGGTTCCTAGAACCATAGGAATAAGGGTGCTATTCTAAACATGTCTTGCATAGCAGTACTAATAAAACCTAAACATGCTTTTACTAAGGAAAATACTCTAACATGCATATACACAAAATAATCGTAATTTCATGAGTGTGCCACTTGCCTTGGCAGCAAGAAGAGCAGGAGTAGCAGTTACAAATGTCCTCGGGTCCCTCCGAAAAGTCTAACCAAAATTACAAGCAACCAATAAACATACAATTCAATCATGTGGCAATACAAAAACTTATGCAATGCATGAGTGTGTGCAAAGTACAACAATACCACTAAAACTTATTTACTGTTTTCTGTTATTAAAATATGCATGATGCCACAAGACAAATTTTAATTAATTTTTATTAAACAAAAGCATTTTATTAAGTCAACCAAAAAGGTAATAACACAAGATTAAAGGTTTATGTACTTAAACATTTCATAAATTTTGGAAAATGGTACTATTGGACAGAGGACAACTAAACAAAGCTTCTGCAATTTGAATCACTCAAAAAGGATTTGTAAAACTCTTGTTATGGCCAAAACAAGTATTTATAGGTTCTGCAATTCCCAAGTTTGTGCACGTAACGAAAGTTTATTTTTAATACACTACTGTGTTCTACTTATTTTTCTGAATACATAGCCATCAAAAACACTAAATTTGGATAAGTGGTTCAAAAGATATGAATTTCCAAAATTTGGATGATATTTTGTCCAAAAACAGAATAACAGACAAGATTAAAAGAAAAGCAGGCCACATGGCGGTTCTTGATTGGACGGTACCAGTTCGGTAAGTGAAACAAATGTGGCCTTTGGATCCGGATCGGGCGGTGCAGAAGCTAGGGTTCCTCACCGGGCGGTGCTAGTCACCGGAGATGGCCGGAACGGTGGCGGCGCGACTCGGCCGTGGGCGTTCCCGTCGTTCCAGAGGTCTTCATGCTTGGTAGAAGTGACGAAGGCGTGCGGCACGGGGTGGAGGAGATAGACGTGGTGTGGTCGTCCTTCCCTTCCTGGAACTGCATGGAGAAACGAATGAATTCACGGCGGCGTCGGTGGCGTCGGCGGCGATGCGGACCACGACCTATTCTTGACGCACGGTCATGTCCTGGATGTAGGCGGCAATTAGGAGAGTACATTAGTAAAAGGCGCCATTTATATCATTTTCTTAAATAGGGTTTAAAGTGGAAATAAAATTCCAACTTTTGAAATTTCAAATGCAATAAAGACAGAATGATGATGAATGCATGCATGATTTTGGATTTTAAAAACAAAAAATATATCATTTCAAAACTGTTTTTGATTTCTGATTTTTCAAAAATTTAAAAATCTTGGGATGTTACACCCACGCAACCCTACTGGTTCGCCCCGACAAACCTTGGGCAATAGCCAAGAAGCCACCAGCCCCAGCTGGGTTCCAGGTACAACCCACTATCTCCCGGATACACGCCCACATTTACTTAGTGAGATGGCAATGGAAGAAAATATGATTGGCATCTTCGAGTTCTCCACACAAGGAACACGTCCCGTTAGAGGGGCCGCGTCAAATCCATACTTGGTCACTAGTCGGAAGTTTGTTTCTAATCATCTATCATAGGAATAGCTTAGTTTTAAGTGGCACCCTAGCCGCCCAGACGTCTTTACAGTGCACCACCACTGTCCCCTGACAGAGCTTGTGATACACCGAATTCGTTGAAAACTGTCCTGATGCCTCCAGCGCCCATCTCACCTTGTCCGCATCGGGCCTCCATACAAGAGACTCGATCTCCCTTTGCAGATTGGTCCATTCCCCAGTCTCGGCTGTTCCAAAGGTCCGTCTGAAGTGGAGGTCCCATTGGCCATTGGACCACACTTGGTCCAACGTGGCCACCTGGCTATATAGTCGATATGATAGAAAACCTCGGATACCGGTCCCGGAGGGTGCCCCTGCCTCTCCACCAGTCCGTCCAAAACGCCGTGTTCTTGCCGTTGCCTACCCCATGTTTAGCTCCCAGCTTAAACAAGTGCTTGATTTTTTGAAGATTATTCCAGAATTGGGAGCCTTTTTCTTCAGGGGGACGTGAAGATATCCCTGTCCCCCAAGTATTTCGCACGGAGTAGTTCAGCCCAGAGCCCTCCTCTTGTTGGCTAAGTTTCCATATCCATTTAAGGAGGAGAGCCACATTCATGATTTTGGCGTTTACAATTCCCAGGCCTCCGAGGTCCTTTGGTTTGCATACAGTGGCCCAATTCACCATATGGTACTTCCGATCGTCACCCAAACCCTCCCAAAAGAATCGACAACGCACCCTATCCATGGCCTCATGGGTCCCCTCATAGAGCCGGTGAAGGAAGATGGCAAACGTAGGTAGGCTCGAGAGGCACGAATTTGTCAAGATCAACCGGGAGGCCGCCGCCAGGAATTTACCTTGCCAGGGGTCAGTCCGGTGGCCTACCCTGGCTGCCAAGAACTCCCAGTCCTTTACCGAAAGGTGTGGCTTTTCTCACCACCGTACCTGCGAAAAACTTGCAGTGCCGGTGGAGCGGCGCAGGGTGGGACCGATCGTATGGTGCACGCTGATACTTGAAGCGCCGGCGTGCTCTTGTTTTGATGGAGCCGTCAAGAGCCGTTTGCTTCAAAATTCTATGCGCTACAATCGTGTGCTTCCTATAGGAGATCCGCGGTGGGATAGTGGTGCGTAGCTACCCACCATGGCATCCCATATCCCGAGCTTTAGTAGTGGCATAAATTGATTAATTAGTATAGTGCAGAATATACTTGATCATTTTAGATAGAAAGTACATTTGTGTTGCTGGGACATGGAACGTGTCACATTCTTAATTTCTTACGCATGCTAGAAAACCCGAGTGTTAGAGGCCTTACCTTTTCCTCCCTATATTGAGGTCAAGTAGTTTTTTTTAGATCAAACATTAATATGTTAGGCTATTAAGCCGCCTCATTAAAAACCTTCCAGTCCCCTTAGGTACCCTGGTAAGGAAAAGAGTGTGTCTGAAACTTGCTGCCTTAAGCATCCATAATAGTTACATCGTTAGCAATTACATCACGGGGATAAATCGGAGGGTCGCCATGCCAAACCTCATGTGCGACCTCATTAAACTTAGCTAGAGTGTCCGCAGCTCTATTAGCCTCTCTAGGACAATGACTAAAAGTAACACGTGCAAAACTATTGCAAAGAAATTTGCATTCCTCATAAATAGCCGCCGCAGCACCAAGAGAGTTCCCGTCATTTTTCATGACCTCGATAACCTCCATGCAATCAGCCTCCACTACAATCTTGTTGCAACCAATGTTTCCAGCCAGCAATAACCCATTCCGAAGTGCATGTGCTTCCGTTGTTGCTGCATCATCAACATGTTGGATCATCCATCTTCCATCAGATATGAACATACCTTGGTGGTCTCGCACAATGGCACCCGTCGCACCTGTTCCTGTATCTGCATCAAAAGAAGCATCAACATTTAATTTTGTGAATTTCTCAGGTGGTTTGGTCCATCCATGACGCAAAATTGTCCTTGGACTATTATTTTTTGCTCTTTTGTAATTGAGAGCTAGGGCAACAATAGCCTGAGCCGATCGGGATGGGTCCTGGACTTCTTCCCCATGAGTAGCTTTGCGTCTCTCCCACCACACATACCACAAAGTAACAGCAATCAAGTCACACCTCCGTAACTCCTGGTGCAATGGTGCATGAGAAGGATCAAGAAAGAGCGAGACTACTGGATTCCCTTCAACCTCCTCAATAGCACTATCGCTCGACCGTGTCCAGCATACCAAAAAATCTCCAAATATCTTTCACTCTCAGGAAAAAGAACAAAGCATGAGTAACACTTTCACAATCAACAAAACATAAGAGGCATAGACTAGACGTTTGAATGTGACAGTTAGCCAATACCCCATTGGATGGAATTGCCCCAAGGACTGATCGCCAACAGTGGATTTTAATTTTTGACGGCACCTTGAGTGACCAGATCGCCTTCCATATAGGGTTTGAAATTGAAGCACTAGTAGGAAAAGGCTATAGCCGCCAGCCACTCACTGGCGAACAAATAAAACGTGTTCGCCAGTGGTAAGTACCGCTGGCGAACTATAAAACTGATTCGCCAGTGGTACATGCCTTACCACTGGCGAACTGTGTGAGCGCTTCGCCAGTGGTAAATGCGGACCCGGGCGTACTGAGCGGGGCCATCTACCGCTGGCGAACGCACGTACCTGTTCACCAGCGGTAAGTTAGGTACCACTGGCGAACAGGAAACGTGATTCGCCAGCGGTAGATGGTCCCGCTGGGGTCTCCCGGTCCCGCATTTACTACTGGCGAAGGACGCACGTGGTTCGCCAGTGGTAAGGCATGTACCACTGGCGAACCTTCCTCTTGTTCGCCAGTGATTTCCTGGCATTTTCACCAACCCGACCAGCCCCATTTCTCCTCTCCATTATTGCACTTTCCTCTCCTCTTCACTCCCCATTGTTGCTACTCCATTAAATGCCACCCCCCATCATTTCCTCTAGTTTCAACCAATAAAAACTACTTTAGTTGATAGATCTAGCCTCACCTCCCTCTCTCCAACCTATCCACCAAAGGATTTCTCTCCACAACTCTAGATCTAGTCCTATCTCTCTCTCCAACACATCGTTCTAGCTACAAGCATTACACATCAATTTCTCGGTGAACTTGACTCGATCTCGTACGTGTGGTCATCTAATTACGGTGGATTGACTTTTATATAATAAATTAAATTAATGATTTTTTGTGAAATTTGACCGAAATTTGCCGAAATGGACCGAAATTTGTCGGAATGGACCGAAATTAATGATTTTTTGTGAAATTAAAATGAGTTGCCAATATTTTGCCGGGATGTTGATTAATTTCCGTCTCGGCAAATTTTGGCACTCCCTCTTAGTCCTATTTCTAGGAAGGTCATGCCGAATTTTTTCGTGAAAAACGATATATATATATATGGTTCTAATAATTGTATTATTTGTTCTACACCGTGCAGGCGACAATGGTCACTTTGAGCGAACGTGTCGTGAATAGATACTTGAGGCACGCGACGGAAGACATGTTACGGAATAGTCGTAAAATGATACAATGTCCGTGTCGAAAATGCAGACTAGAGGGCGCCCTCGACCCCTTTAGCGGACAGTTGCTGGAGCACCTCCTCAGGCGTGGTTTCATGGAGGGGCACACTCAGTGGATAAGTGATGATGAAGATGATGACGAAATCCATGAGGCGGCGGCAGGAAATGATCAGGAATGGCAGCAGGTCAATGATGACAACGAGGTGCAAGAAGATGATCAAGAGCCTGCTCATCCGACACATGATATATGTTCTGGAGAAGACAGTGATGAGCAAGACGTAAAGGAGGAAGACGAGGACACGTGGGCACCGCTAACTTCAGTCGTGCGGGACCCTCATCTCAAAGAACTGCTTCTTAAGAAGATGACTAACCCCATATCTGCTGCAAGAGAGCAATCTAAACTGGCGCAACTAGAGATAGACTCAAATACTCCGTTGTATCCAGATTGCGAACCGGATGAATCCCGCTTGAAAGTAGTGCTCGATATTCTGCAGATGAAGGCAAGATACAAATGGAGCGACGTAAGCCTCGACGCAAGTCTGCAATACTGGCAGAGCAAGCTTCCGAAGGAAAACACGTGTCCTAAGAGTTGTGACGAGGCCAAGAAAATCGTGTGCCCCTTTGATTTACCGCACAAAAAATACCACGTGTGCATCAACGACTGCTACATCTTTCGGGAAGGGGACACAGACAAGACCACATGTCCGGTGTGCAAGGCTGCTGTAATGCCTCGGGGTTTTCCCCAAATTAGATTTGTTTATTTTTCTTTTTTGCATCATCATGACATCAGCATCATCGCATCGCATGTTTTTTACCGCAAAAACTATTTTTATTAAATCCTATTTTATTTTTCTAAAATTGTCGAAAAATATTTTACCGAGACAGTCGTCTCCGTTTTCTAAAATTATTTGCCAAATTAAATTTGCAAAATGAAAATGTTTTGAGAATTGCGAGAGAGTAGCCCAAACCGGCCCAAGCCCACCTAACCTCCAAACCCTAGAAATCCCCTGGCAGTTTTCTTTTCCTACCCCCTGCATCTTGCAGCCACCCTCCTCCGTTTTTGTCGAATCGCGGAAACGCCCTTCCACCTATTTCTTTTCTTCTTTTCCCCTTCTTTCCCTTTTCCTTTCTTTTCTTCCTTCTCCTTTTTCTTTCCTGTGGCCTCCTCCTTTCTTCCTCCCGAGCCCTCCTCCCGCACGCACCTCCCACCTGGCTCGATCTCCAGCTCCACCCGCCTGATGCCCTCCTCTCCGGCCTGGCCCCGGCGCCCCTTGCTCCACCTCCCTCTCCTCCTCCCTTCCCTCTCTCTTCCGGGCTCCCCTCCACCCGCGCCTCTCCCCGTGCAGGCCGCCGCGCGACCTCCTCCCGCCCTCCTGGAGCCGTCCACCGTCGACCTCGCCCGGCCGGCTTCTCCTTCGCCGGATCCTCTCCTCCCGCCACCGCCCAGCAAGCCGCCGTCGCCGCCTCGCCCGACTCTGCCCCGTCCCAGGCCGGCTCCCCTCTCCTCCAGCACCTCCTTCCTCCTCCCCGTGGCCGGCCCGATGCGCTTCCGACCTCCTCCCCGCCGCCACTTCTCCTCCCTGCAGTAGACCCCGAGCTCCTCCCTCTGCTCTGGTCCGACTCCTCTGAGCCGCCTCCTCCTCGTGTCCTATCACGCATCTCGCCCGTGGCCACGACCCCCTCCTGCTGCTGTTCAGGACGTGCCTATTCGTGCCTCTGCCCGTGTGTGTTCAGCCAGCAGCTGCCCGACGTCCGTCTCCGAGCTGCTGCACATCTCTGTGCTGCTCTCCATATGTTTCTCCGATGCACGTGTTTCCCGTTCCCGGTGTTTCCCGACGTCTCCGTGCCGGTTCCCCGACGTCTCCCGTTTCCCCGGTGTTTCTCCGATCCCGTCCCCGTCATGAAGCCGTCCCCGATGCCAAGGTCTCCGGTGCCCGTTCCCCAACTCCGCGAACCCGAGTTCTTCTTCCACGACGACCATGAACGGCGATACGACAAGATCTTCCCCGACACCGGAACCCGCCTAGTTCTCCGCTTCGAGTCCGTTTGTGTCGACCGCCTTCGTGCGTGTCCGAGAAGCCCGATGCCCGACTCCCCGATGCCGAGGACCCCGACGACCCCGAAGCCCGGAACGCCAGGGTCTGCAACGACGATGACCCGAGTACGACTACTTCCATGACGTCGACTACCTCGACTACTTCGACTCCGGACGAACGACTACAATGACTACTTCGATTACGACGACTACTTCGACTATGATCCGAAGACGGTGGCTTCCGAATCCGAAGATCCCCTGATCCGATGTGTGACCCCAACCCTAACCCTATACCTTATATCCGTATCTTCTAAAATCATGCATCATTAATCAACATCGCACCTTTATCCATTTAGTCGAATTAAATCAACTAATTATGGGATTTGTCCGGTGCATCTATATTTTGCACCGATCCCATTTAAAATGCTTTTCCATGTGTTAGGAAATAAAATTGGACAACATTTAATTTGTCATGCATCATGTCATCAACATACCGTTTCTTTTGCCGTAGTAGTAAAATGCATCTTTTGCGCTTCCAGTGTTCGTTGCTTCTTCTTGGATAGGCCGATGAGTTGATGTGAGCAACGACAGGTTCTGCTAGCTCTACCGGATTACAGGCAAGTGATATTCACTTGCTATCTTCGCTTGTTTTCTGTCTCCCACACCTCCTATCTTTTGTTCTTTGCTAGCCTTATAATGCGATGCTTGTGTCTCGATCCTATTTTCATGTTTACCTGGCAGCCAAGATATAGCCACCCATCCACATCCTATTAACCTGTTGCTTGTTTACCTTGTTGACCTTTGCGAGTCGTAGTGCATGCTTAGGCTTGTTTTGCTTGAGTCATGTTCTAGTCATGTTATAAATTTGTTAGTTGGGTTTAAATTCACATGATAATCTTTAATGTTTGGCGATGGGAATAATTAATAAAGATAAGGCACCGGCGGAAGGCCAATCGTGGTGATTTGTTCTGCTAGTGTCGCCTAGGACCCGAGTTCTTGTCCTCTGATCCAAGACTGAGCGCACTACCCACATGTGGGAGGAAATGGGACTCCCCTCGACCTAGTACCGGATCTGCAGCCTTGTCCAGGGCGCCACAAGTAGTTCGGGTGTTTCCATTTGCACGACGCTTTATTTATTTGTGATGCAGGTACGGATGGGACGCCTCCGGGACTTATACGTGATGGTTACTTACGGTAGGGCTTGCGGCATGGGCGTTTACCGCATGTGGAAGGAGGACAATCGTATGAGTGTTCCTCCCGAAGCCGTGCGCGCAACGGTTAGGTCCACCTCGGAGCTTCGGCCGGACTTTCAAGGTGGGCAAGACCTAGCTAGGTGGTTCCCTGGACAAGTGTGGTAGTGAAGGAAAGTGTAGCGTCGGATACCCTGCCAGCATACCCCGGAAGTGTGCTAATTGCATGGCAACAAGGGTGGAAGTGCGTGTGGTTACATTTGTGCACCCCTGCAGGGTTAAATCTTTTCGAAAAGCCGTGTCCGCGGTTATGGACGACTTGGTGAAATGTGCTGGCTAACAAGATCATAGACAACTTACACCTAATGATTATAATTTGACTAGTAAGATAGATTACTTTAATAATAACTTATAAAATTGCCAACTGTGTGAGTGCCTTTGGGCTTGCTGCTCGTGGTTAACCGGGCTGGTAAGGAATTGGCTGGGTATGTTTGGTGTTAGCATAGTTGGTTACCTATGCGCTCTCTTACCTCCTCTCTATTAGACGAAAGTTGTAGCGTGTCTCTATAAGTTGTTAGTGCTGCTTGCTGCCACCTCAATCGCTAACTCTCTTTCCCTGGAATTCCAGCTTTGATATCTTGTGAGTATTACTAGCCAGTACTTCTACTAGTACTGACCCCTTTGGGTCTGCTATTCCACATGCAGCCAACAGGTTTGAAGTCCGACGACGTTAGCTTGGGAATCCTGCCGGCTTGGCCTGGGCAGGGTTATGGTGCTTGGTTATCTTCAGGACTCTTAGTCCATATTTGTATTCTTATCCGTACTCGGGTACTATTTCGCTTCCGCTGTTGTTTGGATCTTTGTAATGTATCTTTTGTATTCTTGACTCTGTGAGTCGTTGCTGTATATATGTTCTTTTGTGGGTTCCATCGAGAACTATTGTAATGTTATCACAATTCCACCCGTATAACGTGTGTGTTGCGACGTGCACGTTATGCCTGGTGGGCGTCCTAGGATCGTTATTATGCGGATTTGGCGGAAATCGCTAAGTCTACATAGTACCGATCTGCGGGGCGTTACAAAGTGGTATCAGAGCTCTGGTTCTTCGATACCCCGCGGGTCCAGTCTGCCTGTAGGATACCCTAGCTAATGGTCGTTGGTTGTAGAGTGTCCAAACTATTTTACTAAAGATTATTTGGAAAATATCTCAATAGGACTCTTGTTTATTCCTTACCTCTATTCTATTTTCCCTCTTATCTTTATGTGTTTTCAATCTTCTATCTTATCTATCTTCCGGTTATAGCATCTTCGTGGGTGGACGATCTCTTTGCCTTTTTCCTAATAGGTTCGATCTTCGGAAGCATCCCGGCGGACGAACATCGCCATCGACGTGAGTAAGAACTTCTTGTTAGTGGTGTCGAGAAGATCAACATGACGCGAGAAGATTCGATAGTTAACCTCGCTCTTCTTCCCCCCTCCCTCCCTAACGGTAGCGTGGATCTCGGGCGAGATCCCTTGTTAGTGGTGTCGGTTGTAATGCCCCGGGGTTTTCACCAAATTAGATTTTTTTATTTTTCTTTTTTGCATAATCATGACATCAGCATCATCGCATCGCATGTTTTTTACTACAAAAACTATTTTATTAAACCCTATTTTATTTTTCTAAAATTGTCGAAAAAATATTTTACCGAGAGAGTCGTCTCCGTTTTTGAAAATTAATTGCCAAATTAAGTTTGCAAAATGAAAATGTTTTGAGAATTGCGAGAGAGTAGCCCAAACCAGCCCAACCCCACCTAACCTCCAAACCCTAGAAATCCCCTGGCAGTTTTCTGTTCCTACCCCCTGCATCTTGTAGCTACCCTCCTCCGTTTTTGTCGAATCGTGGAAACGCCCTTCCACCTATTTCTTTTCTTCTTTTCCCCTTCTTTCCCTTTTCCTTTCTTTTCTTCCTTCTCCTTTTTCTTTCCTGTGGCCTCCGCCTTTCTTTCTCCCGAGCCCTCCTCCCGCACGCACCTTCCACCTAGCTCGATCTCCAGCTCCACCCGCCTGATTCCCTCCTCTCCGGCCTAGCCCCAACGCCCCTTGCTCCACCTCCCTCTCCTCCTCCCTTCCCTCTCTCTTCCGGGCTCCCCTCCACCCGCGCCTCTCCCCATGCAGGCCGCCGCGCGACCTCCTCCCGCCCTCCTGGAGCCGTCGACCTCGCCCGGCCGGCTTCTCCTCCGCCAGATCCTCTCCTCCCGCCGCCACCCAGCAAGCCGCCGTCGCCGCCTCGCCCGGCTCTGCCCCGTCCCAGGCCAGCTCCCCACTCCTCCAGCACCTCCTTCCTCCTCCTCGTGGCCGGCCCGATGCGCTTCCGACCTCCTCCCCCGCTGCCTCTTCTCCTCCCTGCAGCAGACCCCGAGCTCCTCCCTCTGCTCTGGTCCGACTCCTTTGAGCTGCCTCCTCCTCGTGCCCTGTCACGCATCTCGCTCGTGGCCACGATCCCCTCCTGCTGCTGTTCAAGACGTGCCCATTCGTGCCTCTGCCCGTGTGTGTTCAGCCAGCAGCTGCCCGACGTCCGTCTCCGAGCTGCTGCACGTCTCTGTGCTGCTCTCCATGTGTTTCCCCAATGCATGTGTTTCCCGTTCCCGGTCGTTCCCGGTGTTTCCCGACGTCTCCGTGCCAGTTCCCCGACATCTCCCGTTTCCCCGGTGTTTCTCCGATCCCGTCCCCGTCCTGAAGCCGTCCCCGATGCCAAGGTCTCCAGTGCCCAATCCCCGACTCCACGAACCTGAGTTCTTCTTCCACAACGACCTGAACGGCGATACGACAAGATCTTCCCCGACATCGGAACCCGCCTAGTTCTCCGCTTCGAGTCTGTTTGTGTCGGCCGCCTTCGTGTGTGTCCGAGAAGCCCGATGCCCGACTCCCCGATGCCGAGGACCCCGATGACCCCGAAGCCCGGAACGCCAAAGTCTGCAACGACGACGACCCGAGTACGACTACTTCCACGACGTCGACTACCTCGACTACTTCGACTCCGGACGAACGACTACAACGACTACTTCGACTACGACGACTACTTCGACTATGATCCGAAGACGGTGGCTTCCGAATCCGAAGATCCCCTGATCCGATGTGTGACCCCAACCCTAACCCTATACCTTATATCCGTATCTTCTAAAATCATGCATCATTAATCAACATCGCACCTTTATCCATTTAGTCGAATTAAATCAACTAATTATGGGATTTGTCCGGTGCATCTATATTTTGCACCGATCCCATTTAAAATGATTTGCCATGTGTTAGGAAATAAAATTGGACAACATTTAATTTGTCATGCATCATGTCATCAACATGCCGTTTCTTTTGCCGTAGTAGTAAACTGCATCTTTTGCGCTTCCAGTGTTCGTTGCTTCTTCTCGGATAGGCCGATGAGTTGATGTGAGCAACGACAGGTTCTGCTTCCTCTACCGGATTGCAGGCAAGTGATACTCACTTGCTATCTTCGCTTGTTTTCTGTCTCTCACACCTCCTATCTTTTGTTCCTTGCTAGCCTTATAATGCGATGCTTGTGTCTCGATCCTATTTGCATGTTTACCTGGCATCCAAGATATAGCCACCCCTCCACATCCTATTAACCTGTTGCTTGTTTACCTTGTTGACCTTTGCGAGTCGTAGTGCATGCTTAGGCTTGTTTTGCTCGAGTCGTGTTCTAGTCTTGTTATAAATTTGTTAGTTGGGTTTAAATTCACATGATAATCTTTAATGTTTGGCGATGGGAATAATTAATAAAGATAAGGCACCGGCAGAAGGCCAATCGTGGTGATTTGTTCTGCTAGTGTCGCTTAGGACCCGAGTTCTTGTCCTCTGATCCAAGACTGAGTGCACTACCCACATGTGGTAGGAAATGGGACTCCCCTCGACCTAGTACCCGATCTGCAGCCTTGTCCAGGGCGCCACAAGTAGTTCGGGTGTTTCCATTTACGCGACGCTTTATTTATTTGTGATGCAGGTACGGATGGGACGCCTCCGGGACTTATACGTGATAGTTACTTACGGTAGGGCTTGCGGCATGGGCGTTTACCGCATGTGGAAGGAGGGCAATCGTATGAGTGTTACTCCCGAAGCCGTGCGCGCAACGGTTAGGTCTACCTCGGAGCTTCGGCCGGACTTTCAAGGTGGGCAAGACCTAGCTAGGTGGTTCCCTGGACAAGAGTGGTAGTGAAGGAAAGTGTAGCGTCGGATACCCTGCCAGCATACCCCGGAAGTGTGCTAATTGCATGGGAACAAGGGTGGAAGTGCGTATGGTTACATTTGTGCACCCCTGCAGGGTTAAATCTTTTCGAAAAGCTGTGTCCGCGGTTAAGGACGACTTGGTGAAATGTGCTGGCTAACAAGATCATAGACAACTTACACCTAATGATTATAATTTGACTAGTAAGATAGATTAATTTAATAATAACTTATAAAATTGCCAACTGTGTGAGTGCCTTTGGGCTTGCTGCTCGTGGTTAACCGGGCTGGTAAGGAATTGGCTGGGTATGTTTAGTGTTAGCATAGTTGGATACCTATGCGCTCTCTTACCTCCTCTCTATTAGACGAAAGTTGTAGCGTGTCTCTATAAGTTGTTAGTGCTGCTTGCCGCCGCCTCAATCGCTAACCCTCTTTCCCCGAAATTCCAGCTTTGATATCTTGTGAGTATTAATAGCCAGTACTTCTACTATCCCGGCTACGGATACGTCTCAGGCCAGGTGTGCCACGGACATAACGGATGTGTGAGGTGCATGGATGACCCGACGTTTCACCAGCTCCAGAAAGATCCCGAGTCTTCAAAAACCGTCTACATCGACCATCGAAGGTGGCTACACATTAAAGACTTGTGGAGAAGGCGTGGAGACCCTTTCAACGGCGAAGAAGAGCCCCGGGGACCTCCACGTAAGAGGTGCGGCGAAGAAATATATGATTTGCTGAATGAATGGGAAGAGTGCCCTCGGCCGGGAAAGAAGCAAAAGGCGCCAAAACCACTCCTGGATGTATGGAAGACGAGGTCCGTGTTTTGGGACTTGCCATACTGGCCCATCCTCGGTACGCCTCATTCCCTAGATCTAATGCATATCACGAAGAATGTGTTCGAGAGTCTGTTTGGCACTCTACTCAACATGCCGGAGAGGACGAAAGATGGTCCGAAAGCAAGAAGCGACCTGATACATATGGGTATCCGGGAATAGCTACACGGAGGACGCCCGGCTATTGATCATGACCAATCGGAAGAGGAGACGGACGGTCCCAAGGGCAAAAGGGTTAAGAGGAACGAGTATTACTGCCCCCCCTCCCGAGGTATGCCCTCCCCTCCCCTCTCCTCCCCTCTCCTCCCTCCCCTTCGCTCCTCCACTGCCTCCCGCCGCCTCCACCTCCGACCCGCACCACGCAACAGCACGCATGCACGCCGTGTCCTCCTCCCGCACCAATGTCGTGTCCTCCTCTCTCCTCCCCTCTAGTCCTCCTCCTGCACCAACGCCGGCGCCGCCACTGCAGCTCCCTTCTCTCCTCCGGCCATCCTCTCCTACTTGCGACGTGTTTGTTGAAATTCCTACAAAGTAAAAATTAGCGTAGTTAGTTAGTTTTAGGTTAGTTAGTTAGTTTTAGCAAAATTTAGTTAGTTTTATGTTAGTTAGTTAGTTTTAGAAAAATTTAGTAAGTTTTAGGTTAGTTAGTTTTAGGAGATCGTGGTGACGTGAATGTGGTGGTGGTGATGTGAATGTGTATTTAGGTTACATATGACCATAAGCATGTCAGGGATTTTTCTCAAGATTTATAGAAGCACATTTATTCACAAGTTTTTGAGTTGAATTATTTTGAATTAGCGCTTATTATTTTGAATTGTTTGCCATATGCAGGAAGTTAGAAGGACCTCGACGCTGCCGTTGTTCAATTTTCAGGTGAGATGATGAGAGTGTCTATGTGGTGATGTGGTGGTGGTGAATGTACATGTGGTTATGTGGTGGTGGTTGTGGATATGTGGTTATGTGGTGGTGGTGGATATTTTTTTCGTGAAATGTGGATGTGGTGATCGAGGCCATCGAGCCCTTTGTGAAAAGTTTGCAGGTACCCGATGAGGCCCTTGAGATTGCCGGAATGTTGATTAACTTCCGTTCCGACAAATTCGGGTACTCCATATGCCCTATTTTTAGCAAAGGTCATGCCGAAATTTTCCATGAATTTTGGCATGACTTTTGCTTAACAATAGGACATATGGAGTACCCGAATTTGCCGATACGGAAGTTAATCGACATTCCGACAAATTTGGACTCATGGGGTACCTTAGTATTTAATTAAGTGGTTTTTTCTTATATTTTTTGTACTAACTTTGACTTAATAATTTCCTCGACAGTGTGAAGATCGATGGCTCACAACGACCAGGCCGGGGGTTCTCGGACAGGAAGCGACAATGCATACCTGTCGATGCTTGCACAGTACAAGCATGCCGACGACGAGGAGATCGAGCATGCGGCCGATGATGAAATGGAGGCCCCAACCGCTAGCGAAGCCGAGCGTGGTGATGCTAGGACCACTACTAGTGGCGCCGAGGAGGGCGGCCCTTCTGGTAGCGAAGCCAGAAAAGACCATAAACGCAAGAAGAGGGAACCAAACAAGCTCGGCACCACCCAACATGCATTCACAGAGGTGGACCCTAAAAGCGGTCTTCCTACGAAGCCGAAAAAATATGTCAAATTGTACGGCATCCAGGTTGGATGCATCGCTCGGGAATGGGGGAGAATCAACGACGACAACCTAAAGGCAAAGGACAACGAAGGTTTGGCCGCCTACCTCATTGATAAGGTGCACACACGAGCACCCCTAAGGGTAGGGCAAAGGTGTCGCGGTACATCGGAGACTTCTTCGGTACGCATCATGAGAAGAACATCTTTCTCGTGCCTTACTTTCCCGAGTATGTCATTCACTAACCGTCATAACATGCTTTCGTAGATTTCTATTGTTAAGCTATTTTGCAATTTTGACGATGATGGTCTGTTTTGAACTGTTTTGCGCAGTAACCAATATGGCACCCTCATCGTCATGTACCCGAAAGACTCGTATGCCGTCTATCTCGACTCCGGGAGTGATGTCAATAGGGATAAAGACTACACCCACATCAAGGCTGTTCTGAATGAAGCTCTTAATGCCTATGCTCGAAACGAAGGCATCATGAGAAGAGAAAAAAAAGGTGCGAGGCAAGTTTGTATTCAAACAGAAAGTTATGTTCCCCTGCGTCAAGCAGTCGCCAGGCAGTAAGATGGAGGCATGGTACCTCATCAATCACATGCAGGAGTTTGTAAAGGATCAACAACGACTGCAATTTCCTTCTGCTCTGGACAGATGGTGCAACGGCTTGGCAGATGCCAGTGATGCTCGTATCAGACTAGAGTTCGGTCGCATCCAGCAGGTGATCGCGGGAATCATCTGCAACGATGTCTTGTCTCGCGCCGGGGTGTACTTCAACGGCTTTGCAGCACCACCGAACGACGAGATCGAACATCGCTTAATAGCGCAGGGTGATAACCGGCCATTCACTATAGATGGTGTTCTCCCGTTCCCACCGAAGCCGCGCAAGAAGAAGTGATCGACGGTATGTGTTGTCTACTTAGTACGGTAGATGAACTTGTTCGTAAATTATATCCGTAAATTAACTTGTGCTTCTAAAGTCGTTGAACCTGCATGTGTGATCGATGCTATTTAACTTGAGTTGTTTTGTTTTGTTTCGTCTTTCTCTCTCTGAATGCCGATGATTAAAATGAAGTGACACCGTGTGATCCCGGGGATGGCGCTAGTGAGCCTTGTGATATGCACGAATACACATCTTCTGCATCCTACTTGGCTCACTCGCACCATACCTGGAACTTCTGTGTGTCCAACCTATATATGAGGCATGTTTTTGATTTTGGTGCAGTTATTTAACTATTATTTGATTTGTGTATAAACTCTTGCTCTTATTTTCTTTTCCTAAGACTTTTATCTTTGCCTCGTGTACAGAGAGATGAAGATGTCCGAATCAAGCGGGGTGAGAGGGCTACAACTACAAGAGCTACAAGAGTAAAGCAGAGGCGGAGCGGAAGAGAGGAAGAACATGCATATATACTCTTCTTTTTCATCGCCATTACAGTTCTCTTGTCCATGATTGTAGTTTAGATTACTACTTGCTTTTGAAAACTTGCGACCTATAAACTATCGACTTCCGGAGATGTATGTGTATTAATGCATATGTATGCAAAATATTGTGTCTCACTTGTATATTTCGGCTTGTAATTCATGCATGATGAACCAATAATTTGGTCACTTGTCTATTTATATATCTATTTAAATTCTGTCAATTATACTGTTTCTGTCAATATATATATGTATTTATCTGCCCGTATATATTATTGTAAAATATTTCTGCTTTTATTTTGAAAGCAGAAATACATATTACTGGCGAACAGGAACCTGGTTCGCCAGTGGTAATCCCTGGGTATACCGCTGGCGAACAAAACCTCTATTCGCCAATGGTAAGTGGGCCCTCGCTGGCGAACAAGACAGTGGTAACTAACTTACCGCTGGCGAACATGATGTTCGCCAGCGGTAAGCTGTTACCACTGGCGATATGAGCGCTGGCGAACCGCATGTTCGCCAGCGGTAGCCAAAACAGGTTCGTCAGTGATAGTCTTTTTCCTACTAGTGAAGCTGCAAAAGGACTCGTCCGACGAAGCTTTCTTCCATGTTGGTGATCCCACTCTTGAAAATTTGCTAATTTACTGTGTGTAGGCTTCTTTAAATCTTATGTCTTGGTTAGAATGGTGCATTTTAGATAAGCTAGGAGGGCGCACAAGTTGATTTTATGGAAAAATTGTAAAAAAAAAAAAATTTACCCCGGTACATGCATGTGCTGATGTGCAACCCCCTAGGCCCATGCTGGTTGATGTGTTTCTGTAGTTTTTCATTCAAAATATTTCTTCTCAAAATTGATGGGTTCCCTTCGTTACGAGGAAGCAATTCAGTTGCATCTTCCCCACTTGAAAAGTGTCAACCAATTGCCCAATTACTCTTATAAATGATGCTGGACTACCCGGCTCCTCAGAGCATTCGCGCGATGGAAATCATGCTGGTTCGTCTTCCTGGTCAGCCGCATGAACCACTAGCCCAGCCACGAGGAAGCGATGGGAGGAGTGCAAGCAGTGGCCGGCCGCGCGCAAAATCGAGCGCCGGCGCCTGCTAGACGGCGCGTGGTCCAGCAGCCTTGGCCGGCATCGCGAGAGGTGTTGAGGGCCTCGTCGCCGTCTGCTGCTCCTTTGCACCGTCGTGCTAGGCAGCCCTTCCGCCTCCATCCTTTCTTCCCCTGCAATACCGCTGTGAGCCAGCTTGCTCTGTCCTGCTACAGAGCCGCCGCCTGTGCTCCGACCTCCTATGCCCCGCCACGACCACGCACTCGTCTGCAGGATTGATTATCGTGCTAGAGGTATTTATCGATTTCCAGGTCTCTTTCTTATATGATCTATTTTTTGTCAAATCAGCATGCCCTTTCATCCGGCTGAGTCAAAAGAAATGGAGAGGAGCAGCAGATGAGAGCGTTCTTGGCTCTCCGGTAATGAGCTTCAGGATTGATTTGACAATGAACAAGCTACTGGATAGACAGCGCAAACAGGCAATTTTGTATATGCTTGTGCAGCATCTGTATGAGTCCTCTCCTATTTTGTTAATGATTTGATCTGCTTGTCACGGCTCATATTATTTTAGTATATACTCATCCTATTTCAAGTGTTAGTTGCTGATATTATTATCATTCTTATAGACACTAATTAACAGTTGCATTTGTTTCTTTTGCCATCCTTTTTTCTAATTAGCCTTAGTTAAGTATGCAGATTGCATAGCTGTTACTCTTCCACATTCAGCTCATTATAATTTATACTGTACCGTTTTGCAGAGATTGTGTGAGAGAGAAGCCTCACCTTGACCTCATCTGCATGGGTCGCAGTGGCTCGTTGCTTACTCTTCTTCCCAAATAGGGCTCGTGGGGTTGACCGCCACTCCCGGTGCCAATCAGCGTCGCCAATGCGATGACGCGAAAGGTAGCTGAGTACACTCTAAGTTTAGAAGATGCATAAAAGGCGCAAGTCTATATCTAGGCTGTTATCCATGATCTAAGACTTTTATTTCGTGAAGGTTCAGGGTAAGGCTTGGCAATATTACGATATTGCAAAGCAATGCAAGTTAAACAATTTTTTTTTGAACCAAGCCAAAATACTTGCCATTTTCATTAATTAAGAAGAAGTGGGACTAAGCCCGGTACAACACCCTCAACGACCGCCATGGAACACGACCGTCGCGACTCGCGAGGGCAAACACAACCACCCTGGCTACCAAATTAGTAGATAAAGATGCCGTCTCTATCTCATTAAGCATTCTTGTGTAGTCCAAACAACCTTTTGTTTTCATTTATTTTGTAATGGTTAGTGGTTAATGATACTGAGTATGCATATTAACTATTTTAAGCATTCATAATGGAAATTATTATTTCCTTTGTTATTAATGAAAATGTATCATTTGGTTTTATAGATTTGCACATCAGGAATGTAACCAACAGACAATGGGGTTCATGGTTGTGGATCCCATGATCATCTAAGTTGCTCTTGAGTCTTGACATGATATCAAGTTTTTTTTTTTTGAACAGAGACATGATATCAAGTTTGGATCGTTTCTATGCCAAAACAAACACCGAACTGTAGACTGTCCCTGCTTCAGAGCTTCTCACAGCGGTGCTTGTATTGTATGATATAAAAGTCAGTCCGGGCATATGCTTATCTATGCATTATCCTTATTGTGCCAAAGGTTAGTTGTGAGTCTTGAAACGACTAACCATATTCTTGTGGTCTCTGCATTACTTCCCAAATATTGCGGAAAGGCCTACACTCAAAGTTTAGCTATCTTCGTGAAAAGATATTAATCAATGCCTCAAAATACGTGGTTGAGACAATTGCATTCCATGTTCTTATGACAGGTCCATAGCCAAATGTGGGATAAGCTTAATTTCTCATAATATGAGAATGAATGGATTTAGATTGATGGCACACCGACAGTGAAGAGGGCGCCACGCCGTCACCCAGGTCCCAACAACGTGTGTGGACAGGTGTCCTGTGCCAATTTGGGCTTCCCTGTCGACGACCTCACCATCTCCAGCAGCTCCGCAGGTATACAATTTGCTTAATAATATTGTTCCAAATAGTTTTTTTTTAAACCATCGGCTACCTTAACTGATTCTCTTCTAGGTAATAGCAGAATACCTTCACAAAGTGGATCCCAAGTCGGATGGTGCCAAGAGAGACTGGGTTGCTATTTATGATGAATGTGCCAATGTATTATATCAGGTAATTTAAACTTTTGACTTACGTGCGTATGTCTTATCATGCCTATAAAAACTCAGGATTCTGAAAGAATGCCTGTTATATAGGAAGACCATTTAAAAATTATTTGTTCACTTATACATCTTTCCTCGATGAAAATAAGCTGTGATCATTTGGTGAAGTTCTCTTGGTATCACAATGTTGTGTGCTGTCAATGCTTTCGTATTAGTGTCAGGGCATGATTCAGAGGCTAGCATATTTATGTTGGCATCGTCTCTATTATTTTGCTCTGAGTTCTTGTCAACATATATTCTGAGATTTTATTAGATTAAAAAAATCCTCTAATCAGCCATTTGGGTTTTGATGTTTCTTCTTTGCTTACATCAGATCGAATAATCTAATCAGCTCATGTTTGTCTCTTAGGAAATAGACTATACTAAGGAAGCATTTAATGCATGTAATAAGATGCCGGATTGTTAGGGCAGGATGTATAGTATTTGTGGGAGTGCTTATTTATCGTTGTTGCAACTTGGTGTGCTTAATGCTTGACACTTAGGGCCCGAGTGCCATGTTTTCAGATCTTAACATATTATGATAAATGTTGTTTTGGATCATATTTACAAGTTGTTTGCACCTGTTATTGTCCGGAACCCGAGGCCCCAAAGTGACATCTTATGGGATAACCGGAGGGGATGGTTTTGACTTGAGGATTACATGTGTTCATTGACTGTTAATGCTTTGCTCCGGTACTTTGTAAAAGGAGTGCCTTAATTACCTTTCGGTTCCTCATAAAGGCCCCGCCGACACGGGATAGTTGGACAAAAGATGTCGTGCAAGTTCTCATTGCGAGCACGTACGACTACCTACGCACATGCCTATGTTTATTTAGCACTTCGATACTGTCTATTTTGTTATCTTCTTATTGCCCTTGGTAATTATTTCATGAACTATCTCATCCATGCAGCGCCCGTATTTACATCCCTACGCCTACGGTGTTTTAATCCTGCAGTCATTGCAATTTCTACTATTGCCGTTTTCATAATATTACTACTGTTGCTTTATTATTATTGCTGTTACACTACTATTGCTACTGATAAATTGCATCAAGTGAGTTTCTTTCCAGGTGTGGCTGATCTGACAAATCAGCTGCTAAGGCTTATAAATATTCTTTGGCTCCCCTTGTGTCGAATCAATAAATTTGGGTTTTACTTCCCTCGAAGACTGTTGCGATCCCCTATACTTGTGGGTCATCAAGACTATTTTCTGGCGCCGTTGCCGGGGAGCATAGCTCTATTTATAAGTTCACTTGGGAGTTATTTTGTCTGCTGCAATTTATTCTTTATCATGAAGGATAAGCATGATCCTAAGTTTCTGATACTACCTTCCACCACAAGGAAAGGTACTGCTCTCAACTCTAAAGCTGCCCTTGATTCACCTACTGTTTTGAATAAGCTTGTTACACCACCACCACCACAAACTTCACATGTTTCTTCTGCTGGTTCTGATACTGTGGCTGATGAATTTGATGATGCTTCTACTGTACTAGACGATTCTGGCTTTCAAGGCCCTTTTTGGATTCTATTGTTGCTAAATCTAAAGAAATTGAATCTGATGAAATTCCTAATGAAAATGTCATTACACCTGTTGTCTCTCCTGAGAGAGGGAATTATGGTAGTAGTTATCCTGATGATGCTTATGTTGAAATTGATGATGAGTTTATTATAGAAGTATGGATATGGACACCTACGATTCTGAGATACGGTAGAAACTTCTTAAAAAACATGCTATGAATTATAAAACTGCTCATGATCTGGAGTTTGCTACATCTCCTATTAGCATTAAGGAAAAGGATTACGATTTTTCTGTTGATCTGTCACTCATATTTATTGTTGAAAATGAACCTTTTTATGGAAAAGAAAATTATAGTGCTATAGAACACATGAGCAAACTCACTACTTTGAGTAGGTTATTTTCTGATGACAAAAAGAAACAAGGTTATTACATAACAAAGCCTTTTCCCTTTTCATTGAAAGATGAAGCTAAAAATTGATTTAACAATTTAGCTAGTGGATACATTAAAAGCTTTGATGGTTTAGTTAGAATATTCTTTGAGAAATATTATCCTGCTCATGTTCGACATGCCGCTTTGCAAAGAATTTTCAATTTTAAACAGGTTGGGAAAGAATGCCTACCCGAAGCTTGGGGGAGGTTTTGTTCCTTACTCACGGCTCGGCCTGGACACATGCTACCTAAAAATGAGCTCATGGATATCTTTTATAATGGACTAACCGATGAATCTAGAACATATCTGGATAGTTGTGCTAGTTGTCTTTTTAGGAAAAGAACTCCGGATGAAGCTGAGGAATTATTGGTTTAAATTAGCCGGAACCATGATGAGTGGTCTACACCTGAGCCGCCATCGGCACTTCCACATGCACTTACTCAGCCAACGAAGAAGAGGGGCATTCATGTGATTAATCCTGAAACTATGCAGGAAGCAAAGAAATCTCTTAAGGAGAAAGGTATAAAAGCTGAAGAAGTAAAAAATCTACCACCTATTGAAGCATTATGTGAGCCTACCACTCACCCACCTATGGCAGAGGTACAATCTCTCCTTGATTTTAATGCTAGTGATGTCCCTCACAGTAAACCTCCTGATCAATGTCTTGATGAATTTGATAACTTTATTATTAAGCAAACTCATTTCAACACGCAAGTTCAAAATCAACTACAAGAAAAAAATTATATTGTTAAAATTTTGCATGATGTCTTTAAAAGAACTGCTAATGATGTTAAGGGACTTACTAAGTTTTGGCCATGGTACAAACTCAACTCGAGCAAACTACTAAAGTGCAAAAGGATCTGCTTGCTGAAACCTCTAAAAAGAATGATAACCCAACTTGTGCAGTAATAACTAGAGGTGGTACTGCTACTCAGGATCCTTTATATCCCGAGGGACATCCTAAAAGAATTGAACAAGAGACTCAATTAGCTGAGAAAAAAAATTGCTATCCCTCCTAAAAATAAAAAGAAAAAGCACAAAGAAGTAGGAGAGACTAATGAGTTGGAGATTAATAAAGAACATGTCATAGAAAATCCTAATAATATTTCTATCTTTGATGCTGAAACTGAAGATGATAATGAACCTGTTAATGATATTCATAAGGAACATGAGCCCAATAAAGAAGGAAGTGATGTAGAACCTGAAGGACCTCCTAAAAATAGGAGGTATAATAAGGAAGAACTTGTTGCTAGAAAGCATGGTAGTGAAAGGAAACCTTGGGTGCAAAATCCTATGCCTTTCCCTAACAAGAATTATAAATCAAAGGAAGAAGAGCATTATAATAAATTTTGTGAATGGATGAAACCTCTCTTTTTGCAAATTCCTTTGACTGATGCTATTAAACTGCCCCCTTATTCCAAATACATGAAAGATATTGTTTCTAACAAAAGGAAAATTCCTAATGAGGAGATTTCCACTATGCTTGCTAATTATTCTTTTAACGGCAAAATCCCAAAGAAACTAAGAGACCCAGGTATTCCAACTATTCCTTGCTCAATTAAGAATAATTATGTTAGAACTGCTTTATGTGATCTTGGTGCAGGAGTAAGCGTTATGCCTTTTTCTCTCTATAAAAGGCTTTATTTGGAAAAATTGATACCCACTGATATTTCTTTACAAATGGCTGATAAATCAACTGCTGTCCCTATTGGCATATGTGAAGATGTTCCTGTTCAAATGACTAATAATTGACATATCTTAACTGATTTTGTGGTGCTGGATATGCCCGAGGATGACAATATGTCTATTATTCTTGGGAGACCTTTCTTAAATACTGCAGGGGCTGTTATTGACTGTAACAAAGGAAAGGTTACTTTTAATGTCAATGACAAAGAGCACACTGTTTATTTTCCAAAGAAGGTTGACAAGGTTTATGGTTTAAATTCCATTGCAAATATTAAAACCATCAAGATTGGAGATATTGATTGCCCCATATATGACCATCACAAGGAATATAAATTTTTGATGATTGGGACAATAGCCATTAAGTATGAGGTAACATGATTGTTTGGTGGAACTCAATGTTTTTTGTGTTATATAAAATAAGCTTGAAGTAAGACTTGATCAACCTTGCTCTCAAATTTATTTTATATACATGAAACTATGATTTCCATGTTATTGTTGATGTGATGATTGTTTTAGCACTTCTGTGATTTTAGTTTTTGGTTGGTTTTTCATCTTTTGAAAATTCATTTTTAGATTTGAATTCATTTTTATAACCCTGAAAATGTCCAGAAATCAAAGTTGCCAAAAAAAATCTGAAAATTTTCTTTAAATTTTTATGCATTAAATGGGGCCTTGGAGCACCAGGGGCTGCCAAAGGGGACCCACCATGTGGGCAGGTGACCCCTGGCCGCGCCTGGGTATCACCTGGGGCCCACCAGGCCCCCAACATGGTGAGCTTCCTCCCCATTCTTTCTCTCTCTCAACTTTTCACTCCACCATTGCCCAAACCCGTGTTCTTGCTGTTCTTGCTCGAATTTCTCGATCTACTTGCTCATCCCATCATTTCTGCTGAGATTTGGATCATTTGCTCTATGGTATGTGACTCCTCCGCCTATCCAATCAAAATTTTGAATGGTTAAGTATATCTTGAGTATTTTGCTGCTGTAGGTAACTTGTTTAGTGAGCTTGCATACTTGTGTTTGAGCTGGATAATTAGTTTTGATGCATGGTTTAGCTCTCTTTTAGTTCCTATAGTGTACCCGTGAATTTTCCTTTCTAAAATCAAGTTTTATGAGGTTTGTTTAAAAAATTTAGAATAAGAAGATGGATTGGTATGACTATGGAAACACTCCATTTGTGCCAACAAACTTAGTTGAACCTCGGGTTATGGAGGTTGAGCATGAAGAACCTGTGTATCCTTCCATTTTACCCTGCAAAGATTTTCTGAGAGCTACAGGTATTCTAGAGGATTTCAATGAGCTAATCTCTAATGCAGGGTTGGAACATTTTGCAGCTGATGAGCTTCCACAATATGCAAAATTAACTATGTCATTTTTGCAAAGTTTTAGATTCCACAATTCAAGAGATAATCCCATTGTGTCCTTCAGTATTTACCACGAAGTTGTGGACATGCGACTTTCTGAGTTTTGCAGCGAGATTAAAGTTCCAAGTTGGGGAACTTCCCAAAGGATTAAGGAGGACTCGAGGGAGTTCAAGTCACTCTTCCTAGAATTTTGCCAAGGAAAGAACCGCATTGCTGACAAGGGTAGGATTCGGTATATTCAATTTCCAGCTATCAGGTATCTTGCTCACTATATCTCTAGAGGTATTTTAGCAAGAGGAAATGGAAGCAAAATTTCAACTCCTGACTTGGTTATTATTAATGCCGCACTCACTGGTAATAGAACCTATAACATAGGTGCTTTGATTGCTCAGTGTCTTTCCACTAATAGTGTGAAAGGACCATTCTATGGGGGCATCATTGCCTCGCGTCTGCTTGCTTACTCTGGTTTAAGTATTGATCCAACTGATATTAAGTTCATTGACTCAAAACTTGATCTTCATTCCATGAAGCTTCATCATTTTGTCACCCGTTCCTCCACCATCGATAACATGTTTTATGAATTGTTGTTTGCTTCTAACTCTGAGCGACTAGTTCGTCTCCCAGCACCTCTTTTGTTTAACCGCGATGCCAGGGAAGGATGGGCATTTGAGGAAAAGGAGCTGGATGCCTATTCGGAGTTCCAAGAGGGGCATGAGGACCACACAACCGAATAGGAGCTTGCACCAACTGCAGGGAATACACCCCAGATTATTTTTGGGAAGGCTCCTCGCACTACTACCAGGACCCAAGGACTTCCTCATCACAGCCACCGGAGCCGACCTACCCCACCTACGATGCACCCGGGTGGAACCCATGGGGCGGCAACTACTGAGTCCCAACTTAGGCCAAAAGCCTAAGCTCGGGGGAGTACGTATTCTCACCGACATTTCACTCATTTATATATTCTAGTCGGTCTATACGTTTCTGCTTTGTATATCCATATTGTTTCTTCTTGACTTAGTCCTTGCTATAGTTTTGTCTTTTGAAGTTCAAAAACCCAAAAACATTTCCTCTTTTCATCTCCTTTTAGTTTTCGGTTTGCCTTTGTTTACTCTCTTTTCTTTTCCTTTTTTGGTTTCTCTTTTGTTCTTTTCTTGCAAAATTGAAAATCCAAAAATATTTCCTTTAGTTATTTGTTTGTTTCCCTTTGTTCTTAAAATTCGAAAAGCCAAAAATATTTTCTCTTTTCTCTTCCTTTTTGTTTAGTGGATGCAGGGTTTGACCAGTTCTCACAGCGTTGCCTGGACTTGATTTTTACTCCATTTGTCTTCTCTTTTGTACATATACTTGTCTGGATGATCATGCTTTGGCTCATCCAGATAATTAGTTGTACTGGTAATGTGCACTTGGTAGTTCATATTTTTCCTATGATTAGTTTCATCATCTAGGAGTGAATAATTTGCCATGCAGAAATTAACATGATTGACTAAAAGAAAGTCTTTTGCCTCGTTGAACTTTTTTCCCCAAAGTATTGATATCACTTTTATGCCTTGTTTAATATTGTTTTGTTGCAAAGCATGATTATGACAAGTATTGCTCTCCTAGTTGTCGCTTCCTAGTCTTTTGCTAGCCTCTGCTTGTACTGAGCGGGAATGCAGCTCGTGCATCCAAAATCCTTAAAATCAGTCTTTCCAAAGTGTCCATCATAACTCCCTATATGTGGTATTTCTCTGCCATTCCAAGTAAATTTGTCATGTGTTACCTTTAAGATATTCAAAATGCCCTTTTTTGTGGCTCTGTTTTTAGCTCATGAGGAAGCAGTAGAAATCTAGATATAACCTGTGACAAGCAAGGTCATTTCCCTTTTTTTTCACCCGGTGTTGATGGTTTACGTCCTCACTTGAATCAACCCGAGAGCGGCTTAAGCAAAATATAAATATAACTCGCCATTCTCCTCCGCAGAATGAAGCCTGAAAATCAGTTTAAACATTGGTTAGTGGTGAAACAAAGGAGAAAGAGGAATGTACTCGTTCCTCCAAAACCAGCCGCTCTCAAAAGTCTAAAAGCCTTGCTTAAAATGGGGGGGACTAGCTAGTTTGTTTATTGTGGAGTCGTTGACGAAAGCACGCATATCTCAATATTGTTTCACTTCTATTTCATAAAAAATAAAAAGCTCTAGCACATGACTAATCCCTGCTTCCCTATGCGAAGGGCATGTCTTTTATTTTCATGTTGAGTCACCATAACCTTCTTTAAGCACTTCTTCGAGAGCATAGTTGTCATCCTTAGTATAATGTGCTTTGCTGCAAAATACTATTAACTAAGTTATAGTTGTGATGTTTATATCTTTGATATCTTTGTTCTAGTCTCCACTTGAATTTCAGAGGTGCTCTGCATTTATATTTTGCGGTACCAGAAAGGTCTAGCGAGATACCATCATGCCATACCTTATTATGAGAATTGCAATCTTGTTGGTAACTGTATGCCTCATTAATAATTCTTAGTATGTTGTTATCTTTTCATGAGTCTATATGGTTGCTAAGTTGCATTTCTATTATGACTTTTGTCATGCACTTGTTAAGGTCTTGATCATAAGAACAAGTATGTTTACATCACGAGAAGCAAATGTGTTTGTAAAAGTTTCTTTTATCGCGTTCAGTTTATCAACTGAATTGCTTGAGGACAAGCAATATGCTAAGCTTGGAGGAGTTTGATACGTCCAAAACGTATCTACTTTTCCAAACACTTTTCTGTTGTTTTTCCTCTAATTTGCATGATTTGGATGGAACTAACATGGACTGATGCTGTTTTCAGCAGAATTGCATTGGTGTCTTATTTTTGTGCAGAAATCGAAGTTCTCAGAAAAATCTGGAAAAAAAAATCCAGAAATTATATTTTTGCAGAAGACCCACGGAGCCGGATGGGGGCTGCGGGGGCTAGCCACAGCCCCCAGACGCCACCTGGCCGCGGCCCAGGGCAGGCCGCGCCTGGGTCCCACCTGGCCAAGTGGTGGCTCGGCTGGCGATGCCCCTTTCTCCTATTTACGCCCTTCGACCTAAAAACGCCAGAACCCCCGATCGTTTTTCCAGAAAAGATACAGAGCACCGCCGCCACCTTGAAACCTAATTCGGAGACCAGAAGTTCCTGTTCCGGCACCCTGCCAGGAAGGGGATTGAAGGGGAGATCGTCGCCATCGCCATCACCACCGCCTCTACATCAACCATCCATGTTTCCCCCATCCATGTGTGAGTAATTCCCCGCTGTAGGTTGAGGGGATGTTAGGGATTGGATGAGATTGTTCATGTAATAAGATGCCGGATTGTTAGGGCATGATGTCTAGTATTTGTGGGAGTGCTTATTTATCGTTGTTGCAACTTGGTGTGCTTAATGCTTGACACTTAGGGCCCGAGTGCCATGTATTCAGATCTTAACATATTATGATAAATGTTGTTTTGGATCATCGACAAGTTGTTTGCACCTGTTATTGTCCGGAACCCAAGGCCCCAAAGTGACAGCTTATGGGATAACCGGAGAGGATGCTTTGACTTGAGGATTACATGTGTTCATTGAATGTTAATGCTTTGCTCCGGTACTTTGTAAAAGGAGTGCCTTAATTACCTTTCGGTTCCTCATAAAGGCCCCGCTGACACGGGATGGTTGGAAAAAAGATGTCGTGCAAGTTCTCATTGCGAGCACGTACGACTACCTACGGAGCACATGCCTATGTTTATTTAGCACTTCGATACTGTCTATTTTGTTATCTGCTTATTGCCCTTGGTAATTATTTCATGAACTATCTCATCCATGCAGCGCCCGTATTTACATCCCTACGCCTACGTTGTTTTAATCCTGCTGTCATTACAATTGCTACTATTGTCGTTTTCATAATATTACTACTGTTGCTTTATTATTATTGCTGTTACACTACTATTGCTACTGATAAATTGCGTCAAGTGAGTTGCTTTCCAGGTGTGGCTGATCTGACAAATCAGCTGCTAAGGCTTATAAATATTCTTTGGCTCCCCTTGTGTCGAATCAATAAATTTGGGTTTTACTTCCCTCGAAGATTGTTGCGATCCCCTATACTTGTGGGTCATCATTACCTTATTGCTGCAACAACTAACTTTACTTTCTTGTTCTTTATTATCTCGCAAAGCTATCGTTTCACACCCGTATTGTTGCTCTAGTTTTATTTTCTAGATAGAGTAATAAACGTCTAGTGTGCGTAGAGTTGTGTCAATGGTTGATAGAATTTGAGAGAATACTTATCCTACCTTTAGCTCCTCGTTGGGTTGGGCACTCTTATTTATCGAAAAGGCTACAAACGATCCCCTACACTTGTGGGTTATCAGATACCAAAAGAATGGTATTACTTGAAAGAAATCAAGTAAAACTAATAACGAGAAATAAGGTATCAAGGCTCCCACAAGAGATATCAATTGAAAAAAAATCTATGGAGAAGATATCAAATTCCAATTAATACCAATTTATGGTACGAAAACAAAGCCAAGGAGCATTGAAGATAAAATATGATAAAGCTCAAATGGCATTTCTCACTCAAGAAGATGAAACACAAAACGAGGAATGAGAAAGCAACTCCGTAGAGAGAGCAAGGTTACAACAAATAAACCAAATACTATCTATACTTTTCATGATGGCACAAAGCACCAAAGGAAAAGGTTTGTCTTCCATAAACACATAAGATAGAAAGCAAGTACCAATTGAAAGGATCAAATATTAATTGATAAGGTAGAGTTCTGAATAATAGAGGAAAGCTCCCCCAAGATTCGTGCATTATCTTGAGATTTGCATTTGAATACAAAATGCACACAAAAGGGATCATTACTCTCCATATGTCATTTACAACACTAAACAAGATCAATAAGTCAAAAGGGATCCACACAAGAGGCAAGGAAGACATCGGGAGTAAAAAAAGATACTTGGCAAGAGATGAGGCAAATAAGAGCAAAGGCCAATGTAAGGATAATCAAAAATATTCTACCACAATCGTGAATATCAATTGTCTAAGGACAATGAGTATAAGAAAATATTTTCCTGGGGAGTAGAGATATCCAAGATCATCCTCACAAGATAGATCATATGGCAAAACATAAGAATTCAAACACCATATTTCGATAGAGTTTGTTGGTAGCTCCAACTATTCAAACCAACCGGCAAAGCCATGGTTAGAGAAATATGAAGCGAATAATTTCTCAAATAGGATATAGCAATGCATATTTGAAGAAAACAACACCAAGCAAGCTCACAAAAACAAGAATCAATAGGACAAGCAAATTGGAGCTTGTTTGAGCAAATATGCCACATGGGAACAAGATAATTTTCAATATCAAATCCAAGTGGCAAAACCTCAATTGTTCACGTTTTTTAGGATTGTAATATGCACATAGCTTATTACTCCCCCCATAACTTGATAATCCATTTCTTTCTAACAAGAGGCGAATAAAATCCAACTAGAGAAATTAATGGACATTATAGAACTCGAATTTCCCATGAGCATGACATACCACATAGTGACTAGATAATAGTGAAATATCAATACTAGATGGTGTCCCTCATGTACACACATTTTGGGATTGTGAAGTGCACGAAGCATATCACTCCCCCAAAATGGGATAGTCCATTGATCTCTCAAAATGAGAGCCGACAAGATAAGATATCAAAAGCAAACAATAAGGCTCAACACAAGTAGGTGTTGTGCAAACCAACATACACATGCTTGATTACTCAAGATAAGTAAGTAGAGAGCACATCACATACAAACATTAGCAAGGTACAAAGCCTAACTCATGCAAGGGTCAAGCAACTTTCAATGTAAATAAGATTTAAATACAAGTTACCGCAAGGAGGAACATTGGATATGAGATTGAACAATATACTCCAAATGACTTGGCTTGAGAGATATAATATATGAAGATCCCTTAATTCTTCAAGATGTAGCCAAGTCTCCAATGTCCTCCATCAACACCTATTGATCAAGTTTGATCTTGTTGGTCCCCAGCCAAGTTGGGTCCTAATCGGTTAGTCACAATAGGCTTGGCTACCCAAATGGTTCTTTTCTTGACACCACTTTGAGTACCAACATATTTGGAAAACACATTGCTAACCCTATCCTTCCTAAGAGAATACACATGATTAACTATAATGGGGTTGGATAGGGTACCGTTAGTGCATGAAGAAGCCAAGTGGCCCTTCTCACAGCATAAGTAGCAACACCGACTCTTCTCTTTCTTCTTAATAGGCTCCTCAACCCGAGAAGCAATAATTTGAGTCGTCTTAGGAGGTGACCGTTGTTCAACCCGTGGATGAGCATGAGGTTGAACAAGAGGCCGCTTCCCTAGTTGCTTCTCACTAAGAGGCTTCTTCTTCATTGGGCAAGATCTAACATGGTGCCCTTCTTGCTTGCACTTGAAGCAAATGATCTTGGCCAGATTCTTGACTTGTACTTGGCCCTTCTTCTTATTAATCTTGGACTTATTCTTGTTGTTGGAGTTGAATCCAAGTCCACTCTTGTTATTGGGGGATTGTTGCACACTCAACATGTTGTCAAGTGCGCTCTTCCTTTCATGACTCTTTTCCAAGTCTTTCTTCAAAGAAGTGACTTGGGCCTTGAGAACTTTTAGTTCCTCTACATGGTTAGTGACAACACAAGTACTAGAGGAGGTAGAAGCTTCATTGTTAGAGAAACAAGGCATTAAAACTAATTAATCAAAGATTTAGAAATAGTATGAGATGAAGAATTACTAAGACTAGCACATGGCAATATAGCATTTTTAGTAGAGATTGTGCTATAGTCCACATGAGGCTCACAAGATGTTACCTTTGTAGTGATAGCCACATGAGATAACATTAGACTAGCATGGGATGCTAGAATATCATAATTAGAGCTAGAGAGCTTTTCATGACTTTCTTCCAATTTCCCATACTTGCTAGTTAACAACTCAAATTGAGCCCTTAGCTCAACATTATCCTTCAAAGTAGATGCTTCACAAGAAGTGGAGTTAGTAGCACAAGCATCATTAACATTAGGAATATAAGAAGACAACTTGGCAAGCTCATCCTTAAAGCTAGCATTTTATTTTTAATGACTTTGTATTTAGCATGGGCATGGTCACGTTCTTTAATGAGTTTAGCAATTATTTCATTGTGAGACTCCTCAATAGATTCGAGTTTCTCCTCAAGATCAACCCGAGTTTCTTGCTCTTCCTCAAGGGCATTCTCTAAAGAGGCTTTTTCTATAGCATCCTCTCTTTCAATTTTTCCTTTTTCTACAAGGCTTGCTTCCAAAGCCTTAATAGTAAGCCCATGCTCAATAAGGGTGTTCATAATTTCATAGAGGTTATCACAAGCATTTTTATTCTTTGAAGGAGCATTAAGAACCATTAGACCTTTTTTATGAAAGGAACATTATCATAATTTTCTTCATCATCATTATTATTGTCATCATCATCACTACTTGAAGATTTAGCCATAAGGAAAAAGATGGTTGATGAAGATGAACAATTAATTAAGGAACTACTCAAGTTCACATCTTGTTCCATAGATAATTGGGTTTACTCTACATTATTAATAATACAAGGATTAGAGGAAACACAAGCATTTTTATTATGGCAACAAGATAAAGCAAGCATATCATCATGAGATTTAGTTGAGCAACTATTACACGATATGCAAGGATTATCAACACTAGCATGTAAGACATTGAGTGCTAGAAGAGTTTAAGTCCACGGATAGAACATTGCAATGAGATAGAGATGAAGTATAGTCAATACTGGAATAACCATCAACAAAGCAATTTCTACCACCACTCACCATATCATTACCTTGTGACAAATCACATGTTGGTGAAGTGGAAGAAGATGTGAGCTCATCCCGACCGGAAGTAGAAGGAGAACAATCATCCTCAATAATGTTGGACACGTCATATTTATCTTGAAGTTTTGTCCACAACTCATGAGCGTTCCGAATAGGCATGATTGACTAAAAAACTACATCGCTCAAAACACAAATAACACCATTAGCTCAACATTCTCCTTCAAAATAGATGCTTCACAAGAAGTGGAGTTAGTAGCACAAGCATCATTAACATTAGGAATATAAGAAGACAACTTGGCAAGCTCATCCTTAAGGCTAGCATTTTCTTTTTAATGACTTTATATTTAGCATGGGCATGGTCACGTTTTTTTAATGAGTTTAGCAATTATTCCATTGTGAGACTCCTCAATAGATTCGAGTTTCTCCTCAGGATCAACCCGAGTTTCTTGCTCTTCCTCAAGGGCATTCTCTAAAGAGGCTTTTTCCATAGCATCCTCTCTTTCAATTTTTCCTTTTTCTACAAGGCTTGCTTCCAAAGCCTTAATAGTAAGCCCACGCTCAATAATGGTGTTCATAATTTCATAGAGGTTATCACAAGCATTTTTATTCTTTAAAAGAGCATCAAGAACCATTAGACCTTTCTTATGAAAGGAACATCATCATACTTTTCTTCATCATCATTATTATTGTCATCATCATCACTACTTGAAGATTTAGCCATAAGGAAAAAGATGGTTGATGAAGATGAACAATTAATTAAGGAACTACTCAAGTTCACATCTTGTTCCATAGATAATTGGGTTTACTCTACATTATTAATAATACAAGGATTAGAGGAAACACAAGCATTTTTATTATGGCAACAAGATAAAGCAAGCATATCATCATGAGATTTAGTTGAGCAACTATTACACGATACGCAAGGATTATCAACACTAGCATGTAAGACATTGAGTGCTAGAAGAATTTAAGTCCAAAGATAGAACATTGCAATGAGATAGAAATGAAGTATAGTCAATAGTGGAATAACCATCAACAAAGCAATTTCTACCACCACTCACCATATCATTACCTTGTGACAAATCACATGTTGGTGAAGTGGAAGAAGATGTGAACTCATCACGGCCGGAAGTGGAAGGAGAACAATCATCCTCAATAATGTTGGACACGTCATATTTATATTGAAGTTTTGTCCACAACTCATGAGCGTTCCGAATAGGCATGATTGACTAAATAACTACATCACTCAAAACACAAATAAGACCATTAGATGCTAGAGTATCGAGATAAGAGTTTTCCTCGTCCTCTAAAGATAACTTTTGGGAATCCTTTGGAGGAGAAAACCCATATCTACAATTTTCTTTATATTTGGGTCCATGTCCCTAAGAAGGTTAAGAATGCGAAATTTCCATACATCGTAATTCGTGCCGTCGAATCGAAAAGTGGGATTGTGCACTAATTATCTGAACAACATCTTTACTCTCTAGGCAGTAAAACCTAATAATGAGAGACCAGGCTCTGATACCAATTGGAAGGAGAAGGATGTCGCCTAGAGGGGGGTGAATAGGCGATTTTAAACTTTTAAGTTTATGGCTTGATAAATGCGGAATAAAAGGATCATTTAATTTATCAAGTACACAAAACCTAATATACTAGGTTCACATATGTGCACCAACAACTTATGCTAAGCAAGATAACAACAAGGTGATAGAAAGATATAATACTTCAAGCACAAAGGCTATCACAATGTAAACTGCATAAGTAAAGAGCTCGGGTATAGAAATAACCGAGACACACGGAGACAAAGATGTATTCCCGAGTTCCTCCTTTTGAGGGGAGTACGTCTCGTTGGAGGGGTGTGAGCTCGCCACAACAGGCCTACTCAACGCCACAACAGGCCTCACCCTATTTTCCGATGAACCGCACCACAAAGGTTTGGTTCACCTTCCACTATCGGAATCCTTGAAGACGGAATCCAGAGCCTTTACACCACAAATCTTGGGGTACGCATCCACAACCGAATTGGAGGCTCCCAGGAATCACCACTAAGCCGTCTAGGGTCCAAAGACCCAAGAGTAACAAGCTCACAAACATTAAACTTTAACTAATCCTCATGGAGATGCACCTAATGCAATGGCAAGAGCACAAGTGCTCAAATCCTTCACTCTCAAATTCCAACAAAGCAACAAATGATTATGGGGGAATGAGAGAGGAAGAACAAAGAGGAGAACCACAAAAGAACTCCAAGATCAAGATCTACTAGGTTCCCCTCACTTAGAGGAGAGATTAATTGGTTGAAATATAGATCTAGATCTCCTCTCACTTTCCCTCAAAGATATGAAAGAATCATGGGAGGGATTGAGAGGGGGGCAAGCTTTTCAAGGTCAACAATGGTGAGAGAGAGAGGAAAAAACGTGCTCAAGGGTTGGGGACCTGTTGGGAAAGAAGGCCCCTTAAATAGGTCACCCAAAATCTAACCGTTATGGCCAAATTTACGCCGAGGGGCGGTACTACCGCTACGGTAGCGGTACTACTGCCCCGGATGATTTTTCGGGGCGTTAGCTCTTGTTTTTCACGGTACCCGGGCGGTACTGGCGCAGTACTACCGCCTGACAAAAAACTACAGAACGACCGGTACGAGAAAAATCATAACTTAATCATCCGGACTCCGTTTTTGCTGATCTTGGGCTTGTTTTGAAGCTAACAACAAGCTCTAGATATCCATACAGATAAACATCATAAATCAACAAAGGATATTAAAACCAAAAGGGGAAAGGTTAGACCTCTCCTATAAAAGAATAACCGGCAAACCTCCAATATCAAAAACGCAATAAATTTTTCATATGAAAACTGTTTTTGATGAACTTGAGCTTGTATTGATGATAATGACAAGCCCAAAAACCACAAGGAGAGAGTTTGACCTCTCTAGAAAAGACAAAGCCTGTAAAACCTCCAACATCAAAAACACAACAAGATAAACATATGAAATCCGTTTTTGATGAACTAGAGCTTGACATGGAGATGAACACAAGCTCTAAAACCTCTCATGGATAAAAGCCAAATAACAACCAAGAAATATGATATGCCAAGTATTCAAAGGTTTGAGCTCTCCACAACGATGCGATCAAGTTACTTGAGAGCCCCTCTTCATTGTACGACATCTATCCTATAACCCGGTCTCCCCAAAAGCATGAGATCGGTAAAATAGAAAACCTATCAAGATCCTAACTTTGCCTTGAGTATTCCACTGGAGCTAGATGATGGCGATATTGACTCCCTCAAGTTGGAACACCTTTCTTGATCGTGCTTGCTAGCACATGCTTGATGAAGAATTCTCCAAATACTCCCCCATACTCCATTATGGGAGAGCCTCGCTTAGCTCTGTCTTCATGTACCAATTGCAAGCTTCAATCAAATTATATCTTTCGATATGGATCATATTGAACTTGCACTTCATAATCTTCTAAATGTGTTGATCAACTCGAATCTTTGTCTTGATCATCTTTCCACTTCATCTTCTTTTCTTAAGATATGTGATGGCTTGGAGATAAACATGAATGTTCACTCAATCTTCTTTTCCAAGCCACACATGCAATAAGCTCAACGTTTGATGACCATTTGTGTGGATCACGCCTTGAATATTACTTTGGTCGTCACTTTATCTTCTTCTTTCAATCTTGATACCAACACATGGTGTTCAAGCATTGCTATGGACCAAACCTACAAGTATAACTCAAAGCACAAATTATTCCATAGAGATTGTCATTAATTACCAAAACACACATGGGGGCAACCATGCACTTTCAACGACGCCTTGCTAACCCTATGCCGCTTGTGGAGAAACTCGAAGGCAATGATGTCCCATACCGTCACGCCTCCGGCCACTATCGCACCACCTTCAATCAAGAAGCTACAACAGTGACTTGACAATTCATAGGTCACGCCGTGTAGCACCTGTCAGGACCAGGCATGACTTGAAGCCTCCTTATGATACATCGTGCATAGCAACCTCCGACCAGGAATGACTTGACACCTCACCGAGGACATCATGTGTAGCACCGGCTGAATCGAGTCAAAACCGATCTCGAAGTGGAGAAGCCACCCCACACCACCGTCGGTCTTGAAACTTTGCGGTCACAGAAGAGGAGGTTCCATTTTGCCATCAACCACAACACTCATAGCTACAGACCAAAACCAAATCAAAGATACAGCCATCGCATCATCCATACACTAGAAAAAATGGAATCCGCCACGATTATCATGTCGTCCATGGTAGATGCTGACCATCTACCACGTATTTTGGGCGATTTTTATGTTTTCATGATCGATACACACCATCCATCACGAACGGCCCAATTCGTGATCTATGAGCGGCGAGCTGCTCCGGCTGACGCCACCTACCATGATCTACACGGGTTTATCTGGTAGCAGCTTCTATTTTCGATTTGAACCGTCCACATCCCACCGACATAGGAGACACCCCAATTAAGTGAAACAGTTTACATTTGCTCTCTTCGTAATATTGAAATCACCTAGAAATGCACAAGCCATTTCTAGGTGCTTTTAGTATTGCCCAGATCTTGTAAGACCTACCTCTGGGTTTCTTTACATGCTAAAATATCAACTTGCTGTTTCTATCACTGCTTTTGAACTAGAAATAATGTAACACTTGACAAAATAAAGGAAATAAGGTCTAACTTGTATATGTTTGCCTTGTATGACAGGTTGATGTTAGTGGAAGCATTTGGTAAGAGTTGAAAGAAGATCCCATCATCAGTTGTTTGTTCTTTTAGTACTACCATTTGACGGGAGCCTAAAAATTGCACACTCATGTTTTGAGGGATTTGACCTCTGACGGTAACCTAAGGGGTGTAAACGGATATAATATTTTACATACAGAATTTCAAATTGTTTTGAGAAATCTATTTTTGATTTAAAGGAATTTGATGGATAAGGATATCCGAATCCGAATTTGACACCTAGATGCGGCATATGATATGTATGTAAAATAGTCCCGGAAATGGATTCTCTGAAAATTAAATAGGATTATCCGGTTTCTACCAAAATGTCTAACCTAATAGAACACAATTAGGGGGGTGGAGATTTCGCTCCCGGAGCATATGCTCCCGATTTTTAAAATATATTTGAAGAAAAAATTAAAACTTCAAAAAATTCGGACAAAAAGTTCTGTGCGTAAGTCTCGACATTCTATATGCTCACGAAGTCGTTTCAAGAAAAATCGACATTTCTTGTGTCGTGTGTAAAAAAGACAAATTTTGATGCTAACAAAAGTCTTTTCACAAGACATTTTTTTTTTGTCTTTTTTACACAGGTAAGAAAAAATATCGTTTTTTTTGCGAAACTTGTTGTGCGCACATAGAACGTCAAGATGCAAGCTTCATTTTTTGTTCATAATTTTTTACATTTCTAAAATGTTTTTCCGAGTGGTGGGAGCATATGCTCCCAAGTTACGAAATGAATTTCCACACAATTAGTAGTTAGTAAGTTGTCGTGTTCATTCGCTAAATAAAAACTCACTCACATAGTGATTGTTGTGACTACGGAGTACAACTTTGTTAAGCTATTAGGATATTGAACAATTATGTTTGATTGTATGGTTTGATCGGGTATCTCCGCCTTCGAATCCGTAACCTGATATTATCCGCTTTCGTTCCGAATCTGAAAAATTGCGGCAGAGAATATGGTAACCAGAAAATCCGATTCCTTTACATTGATGTACTATTTGAGGCTCCTACTTGATGCCATATTTTGAGGACTAGAAGTAAACAGGACAGTCGTGGTCTCCTATTTTAGGTCCAGCAGATGATTAGAAATTTGTAATCGACATTACTCTTACATTGAAATGGTAATTACTCCAGTAGTTAATCTGAGTAAGTTTAACATACTAATGGATCAGCGTGCAGCGGAAACGTTAAATCTTGTCTGGTGCGATCTTGATACTCTGCTCCATGAAGTCGACCCCTCTGCTTCCGGCCGAAAGGAAATCGATGAACTCACTCAGAGTGCTGCCCCTATACATCTGCGGGTGGCTCTCTCCCACCAGCTTCTCTGCCACCTCGACGCTCTCCTGCATGGCGAAGCTCGGCAGGCTGGCGACGGACACACTCGCCGCGCCACCGCGGTGGGAGACCACCCTGTGCAGCGCCGCCCTGTACCGCCCGTTGCTCAGCACCTCGAGGTAGTTCCCGACGTGCACGACCATGGTCGAGGAGCCCGTCGGCGCAGGGCGCCATGAGCCGGATTCCCGGTCCAGGTACTCCAGCCCTTCATGGCTCGCCAGCAGAGCGGTGAGCAGGGTGTAGTCCTTGTGCGGGGCGAAGCAGACGGCGGCGCCGCCGTCGTCTTGGCACGGCGGATAGTAGTTCAGTGTCAGCGACCGGCCCGGCTAGCCCACACTCGACTAGCGTTTCAGGCGTTTTCTGGCCCAAGGCCACGCGCAACAGCCAGCCCAGTAGCGAAGCTATTCCCATTATCCACTCAAAACCCGGGCGTTAAGTGGAGGGAGGCCTGCCCTTATAAGCTGGTGTTGGCCCCCTCCAACTAGTGAGGTGGGACTAAACCCAAGCTGCCCTGTCTGGCCACCAGGCTCCTCACATTCAGTGCCATTATCTCGAATCCCCGATCCATCTGGCTTGCCAGGTAGCCGCGGCCGAGCCCGAGGCTCTCCATGACGGCCTCCACGAGCTCCGAAACCAGCCTCCACAGCTGTGCCGCGAAGGCGCGAACACGGCCATCTTCTCCCTGCAGTGAACCCGTAGGGCCTTCTCATCGATCAGTAATAGCAAGATAAGATTATGAGACAAGATTAACCAAACTGAAGTTTACCTACCTGAACTGAACTGGTTTTGAAGGCCACTTGTTGATCCAGGTTTCCAGAGGACGGGAGTAGTGCTTCAGGACATGCCGGAGAATCCTGACCTCGCCGTCGTCGTCTAGTTCAGTGACCGTGGAGTATCTGACAGGCTGCCTGATATCGTCGGACATCAGGCAGGACTTGTCCTCCGTTGGCAGGTTGAAGAAGGCCGTAGCCGCGTCAAGAGCGCCGTGGAGGATGTCCTCTCTGATTCCATGGTTGATGACCTGCTTCGAAACGAATGCTTGAAGTTCTATGGCTACGTCGCGTCAGGAAAATGCATGGCGATACTAGTAGTTGATAGAACAACCTGGAAGAAGCCCGTGGCCTGGCACGCCCTACCGAGGTCATGGATAGCAGCTGACCTCTCCGACGAGGTGCCGCGGAGCTTGCTCAGGTCCACTACCGGTGCGGCGGTGGAATCCATGAGCTGAGGAACACCAATGTCTATACGCTCTGTTTAGGGATCTAGCATTCGAGGCAAAGTCAACGCCGCTGGGCCTCAAGGAGACTGCAAAACCAATCCAAAGAAACCCAAGAGTCGCAATGAAAACCACGATTGATCTTCACTTACTTTGGACTTGTGAGTTGGGTCAGCAGATGCGCCTTGCTGCTGGATCCTACGCTGTCCGCAAGGCTCCTGTACTGCAAGTAACAAATAGAAAAGGGAAAAGCATAGCTGGAGGAGACAATTGATTCCATACCCTGCCACGTACACCTTTTTTCTTTGGCATGCCTGCCACTGCTGAGTCAGGTCACCTACTCCGATAAGGCGTACTGTTTATACAATGCAACATCAAATTTAGAAATTTTTTGGTGAGGAACATCAAATTTAGTTTATCATTTATCAAACGGTCGGCAGATTCAGACACATGACTTCTTGCTCCACAGGACAATTATTCGACCCAATGCCAAGCATTTGCTCACAATGCTTCGATGGCAATGCCCAAATACAAAAAATACAAAGGAGGTATGGGGTTTAGAGATATCAAAAATTTCAATTTAGCTCCTGCACTGCAAGTAACAAAGGGAAAAGGGAAAAACATAGCTGGAGGAGAAAATTGATTCCATACCCTTCCACGTACACCCTTTTTTTTTTGCATGCCTGCCACGTACAATTTTTATTTATTTTTGCATGGCTGCTACGTACAACCTGTTGAGTCAGCACCTACTCCGGTAAGTCGGCGGCTCTTGCTGCCGAGGCTGGGGAGAGGAATACCCTTTCAGCGCTCGTCTTGCGGACGAGGAGGAAGGGGGCTTCCTCGATCTGGCTTGCAGGTGGAGGGTGCTACGGCTGGGGAGCATCGGTGCATCTTCTGGGAGCTTCATGACGACAACGTCGTCGTCGTCGTTGTTCTTCATGGTCGATAGGCGACCACTCACACCACTGACGTTGGTTACGGTCTTTTTCGGCCAACGTCTGCAGGTCAACTACAACGTACCTCCAGGCTTTTATGTCATTACAAAGGCCCTTCGGCTCTAGTGTAGCAGGCTCACGGCTCCACGTTCCAAGTGGTCTCATCCCCGGTGACATTGAGGTCGAGTGCGTCAACCCTCGGTTCCGTCGCGCTGGAGAAGGAGCTGGACCTGATCGCTTTTTCAATTTTCTTCTAGAGGTCCTTAATGGAATTTTTATGGCCTTGTACTTATTTCCTGCTTACTCTAAGGCCTCGTCTGTAAAATGTACTGCTAGCGTTGTGAATGCTCTCAGTCCTTCAGAACCGATACCCTGTTCAAAAGAAAAAACAAGGACCTGAAACACCTAGGTTTTGAACCAGCATATACTATCAATGGATAGTGAAATAGTCAGAGAAATCCCAATTAGCCACACTTTTTTTTAGACGAAGGCAAATGATTTGTCTCATCTCATTAAATAAGGAGTTTAGAAGAGTTTGACATGACCAAATACACGAGCAAAAAGCTCGAAAGATCTAAAGCCAACTCTCCCGACATAATAGATCGAACCCAGGTGTTTCGCGCCCGCTACACTCCACAAGGAGAGTCTCGGACTTGATCTTTGCTACAAAGACTGCGCCATTCCATTTTTCTCTGTCACCCATATGAGATAAGCAATCCCTTATCCCAAATTTCCTGTCAAACGCAATCCTGCATGTGTGCTCGTATTTATCTGGATTTCATTTAGGATTTAATTAGTGCTATTTAATGGTAGGTGACGTGCCCATAAACAGAAAGACACTTATGATGACTTTGTTAATCTCAAGGTTTGCCAGTTCATACTTTCAGAAGTGCTCACAGAAATAAGGCATTGTGTTCGGATGTGTGTGTTCATATGGGTGAGTGTAAGTACGTGTTTGTAAATACTTGTGCCTACAAAATGTTAAACAAAAATGCATATGCGTCGAGAAACTCAGTTTGTGAATATAAGGGACCTATTTCTTACTGTAGTGGTTCTGGCACACTTATGTCTACTCGCTGCCGTGCGGGTTTGGCTCCTGTGCAAGAATTTAACAGTCCTCTTTATATCCTTGCTTGAAATTGTGTGTGTGACGCACTGTTTTTAAGAAAAAGCCACATTGGTTCCTACATGGTGCTCTTAAAAAAAATTACCTGGCAGCAAACACACAAATGTAAAATCAAATTCCGTTTCATCTGTTTACATTATATAAAGATAGGATTAAAACAATCTGACTTTAAATATTCATAAGTTGAACTTATCCACTCTATATAGTATCCAAAATTTATCCCCTTTTTATTATGGGTTCAATTAAGTTTTTTTTTGGAAAACTAGGGTTCAATTAAGTAATCACATTCAAATTACATTGATGAACACCTCCATCAATTAAATCTATATATAAAAGCTAAGTATTTCTCGCATATCACCATGATGTTTTATTACAAGAATCGGATTGATATGTCATTTGTATGCCACCAAGTTTAGGGCGCAGTTGCAAAGAAATTACCATGCTATTTAGAAAATTAGTTGTTGCTCTTTCAGTTAAGCTATGTTCAGGAGTTCTGCAAAATAAATGTGCATATTATGACATTTAAATATGTAGTTAGTCCTTCATGGAATAACAGCTAAGAACGTAGATTGTGTGAGGGTATTATACACGAAGTTAACACAATAATCAAGTGCATGAACCGACCCGGAAAGAAATAATAAGCTGATTGTGGGATCGAAGCACAATGGTTTCTAAACTGCTAAAATGCACTTTGGTGCTAGAACTCTGCACAATAACGGCGCGAAGAACATCATTGGTGGATAAGTCTCCTAGACTGTTGGAACTACCCAATGAGCATCGTCATGGTGATGAGAGGGTCGCATGCCAGATTAAATGACAAAGGCTGGCCAGCGGCTCAATGGCAGGGAGACAGCGACGCACCACCACTTGTGTACTAACTCACAGATAATTGCTCAATCACGAAAGGAAACCATGCATCAGCATATAATGTTGGAAAATATGTCTGCACTTGGACAGACGCTCAAGTATCCAATGTCTGCTCCTATGCAGACGTTTTCTAAACTGAGTACTGCAGTAGCAGATCAACACATAGGGACACCAATGAAAAACCCTCTCAACTTGAGAGGGAAAAAACATAAGCTGAAGCCATCCAAATCTTCTTTCACTATTATCAATGTGGGATACAACAACTTCTTCTCTAGAGATCACTAGAGGATCTCAAGAACCAAGATATCACAGATCTTGGATGCAACAACAAGATTTAGGGCACAAGAGTTAGGGATTGGAACAATCTCATCGAAGATGGTGGAATCACAGTTTGAAGTAGACAAGGTAGTGGATCATAACGTCACAACCCTGTGGGCAAGGCCCGTGCTAGATTTCAAGCTTCTTCCTTCAAATTTCTCTCCTTACATTCTCTCTTGATTTTCTTCTCCAATGGAGGCTATCCTGGATTTTTCGTCACTCCACCTAGTGGTGGCTAGCTGGGAGGGTTAACACCACCCATCCATCATGTGCAAAGTCTAAAATAACACTGAGTCATAATCCTAATGGGTAGTGGGCTTCTGCATCTGTTTGGACCGCCTAAAAAGGTTCACAAGGCCATCTCCTCACAACCCACATGAGGAGGATACCCAATATAACCTAACCCCACAGTTGGCTAAACGCGCTCACGATGACCCGACATAACTGAAATCCTGGTGCTTCCCAAGCCCATGAAAAATACGCAAGAGGTGCTGCTAACAGTATATGTTATGGTTCCCATACAATTTTAACTCCAAGCTTATTCTTTTCCAAGCAATTCGGCAAAACAAAAGCATTGGTGGCCTGGTCTCGTTTCCATCTATATCACGTTTTATGGCCTAGCTTTGGTTTGATACTAGGATGCAAGTCTGAGTTAAATGGATTGACGCAAGAATGATTCATTCCTATCTTCAAGCCATCACCAGAGAGCACGTGATTCATGTCTTCAATAATCACTGGTGGTTGTGGTTCTCTGGCCATTCCGAGCAAATAACTAATAGTACATAAAAATTGACTACTCCTACCAATGACGTGCACTACTTTATTACACCCGATCAACGTCGAACCCTATGGCTTCATTCGTACCGTGCATGGTAGTTCGCTTATGTGCATCTATTTATAACGAGTTCATGGCCCCTAAGCAAACAAGATAAAGATACAATGGGTAGGAGTAAGTCGTTGAACGGACTGTGAGTGGAATCTATACACAGATACATACCACAAACCCTTCACTTCAGCTATAGGAATGGGAGGTATCACGAAATCAACGTTTGTGTGTGCCGGCGAATTATTGTTCGTGTTTGCATGACTGACTTGACTACAACATGGCTCACGGTCAAAAATTGTTGGCGATGTGATCGGGATACCACAGTGTCCAACACCGATATAAGTGAAAGGAATACACATGTGAAAGATGACACTGCTCATCTCCGCTTGAGTTGCGCTAAAACCTAAACCCCGACCTCGATCGTGTCACTGTTTGGTGCATATCCGCCGCCCGCTCTAGACTTCACAGCACTACTAGGACTCGGCAAGTCGGCCTCTCCTCTCCCGCTCCGCAGCACCACTCACTATCGAGGATCTGGAAGTATCAATGCGACATACTCTTCCATGCGTTACGTCTGTCCCTCCGTCGGCTAGTTGTCCTTGTCGTGGCCATCAAATACATCATGACCTTGGATATTCTTCCACCGGACGGTGGGAAGGGAGCGGTTTCGGGAGACATACTCATCACCTAATTAATCAATAACATTGATAAAGCTCATGGGGGCGTATCCGTGGGGTCGACCTCCAGACCTTTGATCTGAACATGGCGGACTATGTGGAAAAACAAGCACCGGAGGCACCCGGTAGATCATCATATGATAATTCTACTAGAATGTAGCTTGATAGGAAATGACATTTGCATAAAACGTAATTAATGCAGTTGGACTGCAAATTGCCAAATCGGTCACATGCAATTTACATTTGCGTAACAAGAACATTTGTTTCCTAACAAGGTAACAAGAACATTTGTTTCCTAACAAGGAGCGGCTAGCCGTATCCACAAGACAAGATCCAATAATAGGGCAGATCAAACAAAGCTGGAAGCTAACGCTGGCCAGATGCATGGATCATTCGGTTTGGCAGCGTGTTTGTACAAAGTGTACAAAGGTTACCATCAATAAAACTGAAGTTAATCACGGTCTCACGATATTATTGTTCGATGCAAAGAAACATATAATATTCTTTACAGGAAATCTCACAGATACAGATTGGCCGCGGCTCACTGCGCTTTATCTAGGGGACAACGAGAGAATGAGCAGCAGGGGTCAGCGTTGAGGCTTGCTTCAAACAACACAAAAGAATGTATGGTTCAGCTCGTTTAATAGATAACTAATCACATAAGTTTAGCCACCCAAGAAACCAAATCATAGCTAGAAAGACCGCTTGATTGTGAAATTCTTCTTTATATTCAACCGAGACGCAAACCATACAACTACTTTGTCCACGCCTTTCAAGCATGCAGCTGCACCTGCTTTTGCTGCCAACACCCTCACGGTCGATAAGACCATAACAAGCATAACACAGCCCACCATTGTTATCACTGCAACAAGGTCACCCCTAGTGTCCAAGGCTAGTCAGTATTAACCATGCTACGACGGATCATGGGAACATAGAGAGTACTCAGAGCAGCACTAGACTACCATAGTTAACACAAAAGGAAAATTTATACGGATGGACATCCTTATCGAGTCCAAGTAGAAACTTCCAAAAATCCAAATCCCCCATATCCAATAGCACAATGCTTGGTGAGGAAATCCAAATTGATATTCAGGGCACACGTCTTACCTAATACTAAATTTTGAAAAATCTGTTTTCAAATAATCTTATACTCACCTAGTGCCACAATTTATTGTACTGAATTTTCAAAATCTATTTTGGTCAACTTGAGTTACTCAATAGTACATACTAACATAAAATATTTCCTTTCGTTTTCGCCTAACGTCAGTCACACCGAGTGACTTTTTAGCAATGCCACAGTCACCAAGCAACTGTTCCTAGGCCTGGTCCTGCGCAATAACAAAGTTGCTGACCAACAAAGGCAACGACATATGCACTGTTCGATACCTCAAACAGATTCACGTTAACTAAGCAAAACAAACACCTTACGTCTAACATGAGATACAATCTCGGTTGTGTGTCTGTGCCGATTTAAACATTTTGGTTCAATTACGGGACTGTTGTTTGCACAATGCACCACCTGTTTGATTGACATAAATATAGCGTGCGGTTGGTTGTGTTTATCTGGCCATTCAGGACAAAGAACTAGTAGTATGTAGTACATCAGAATTGATTGGCCCTAGTGCATCCATTTATATTCAAAATCGGCATTCAACCATATCGATTCGTTCGTACCGCATAGAAAAAAGGGGTGATACGAGGATCTAAGCATCTTCACACACAAGAAAACGAGACACTGATTTTACCTAGGTTCAGGCTGCTCGGAAGCATAAAACCCTATGTATTACTATTCTTGTATAGATGATAGTGAAGTTCTTGCTTGGTCTCGGAGGTTGAATAAGTGCAAATGCAGGCTAAGTGGATACCACAGAGGTTGTCATGTAAGAGGCATGCACAGTTGATTGGGCAACCTGGAGAGGCGTGGGGAAGGTGCCCTCCTCCTAGTTGGTCTGCTAACGGGTCGGAGTAGGACAAAGCTCAGGAGCTTTAGGACCGCTAGGGATGACAAAGGCCAGGAGATCGGCAGTCTGTTCAGGCGTCCGCTTGACCTCGCCCTAGGCATGACCGGGTCTTCCACAGTCTTGGCTCCCACGCTTTGTGTGGTCTCTTCTACGTGACGCTACGGAGGAGGATGTCCCCTCCTAATGATGGCACAAGCAGGTACCCAGGGATTCTAACGGGCGAATTCACACATGTTGCTAACAGCGTCCAACCCCGATAAGCTTTGGGTGAACCAAGTCCGCATGTCCGTGGGAACCAAACCTGTTGTGTTCTCAGGTAGCTGGTTCTCAGGTATGTTCCCTGGGAGGGCAAGTCTTCAAAGAACTTCTTGACCGGTTCGGTCGTGACCTTGAACCTGTTGCCGATGTCGAGGCACTCTTTCTTGCGTATCTCAAGATGTGTAATACCTTTAGGGTCTTCTGCACCACGCTAGGTGGCTGACCCACACTTAGGCGAGATCACGGGGACCTGGTTCCACGGGAACAACAATTTCTAATCTTTTACTAATGTGATTTTATTATTCTCTACAGGGAAAATAGCATCCAAAAGGTCCCATATGAGTAGATGTGGCGGTTTCACTATGTGGATGTCATAATAATAATAATTTTAAGTCAACTAGTGTAAACTTGGTGTAAATAGAAACCAACCAATTCAACTCTAGTTATGCTTCTAAGACCCTAGGCTCAAGGTGAGCCCGGCTTTAACTACTCTAGTTATGCTTCTCTGTATTCCATGCATTGAATCATATCGCTTCGTTCGTACCACGCATAGTAGCTCATATCTCTACATCTATTTATAGTGCATACATGGTCCATATGCAAAATAGATAAAGACGAGAAGGGCCTAAGGCTATGTACACACACACATACCACAAACTTGTCTTAGGATCTAGGAATTGGAGGGTACCAGGAAATCTACATCTGTACATGCCAGCGGATCATTATTCATGTTTGCGTGGCTGACTTCTCTATGACAAGGCTCATGCCCAACCGTTCTTATCGATGTGATAAGTCCATCACGGTGTCCAACGGCGAACAACAAAACAAGTACACAATGGAAGCATTAAACTTCTCAATCCTCTTGATATCGTGCTAGATCACTTGTCTACATTGAACCTAGCATCATTCAAGCTGGATTGTTACACCGTTGGAGCATACTCTCCCCCGCATCCCACTCCGCATAACCAATGGGACTCCGCATCTTCTTTTGTTGTGCACGATATGGAACAATCAATGTGACATGGTCTTCCATGTGATACGTCGGAAGATCAAAAGTTGTTGTAGCACCAGATTTGTTTAACCTCCAGCATCTCTCGATCTCCCATTGACTAGCTCGAAATAGGTGCGGAAGTGACTGGAAGGGGGCGGCGTGGGCTTGAACTTTCTTCCGACATAAATCTCCAACGACGTTCAAGGGCGTTGGCTTTGTCTCCACCGGGATTTATCTAGCAAGAAGTCATCAGTTGATAGACAGGTTTCTGGGCAGTGACATTTTCCACAAAAAGTATGTACGACTCCAGGTGGAAACACAATATGTCGCATCAGCTTTATCAAACAATGAATGCTCTTGCGTCATGTCCTTATTGAAAATAAATTATTTTATTATTAAACTATATTTCAAGATGGATCTATTGATATTAATTTGATGTTCCAGATGTTAAGAAAAATCTATGAAGTTGGTCAAAGCTTAAAACAGTTCGACTTAGAATAAACCATAAAAGTACACTTATTTGCGGACGGAGGTAGTACGAGACAAAGGATTAAGATAGAGAACACTGGTTATGTAATGCGTTGTCATTTTTTTAACAAATGGGTCCCGAAGGACCCAGAATTTCATTAGATAAGCCTGGAAGCATAGTTTATCGCAGGACACAAAGGAAACTGAAAATTACATCCAAGTTCTTAACTTTCACATGGAGTACCCAGTCTAAAAACTAAAAACACGATCTGGTCCAAAACTGTCGCCGCCTAGATTGAAATTCGCCGCAGCCGGGGAGGAACCATTTGACGCGACAAAATCGCCATGGCTGCACACGGCCTCCGAACTGCAGCAGGGACTGCCTCTCAGGCTCACATGCCGGGAGCTCAACCAGGCCGCCCTTCGGCTAGAAGATTCAACGGCGGCATGTCGAAGGGTGGCAATCAACCACCTGAGCGGGAGCCAAAACTTCTTCAGTTCAACTGCCACTGAGGATGAGCTCCAAGACCAAATCCAGCCAATCCCCTTCGTCAACTCCCTGTCCTCCACCATGGGGACCTACAGAGAGGAGTAGAAGAGGATGATGGACAACGAGCTTATTCATGGGGGAAATGGCGCCGCCTCTGGCCACCACCTCCGTCTCTCACCTCAGGAGCGCTACCAGCATTAGCATCGACAGTAAGTCCCGAACGGGGAGTCACGCAAGGAAACCTACTACTAGATCTATTCCTACTATATACAGGGGAGTCCCGTGCTTCAGTCCCTTCACCACACCGGCCGGCAACGCCGACGAAGGGAGAAGGCGAGCAAGCCAGGCTTACATGGACGACTCTCAACGGGCATTTGTTGGTAGGACGAGAGGTTATCGGTCTATCTCGTTAATGCGTTATCGTTGATAGACCATATATGTGCACCTCCAGTCAGGGACGGACAAACCTCGTCATTTGTCATGTCTGAAAACCATCAGTGGGAGCTCACAGTCAGGGGTGGGCATAAAAACCCAAAACCGAACAAATCAAAACTGAAACCGAATTAATCAAAGCTAATTTCGGTTTACAAATAGGATAAACTTGACCTTTGGCTAACCGAATGACCAAGATATAGCACATAGATATAGCGCAGAGCGGCATGAATCCTCCCGTGGTGTGTAGTGTAGTATGTGTCTACTTGAGAGTGGACGATCTGCACTGGGGGGGCATCTACCCCGTTTTTCTAAAGATGCATTTTAAATATGATTAAAATGTGTAAAAAGTCCGAAATAAAATTTTATGTGTACATCTCTATGAAACATTCACGCAGCATAAATTTTTGTGAAAAAATAAATTTTTATTTTGCCTCCACAAAAAAGACAAATTTCAGTACTGAGAACAAAACTTTTCACAAGACATTTTTTGTCATTTTTACACAGACCAAAATAATCGTTATTTTTTGACGAAATTTTCTGCGTGCATATAGAACATGAATATGCACGTCTGTAAAAAATTCGAATTTTTCTAATATTTGGAAATATGTTTTTTGAAAACGGGGTAGATGCCCATGTTCATCTATGCATTTTCCATGCCTACTGGCTCAACCCAAAACTGCACATCCGGATGGGCCACGACCTGAAAACTGCAAGTGATTTGACATAAACAAAAATGTGCTGGGGCTAGGAGGAACTAGGACCAGATTTTTATAAATGAAACCCACCCAGGTGAGAATTCCAGATGATTTGACATAAACATCACATACATCTCCTACGGATGGGAGGGATCTGCCACAGATGCTACAATCCTTCAGTTTGCCATGGACTTCGGTTTTAGAGTACCTAACGGGAAGTTTTACCTCATTTACGGTGGATATGCAAATACACCATCCTTTAGTGCACCATATATACCGGGGTACGTGTGTGTGGTATCAGTTGCAAGAATTCGGACATGTATCCTCGTCGTGGCCATCCTCGTCCTTCAATAGCCCACCAACAAACAACTGAGGGTGCGCATGATGATCTTTATCTTCATGGCCCCCACGTCGTCATTTCTGTAGGTGAGCTGCGGGTCCGTAACATTTGAGTCCTTTTCATTCTTTCTTTTTATTCAACAAAAGGAAAGCCTGACAAACTTGGACTAAATCCTACAGCATGATCCACTACCATCGTGCCGTCCGACGATTGAGATCACGACTCACAGTCTGAAACTAGAGATAAACAGGACACGTACAAGCTCTGAAATAGCGTCGTGCGCACAGACTCATATAAACTGAAAAAAAATAAACTACGATGTGGCGACGAGCTTGACTACTCCCTTTCAATCCACACAGGCTACCTACGGCCCTACACAGGTGGAGCTGCATTCGGCGCGGCAGGTGGTCAGGCACCGCTTGTCTTGCCCGTACACGCAATCACTGCATTCATCGTAGGAGCAATCGGTGATGCATGAGTTGTCGGCGACGCCGTCGCACTCACAGCTGCCGGTGCACTTGGCCGTGCACTTCCCGATCTCGGCGGCCCTGCATCGGTCGCAGCGACCCCGAATGTCGTCGCATTCCTTGCATATCAGGCGAATGGAGTCTCTACACGACGACAGGCACTTTGTACTCGAGTAACAGTCGTGGCATGATACCCGTGGCGCCGGCGCCGGCGCCGGCGCTGGCACTGGTGGAGGTGGTGGTGGTGGTGCCGGCCCTAGTGACGGACAGCGGCCCAAAGCCGGTAGGACCAGCATGACCAGAACGGCAGAGACGGCGGCCACCTTGAGAGCAAGACCGGCCGAAGAACTGGACGAAGCCATTAGAACAGAAGACGGGATAAAGAAATGTGAGGTGTGTACATACCAGCAAAGAGCGGACGGGTTACTTATAGGCATCCTAAATTGCATCGTGCATCATCTACCACTAGGACTATAAATTGCATCAAGTTGCAAGTTACAAGTTGACTTCGTGCGCAGATCTGAGGATCGATCGATCAAGCACGTACTCCGCCGGCGTTGTAAATTGCATCGAAGAAGGCAGAACCGGCAGAACCGGCATGGAGTAACCCTTATCTTGACCGGGCACGATTCTTCTCATAGATCGGTTTTGACTTCTAATTTGGCGTGGATCTCAATGGAGAATGGAGAAGAATACTTTTGGTCCGTGCTTGTGCCCCGCTAGAGCCTGGCCCTACGGAAATGAGAGTTGGATCATGTTCTGCCTCGTGCTTGGTTGTTCACAAAGTCATAGGTGCATTAGAGCAGAAACGATCTCGCCTCACCTCATGTTAAGCTAGCCATGCCATGCCTTGTGTTTGGTTGTTCACAAAGTTACGAGTGCATTAGAGCAGAAAATTATCACGACCCCTCTTTGGTTAGCCATGTTTCAGTGTTAGATCTAAACTGACGCAATGTTTTGTATTTGGTTGCACACTTTCGGCTTGTTGTGGTTACTTTGTACGCAGATGTGATGAGCTTATCAGCATGTTAAATATGATCATACTGAACGAGGATTATAAAGTCTTTCAGCCTACCTAAGCCAATATGATGTGCATTGCCTGCTCCATTATTGGTTTTCTCATTCACTACGATCTTGGAGTAATCATCATATGGCCCATCTCTATTATCAAACTCTGTATAATAGCTTGTAATCGTACATTTTTTTCATATAATGTCACACTAGTAGGAAAGTGATTATAGGTGATAGATACGACTGGCGCATCAAAATAGAATGACACCATTGGTATTTTGAGACCCAGTGGTCTGATCCAGCGTAAATTATTAGTGGTGTGCCACAATAATCCCACGCCACTAGCGACACCACTACCTGTGATGTGCCAATATTATGTTATGTCACTAGTATTTGAACAACGTGTCAGTGGCGTGATGCCAATATAAGGCCACGCCACTAGTAGTTCTCTCTCTTCAATTGTAATTCTCTTCCGTCTTTTTTCTTCTCGTCATTTGTTTTTCGAGTCATCCTATAAAACCCCTTACCATATAGTATTACAAACATGTCTGGTAGTGATGATGACTTTATGCTTAATAAATGAGCGTAGTCAGTCGCAAGTGTAAAAGTGTTGGATCATCAAAGACTGTCACTGATGAATAGTGATGACTTTATGCCTAGTAAATGAGCGCAGGTCAGCCGCAACAATTAGATCAACAAAAGTTGTCACTAATGTTGGCAAAAATAGTGACTAAGTGTTGTGAGAGGCATTGTGTTGTATCTTGAACTCAACTGTAATTGTCAATCATAACATTAAAAGAGGGTTCAATTCATATGACAACCCATCAAGGAGACCATGATGGGGAAGGACGAAGGGCCAGCGGTGATGGTGGTGATAGCGACGTCGGCGTGGCGGTGGCATATATTAACGTAGGTAGTTGATGGTTCGTTTTGAAACATATAAGCCATGTTAAAACTTGAAATGAACGTGTAGAGTCTTCTATCTCATTTGTAGGATGAGCATGTGATGTGGTATAGTCGTTGTCATTATAATGAGATCGTATGAGATTTCATGCATTGTATTTCTTGATGATCTGCGTATCATGGTACGACATGATGGTCGGAGCCGTGCGATTTTCTTTTATATGGCCTGCATGTAAACTCCATGTTGTATTTAGTTTTACTAGCAATAGTTGTGTTAGAAACGGAGGAGGCAATCACGCGAAAAAGTAGGGGAAATGGTGGTTTTGGATTTGGGCGGTGAGTGCGGTGGTTGTAAATAGGGGGACGAATTAGGCGGGTGGTGACCAAATTTTTCCCAACACAATTTGGAGCTTGCGCCATCTCCAGGGGCTGCAGCAGCTCGTAGGCGGCATTCTCAGGAGCGCAAGCCGGGAACCTAGCTCCACGAAAACTACCGAATCGATCAAGTGTTTCTAGTGGGCCTAGCTACGAAGTGCTTTGCGCTGCAAGACGAATTGGCCCGGAAACTCTCGCAGGCATCCAAACACCAGGGGTTTGCCACTGCACAGGCCTGTTCTAGAGGACTGCGGGCTACCAAACACGCCAAATCAGAATGAGTAGCCCTACGAACATGCACCGAGCACTACTATATTAAGTAACAGAAAAACTGGACGACCTAGCAGTACTAATGAGTAATAGTAAAATTGGATGACCTAGGAATCAACACAGTAAGCTAGATCGTCCGCTCATCTCGTCCCTCGCGTGCATGGTTTATTCAGCTCTTGCTGCGTCGGTCATCACCGAAACGCCTGTCAAGGAGAGTAGTGGGCATCGGCCCATTGGCGATGGCGACAGACCTGAAGATGAGTAAGACAATGCGTTGCGAGTCCGCAACCACCGGAGATGACAATGACGAGCTGGTGTTGACAATGGCGAGGATGACCGAGCCTGCGACGGCGACGACACGGACTGCCATGGCAGTGACCGTGCTGGAGAGGATTGGACCGAGTCGTAGCCGGTGACGACACGGCTCGCCGCGGTGGTGTAAGTGGAGTCTCAGAAGAAAATTACCGTGGGAGCGCAGTGGTGCTCACCAGTGTCGGAGAAGAGAGTGGTTTAGAGGCATTGTCGGGTGGCAGTCGACCGAAGATGGCTACGGCTCAAGTTGGGCGGGGCGGCGAGGCGAGGCAGGCCATTGCGGCTACCGATGGTGGAGTGATGGCGTAGTTGACAGGGGTGAATCTTCTTATGTGTGTTTCTTCGTTCACCGGCAACGGCGCCAGAAAAACTCCTTGATGGCTACGATGATGTAGTGAATATTCGTCGGTGGTCGCCCCAAGAGGAAGGCGTAGGATGTAACGAGCAGCAAGTTTTTCCCTCAGTTAAGAACCAAGGTTATCGAATCAGTAGGACTTGAAGATCAATAGCAAGGTACCCAACAACGATCTCTGGCACTTGATCGTCGTCAAGTGCGGACCTGCATACACTCAAACAATTCACTTACCCCAATGACAGGAGGGTTGTCAATCTTCCCGGTCTGCTAAAAACAAAGGGATTAAATCTTATCGAGGAAAAGAGCAAATTATGAAAACGGACCAGCGAGCAAGCGATGGTGGAAAGCAAGTAAACGAGGTTGTGATCAATGGAAAAATATGGACCGGGGGCCATAGGTTCACTAGTGGTGTCTCTCTTGAAGATAAAATGCAAACATTATGGGTATACAAATTACAGTTGGGGACTTGACAGAATTGTGACACAAACTAAATCTAGCTATGCTATAGAGAATTCATATGTAATATTCATGTAGGAATCACATCAAACATAAATAGACCGTTATCCAACTGCATCTATATGACTAAAAATCCACCTAGAGATCGCTATGCAGCATGTCACCCATCGGTATTAAGTTGCAAGCAACAGACAATTGCATTAAGCACAGTACATGATGTAAGCAATATTCATGATCACGAAGACATAAATGTCTCTGTTTTACCCCTAGTAGCAACAACACACTCTCTTCCTTACACGTTTCTGTCACTCGAGCGCAGGCACGGAGGGGGCATGAACCTACCATGCAGCATAAATACTCCCTCTTGGAGATACAAGCAATCACTTTTCCAAAGTAACCACTAACATCGGAGAGCATGCAAGAGCATAAATAACACATAAAGATATCATGAATAATCTGATCATAACTTCACAATTCATCGGATCCCAACATACACAACATGTAGCATTACATAATATTGATCTCGATCATGTAGGGCAATGACACGATTTACCCTCATCTAAGTATGTGAAATTCCACTTTTACCCCCTGTTTGTGATTTTGTGACACGATTTACCCCCATCTAAGTTTTTGTGGCATGATTTACCCTGTACTTGTAACGATGTGTCAATTTTTACCCGCTTTAACCATTTATCCCATTTCCTGACTGATCGGATCTACCAACGATACTACGTGGATGCTCAATCACCAAGCCACCTCAGACATGTAAATTAATTTCCTTCGCTAATTCAGCCAATCAATTCTATCCCACACCTAGTGACCCAGTGACCCAGATCCATACTCAGCCCCAACTTGCCATTCACGGCCGCCGCTGTTGTCTCCACTCATCGCCATTGTTTTACCCTAGAAGGCTAGAACAAAGGATTGGGAATCGATAGATGGAGTGCGCCTCTATTTCGCATGTGCGAATGTATCGATCTGGCCGATAAGTAAAGCCAGATTAATTAGTATGAGTTTGAAGGCTGGGTTTGGATTTAGATGAGGGCTCGGTTTGGTTGGATGATTAGCAAAGGAAACGACTTTAGTTAATGCCTCCAAGCTGGCTGGGTGATTCAGTGTCCACGTAAGATCGGTGGTGGGTACGGTCTGTCAGGAACGGGGACAAATGGTTAAAAAAGGGTAAAATCAGACACATTGTTACAAGATGAGCGTAAAATATGGCACAAAAAATTAAATGGGGGTAACTCATGTCACAAAATCACAAACAGAGGGTAAAAGGTGGAATTCACTCTATTAAAAGCTATCGCCAAAACCAAAGACTTTTTGGAGTGTTGAAAAAAGAGCTCACGAATTTATTTTTTGTGGAGGAAAACTAAAATATTTACAAACTATGGTATTGCATGCCCAAACAAGAGAAACCTGTGGTTTCCAAAATCTGTGGTATTTCACATACTTTGTCTCCACTCTCCCAACGTACCCTAAATCTTGTCTGGTGCGATCTTGAGACTCTGCTCCATGANGGTTCTTATTTGTCTCTTATCGTGGTGTGGTCTTGGTGCTTGTCGTGCTTGTCATGACAAAGCTAAGTTCACCGAAAACGATTTCATATGCGTCTTCTATTGCGGTTTCGGTATTGGAGATTTTGCCGGTTCATCCGTGCGGAAGATTTATCTCTTCCATTTCTTTGCAAAATCTCCTTTACTTGTTTGACTTTTTCAAAGGTAGCATTTGTCGTCCTCTTTCCAACAAAATTGGTTTTATTTCATTCGGACTTCATTTGCAAAAGATTTGGCTTTTTCGGTTTGCGAAAAGGTGCTTTTACCTTTCCCCATTTGCTTTTATAATATCATGATGGACAATGATGTTTCTCTGCATGATCTTGTAGAGTTTTTCGTTGCGAGTCCAACGAGCCCAAGATCATAGAAAACGGAGTCTTGATGAAAAACTTGTTGGTTTTTGGTTTTGGAGGTTTATCGGTTCGTCTTTTATAGAGAGGTTTTACCTTTCTCCATTTGGTTTTATCCTCCCTTGTTGGACTATGATGTTTCTCTGTATATTCTTGTAGAGCTCGTTGCTACGATTCCAATGAGCCCAAGATCATCGAAAACGGAGTCCGGATGCAAAAGATATGCCCGTTTTCGTTTTGCTTTTTGTGCAGTTTTTCACTGGGCCGGAAGTTCCGGTCCTTAGGCCGGAAATTCCGCCCCCCGGAAATATCCGGCCCAAATTTCCGGCCGAAAGTTCCGGATCATGTCCAGAGAGTTCCCAGGGCGTCCGGGTCGCTCCGGGGGGTCCGAAAATTTCGGGGTAAGTGCCGGAAATGCCGGGCCGCGCAGGAAAAACTGCCCCCAACGGTTGGATTTGGTGGGGACCTATTTAAGGGGTCTTCTTCCCCAATGGTATCCAAGTTTTGGAGCTTCTCTCACTTTTCCATTGTTGACCTCCAAAGGTTTGATTCCTCTTAATCCCTCCAATGATTCTTGACCAAATTTAGGGATTCAAGAGAGGAGATCTAGATCTACAACTCCATCAATCAAAATCTCCTCTAAGTGAGGGGAACTAGTGGATCTAGATTTTGGGGTTGCTTTGTGTTCATCCCCTTTGTTCTTCCTCTCTTATTCCCCCAAAGCATTTGTTGCTTGGTTGGAATTTGAGAGTGAAGGACTTGACCACTTTGTGTGTTCTTGCGTCTTTCATTTGTTGCATCGGGTTGCTCTCCCTACGGTGATACGTGAAGATTGACGTTGAGAAGCTTGTTACTCTTGGGTACATTGTGTTCCCAAGAGCTTTGTGCCTCTTGGGTGCATTGTGTACCCTAGACGGTGTGGAGGTGCCGCGAAGTCTTCGAGTTGTGAAGCTTCGGCACGAATTTGGGAGCCCCCAATTGAGTTGTGGGTGTGTGCCCCAAAAGAAGTTGTAAAGGGCTCCGGAATCCGCCTCGAAGGATTCCGATAGTGGAAGGTGAACCAATCCCTTGGGTGAGGTTCATCGGAGAATAGGGTGAGGCCTTTGTGGCAGCTTGAGTAGGCCTCTTGTGGCGAGCTCACACCCCTCCAACGAGACGTACTCCCTTAACAAGGAGGAACTTGGGAATACATCCTCGTCTCCGCGTGCCTCGGTTATTTCTATACCCGAGCTTTTACTTATGCAATTTACATTGTGATAGTCTTCGTGCTTGAAGTTATCTATCTTGCTATCACCTTGTTGCTTGCCTTGCTTAGCATAAGTTGTTGGTGCACATAGTTAAACCTAGTAATTTAGGTTGTTGGCTTGTTAATTTAAACACATAGTTTTATTCCGCAATTATCATGACCTTAAATAGAAAAAGTGTTAATCGCCTATTCACCCCCCCCTCTAGGCGACATCTGGGACATCGTTTGTTCTTTCAATGACTGTGCAACACTCGAAAGGTTATCGACTTCGGTCTAACCCGAGCAAAATACCCGAGATGAATCAAATACAGCTGACCCTCGGATGCTGCACTCCGTAGTGCAAAGGTAAGACCCACCGATCTGTCGTGTAGGGCCAGGCCCACTGGCAGCAGCCGTGGTAGCTTGACAGATATGCCGCACCAGCAGGTGTGAAGTAAAATCCCGACGGACGCGTTGGGTACCCTTTCAGGCCGAATTCGACTCCGTAAGATCCCAAGCGGTTGGAATCAAAGGGACTAGCCTCCAAGCTCGAGCCTGGGGAGTCGAGTTTGATGTACGCTAATAATGCTTGTGCCCAAGAGCACTTAACTGGTCCCGATCCGTCGAGAGTACCAGGCTTATTGTGCGAGATCCACCACTAAGCGTCCTGAAACATGGATACGAATGAATCGCTAAAGACATGACTCACACTAGGACGATACAATGCGGAGGAGTCCCTACCAGACTCTCCAAGTCTACTAGGTCCTCGGGGGCTACTGACGTGGTTACACCTTTCGGGTGTGCCACCGTGGACTATCCTAGTGCGGAAAAGGACAAATGCCCAGGAAGGAGGCCCCGAAGGAAAGACTTAGAAATATTAGGTCGGCATGACCAGATGTAAACCTAGTCGGTATAGGACCCGGGACCCAGTCCCACTATATAAGGACTGGGAGGGCCGCCGACCTAGGGTAGGCTTATATTCACCACCAGAAACCCTAGCGAGATCGCATCTCATGATCTCGCCATTGTAATCGATCTGTAAAGCTCATCATCAATTCCAGACAAGCAGGACGTAGGGCTTTTACCTTCGGGGGCCTAAACCTGGGTAAATCCCTCTTGTCAGCCGATGGATCCACCAGTACCACCATCTTCTTCTCCTATTCTCTCAAGCCAAGGATGTCATCCGAGGGATTTGGCGTGGTAACCCCACGTCAATGCTTTTATTGGAAAATATTATCCACCTGCTAAAATCACACAACTAAGGAGTAACATTATGAACTTTAGACAATTTGATAATGAACATGTTGCTCAAGCTTGGGAGAGAATGAAATCTATGGTTAAGAATTGTCCCACGCATGGATTAACTATGTGGATGGTTATCCAAACTTTTTATGCTGGTTTGAATTTTTCTTCAAGGAACCTTTTGGACTCGGCCGCGGGAGGCACCTTCATGTCCACAACATTAGGTGCAGCAACTAAACTCTTGGATGAGATGATGACAAATTATTCACAATGGCACACCGAACGAGCTCCAAGTGGTAAGAAGGTAAATTCTGTCGAGGAAATCTCCTCTTTGAGTGATAAGGTTGATATGATTATGTCTATGCTTACTACCAATCAGTCCAATATTGATCCTAATAATGTTCCACTTGCTTCATTAATTGCCCAAGAAAAGGATCAAGTTGATGTTAATTTTCTTAATTGAAACAACTTCAACAATAATGCTTATCGAAATAATTTTGGTAGTAACAACTATAAGACTTATCCTCCCAATAATGGCAACTTTTATGGTAATTCTTATAATCCTAATAAGAATGTGTCCTTTGATCTTGAAAATGTTTTAAAGGAATTTATCACTTCGCAAAAAGCTTTTAACAAAACTGTTGAAGAGAAGTTGGAAAAACTGGATAGTCTAGTCTCTAAAGTAGACGTTCTTGCTCATGATGTTGAAATTTTGAAAATTAGAACCACTCCAAATCAAGACAAACATACTAAATCTTTAAATGCTATCTCTCTTCAAATTAATGAAAATGAAAGGATGATGGCTCTCTTGAAAGCTAGGTGGGCTAGAGAGGCTGAAGAAGCTAGAATTGCTGAAATGAATAGGAAAACTGTTAATGTTTATACTATCCAAACCACTAAAGAGGATCCTCCTAGTTTATTTAAAGATGATGAAATTTATTTTGATAATTGCAATCTTACTGAAGTCATTAAGTTCCTACAAAAACTTGCTAAGACACCGGATGCTAGTAAAATAAATCTTGCCTTTACCAAACACATTACCGATGCTCTTATCAAGGCTAGGGAAGAAAAACTAAAGCTTAAAACCTCTATCCCTAGGAAGTTAGAAGATGGTTGGGAACCCACTATTAAGATGAAAATAAATGACTTTGATTGCAATGCTTTATGTGATCTTGGTGCAAGTGTTTCTGTTATGCCTAAAAGTTTCTATAATATGCTTGATTTAAATCCTTTGGAAGAGTGCTATTTAAATGTTCATCTTGCTGATTCTTCTAAAAAGAAACCTTTGGGTAGAGTTGATGATGTCCTTATTGTTGTTAATGATAATTATGTTCCCGTTGATTTTATTATTATGGATATTGAGTGCAATGCTTCTTGTCCTATTATTTTGGGAAGACCGTTTTTGAGAACAGTTGGTGCTATTATTGATATGAAAGAGGGAAATATAAGGTTTGAGTTCCCCCTTAAAAAAGGGATGGAACACTTCCCTAGAAAGAGAAAGAAGTTTCCTTTTGAATCAATCATAAGGTCAAGCTATGCTCTTGATGTTGCAAAGGCCTCCGAAAAAACTTGATATTTGGCATTGCGCCCAGCTAAAAGGCGTTAAAGAAAAGCGCTTGTTGGGAGGCAACCCATCTTTTATTTTCAGTTTGCTTTTTGATTTTCTTGAGTCATGAAATTATTACCTCCATAGAAACTTCATTGTATCTTTTTATTTTGGTTTTTTGTGCCAAGTTTAGCCTCTAATGCATTGAAAGTGCGAGGTATTGTGTTGCTGTCCAAAAATAGATTATGTGCGCCTGTTTGCACGAAAATCCTAAAATTTCCAGGATTTTGTATTTTTTCTGATAATTTTTTACAGCAAGAGTTATGCTTTTATCTATCCTTCGTTACTTTTAAGTGTTTTGATTTGAGCTGCAGAAGTGCCTCGAAAAATTCAATCTTTACAGACTGTTCAGATTTTGACAGATTCTGCTTTTATTTTGCATTTGTCTCTTTACCATCGTCATATGTGACACTCTAGGGGTAGAGTGCCACATTGAGGCTTAGTAAACAGTATCTAATGTTTAATGAAGTTGGTTTGCAATTTTCCATGAGTCGAACACATGTGCATTTTAATTTATGAGCATTAACCCTCTAATCAAATTATGAGAAGTTTTGTGTGAAGGGAGTTTTTAAGTTCCAAAGTAGAGGAATATGAAGAAATCGAGGATGGATCAGAGCCCAAGCTTGGGGATGCCCCCATGGCACCCCCTCTGAATATCAAGAACTATCAAGAGTCAAAGCTTGGGGATGCCCAAGGCATCCCCTCATCTTCATCGACTATCATAAGGTCGTCTTCGTTGAACTTCGTTTTTATCACTTTACATATTATGTGCTATGCTTGGAGCATCTTTTTACTTTCAGTTTTGTTTGTTTGTTTGTTAGTCATATCTTTGTTGGATCCTAGCTTTATTTGTGTGGAAGAGAGACACGCTCCACTTTTTTGTTTGAATACTCCTTTGCTTCGCTTATATCTTTTTGAGTATTCTTAGCTACTGTCTGTTTTCTAGTAAGCTCTCGCTTTTAGATTTTATCTTGTTTAGAGCTTGTAGTTGTTAAGTTAAACTCTCTTTTTCTTCACTTATACTTGTTGGAGAGTTGTTGTTCAAAAATTGCTTGAATTGTCAATGCGACAAAATGCTGTTTGTGTGATGATAGAATAAAATGAAAAGCCTGCATAGTTTTGTAGATCATGGTGTGGATACTTGATGCTTCTCAATTGTTTTGAGATGTTAAGTTGAATGCTTAAACTTACTGGTTATTTGAGTGGAATTTATTAGTAAAGAAATATGGTTGAAAGCTTGAAATTGTGTGGTTTTTCACAGTTGTTAATTCATAGTGCTAATCTTTCCATCAAAAGAATTGTTTGGTCAACAAGGGAGACGGTGTAGAGCTTTTATGGTTATGACCGGTAAATGTCTTATGTTGTTCTGTTACCGGTTATTGTTAGATGTTTGCTTCAAACACTTTTTTGCTAAGCCCAAAAATTCGTACTGAGTGTATGGTTCACTCGTGCATCGAATCCCCAAAGCCAAACTTTCTTGCCAGCTGAGTCCACCATATATACCTATGCATGGTATTTCCTACCATTCCAAGTAAATTTGTCATGTGCTACCTTTAAAAATTCAAAATACTTCTTCTTTGTGCCTCTGTTTTTAAGCTCATGAGGGAGCAGTAGAGAGCTAGATATAACTTGTGAAAAGCGAGGTCATTTCCCCCCTTTCACCCGGTGTTGATGGATTACGTCTTCACTTGAATCAACCCGAGAGCAGCTTAAGCAAAAATATAAATATAACTCACAATTCTCCTCCGCGCAATGCAAATCTGAGAAATCAGCCCAAACATTGGACAGTGGTGAAACCAAGGAGAAAGAAGAGCGTACTCGCTCTTCTAAGAACCAGTTGCTCTCACAAGTCTAAAAACCTTGCTTGTCATGAGGGACTAGATAGTTTCTCTGTTGTGAAGTCATTGACGAAAGCATGCATACCTCAAAATCATTTTACTTCTGTTTTAAAAACCAAGAAGCTCTAGCACATGACTAATCCCTGCTTCCCTCTGCGAAGGGCCTTTCTTTTACTTTTAATGTTGAGTCAGTTTTCCCTTTTTCCTTCTATCTCCACAAAAACAAACATCTAGTATTGACCCTGGGTATCATTGAGCATATTACATTATCAAGATTAAACATGAATCTTTATATTGACTTTATCTATAAGATAAGCCGTTGGAAGTTGAAGCTCTTTGCTAATGCTTACATCCTCCTTTGTGTTGATTCTCAAACACTTTTGTCATGGATTGTGCATGATTCTTATATGAGTAATTTATGTTCTTGCATGCTCTCCGATGTGCGTAGTTACTTTGGCCAAGTGATTGTGTGTATCTCCAAGAGAGGGTATTTATGCTAGATAGTGGGTACATGCCCCCTTTTGTTCCTGGGCACGAGTGACAGAAACGTCTAAGGGCGAGGGTGTGATGTTGCTACTAAGGGTAAAACAGCGGTGTTAATGTCTATTTTGATACTAGTATTGCTTACTTCATGCACTTTACTTAATGCAATTGTCTGTTGCTTGCAACTTAATACCGTTGGGTGACAGGCTGGATAGCGATCCCACAGTGGACTTTTTAGACAAAGACGAAGTTGGACTCAACGGTCTTTGTTCCTTGTCGTGATGCCTCCATAAATATTATCATGTCCTTTTTGTCATAGCTAAATTGGGTTTGTGTCATGATCTTGTCAATTGCCTAGCTGTAATTCTGTAGCGCCCCGACCCCAGAACTATACAGTGAAGCGTTGTGCAACCGGTCATGTTGCACAATCGAGGGTTACTGGGTTTACTAATCCCAGGCCAAAACCCATTGGCAGGTGTGCTCGGAATGGATCATCGGCACACAACACCTCGATCATGCCATAAGCTCAGACATCACTATCACGTATAGTAAAGAGACCGAGACTTGTGGAACAACTGGCACATTGCAGACTCTACGACACAAAAGCATATAGCAACTCATATAAGAGAAGATACAAATATTACACACAAAAGGGATCACAGATCCATCAGTACATCAAGCGGAAACGGGTAGTGTTGTCTAACAACAAGATGCAAATATATGGCCTAAGAGGCTACAAATAAACCAACCCAGCCATCTTGTTCCACGGTCCCAAGCTGCCACCTGGGAACCTCGGACTACTAGTCGACGTCCACGAAGAACCCACCTAGCTGCTCGGTGTTGTCCTCCTCTGAAATACAAATATAAAGGCAGCAAAGAGAGACTGAGTACGACGTGCTCGCAAGTTTAGTAGGGCGATATAGGCCCAATGATTGACGGAGGCTCTACAGCTGTATATGTAGCTATTTTTGCATAAAGCTAATTTTCATAAACAAGACATAAATGACACATGGCACCGTCTACTCGGAATATTTTTCATAAAGGGGGTAAGAGAGTAAACTTTTCATCTTCGGTTCTCATCGAACCTACTTGTAGCCAAACCCACTCGTCTCCACCAAGGCACCCCCTCGAATCACCCTCGAGGAAATGAACCTTTTTCACACACGTTGTATTGCAACCTTTAGCAGCCAAATTTTAACTAGGTTAAGATTCTCTATGGTCTCGTATATCCGTTCCCAAGTCGTCCATAACCGCGGACACGACTTTTCGAAAAGATTAAACCCTGTAGGGGTGTACTATTTTACCCATCGGTATCGTCCGGCTCACCTAATTGGCCCTCTTCCGGGGAAGGCCGGCGAGTGGGCGCGGTTAGACCTTTACAATGCATGAGGCTTACTCAAGGACCATCAGTGTGCGGAAGGACAGGTTCAGCGCCTCCAACGCCCTGCCTCGGGGCCACATCCTAAACACCACAGTCCTCCTCGTTTCTTTTCCACCCACACAACTCACGCGGAAATGGAAATAGCAAACTAGAGTACCCTTGACAAGCCCCTCACAAATTATTCGGTCACAGGGGATTCCATATGTCCCCACCTTTGGCAGCATGCTCGATCTTGGTTCTAGAGACAAGAACTCGCACCTAGGGGCAAGAGTGAGGCAAAACACCATCCCCGATGGCAACTCACCCAAGCCTATTAAGCAATTTAATTAAGTAACAACAACAACCTCCATATCCGATCATTCCATCATCATTCAACAATATGGAATTTAAACAACGGATATAAGTAGCATTTAACTAAGCATGGCTAAGCACCTAATTACAATAATTAAATTCTTGTCTCAGGCCAACACCTCAACACTAAGGTTCATAGGTAGGGATACATGTGATTGGCTTGGGGAAAAACATGCATTCATAGGATACTCTATGTCTTGATCAGAAATGACATTTGAATCGCATGCAATATTAAGGTGGATAAAATAATTTGATAAAATCATAGGATGCTAGATGCCAAGAAGGTTAGGTTATCTCTTGCCTTGCTGCCGGGGCATGTAGTACTGCTCGTCGGGATAGGTCGGGGTGACCTCAACTTCGGAATCTATCGATACCCAAAAATAATACAAAAGAACAAATAAATCACACGAACACAAGGTGCAATGCTCAATCACATGATGACATGTCAAATTGATGCAAGGATACCATCATATAAATTTAATAGCAAATTTTAAATGGAGAGCCAAATAATTAGTGCAATTATTTGGAAAACACCCCATATTTAATTTAATGTCCAATTGTTGATAAATGATCACATTATTTAGAATTTGCTCAAATATGCATGAACATGACATGATTGAAAAGGGTTTGTTCTTCCGAGCATTTTGGTACCTCATTTGAAATTTTCTGAGTACCGAAGAATAAATAGCGAATTAAATAATTAATTGGATTTAATTCTTTTAACCAATTTAAGAAAAACATCAAATAAATATTTGTGATCATGAGGTGATAAGTGCATGGTTTGATTGCATGTGAAGTGTTGATCACATTGATATTTTATTCATAAATTTTGGATCAATATTTAATAAGTTGTGATTTTCCCAATTTTGGTATTATTTAACCCATTTTAGGAATTCTTAAATAAATAGTAAGAATATAAATTCAAAAGAGAGTTACAATGATTCCAACATATAGGGTTTGTTTTTCTGAACATTTTGGTATTTGATTTGCCAAAATTGGAGCATTTCTCAAATAGTTATGAATTATTTAAATTTCATTTTATTTTCCAAAAAGGAAATTCCAAAGGAGGCAGGCCGGCCTCACTTCCGGCCAGGCCGGGCCCAAGGCCGGGCAGGGACCCGAGGGTTCCGGCCTTTGGCCGGCCCAAGCTGGGGACCGAGGCCGGGAGGGAGGCCGAAGCGGCCGGCCCACATCCGGCCCAGGCCGAGCGCAGGCCGGGTACGGGGTTGACCTGGTGACGGCCACGACCGGCGCGTGCCGGCGCGGTGACCGTCAGTGACCACTACGGCAACCACGCGAGGGAGAGAGAGAGGTGGCGAGGGAAAGCCAGGGAGAATCGCGGAGCTCACCCTGAGCTCGGGAACGTGGGCGAGGAGGTCGTGGTGGCCGGAGGGTGTCGCGGGTGTGCTCGGCTTGCGGACGCCGGCGCGGAAGGATGGCGACGTAGCACGCCCAGATGAGGGCGTCCCGGCTCGCTGCCCTCGACTGGAAGGCAGAGGGCGTCGACGCGGAGCCAACGGCGGCCCTAGCTCGCATCATGGTGGCCGGAGGCGACGGCAAGTGCGACGGCGGCGAACGGCGGGTCTCGGCCAGGCGCGGAAGGAAATGAGCGGCGGCGCCGATTGCGGCCGGCACGCGCTAATTCCTTCGGCAAGGGGGTGCAGGGCGACGCGGAGAGCCTTCCGGTGGGCTTCGATTTGCTCTGCGGTCTCTCAATCGTCGGTGGTGTGACGGCGAGCTCGGCGGCCATGCGGACGAATGAGAGAAGCAGAGAGGGAAGGAGGAGAAGGGGAGCAGGTAGGGAAAGGTGAGGGGCGAGAGAGAGTCAGGGCATGCGTGCGGTGGACCTCAACCAGGCGCGGCAAGGGAGGGGCCCGGCGTCGTGGGTGCTGCGTCGGCGGCATGGGCACAGCGGCACTGTGCCAGCACCTGTCGCCACAGTGGAGGAGGAAAAGGTCTTCGCGAAAACCCCCTGGCGATAAATCCTTAATTGCAATTTGGTCCAGCACCCATTGTAGGGATTTAATTTGGCCTCTTAACATTTTTCCAAAAATCTGAAAATATTCATGTAGGCTCCCCATAATATTTATAAGCTCCACAAAAATTGGGGTAGCAATAGAAATTATGTTGAGCAACATTTGTTCATAGGTTTGAATAAGGCAATTTTTAATAATTACCAAAATGTATTTATTTGGAGCACTTAACCATTTCAATAATTTATAAAAATATTTATGGAGGCTCATAATATATTAATGAAGTTCCCCATAATTTTATTTTGAATTTTTGGAAAGCTTAACTTGGTTTCAAAAATAGAGTTTGTATTGAACCAATTTGAATTTTCAAATTTATATCTTTTCTTGTCAATAATTGGATTTTTGACAATTGGTTATAATAATTAAACTTGGAACTTCCTGAACAATTTGGAAGTTCAAATTAATTTGGTTTCACCAAGTTGAGCAATTGCATTGAGGTTGGAGATTTTTGGGGTTTGGATTTGTTTCCATTTAATGTTTTCCAATCTTGCTTTACTTTTATTTAGCAATTTAAATATCTATGCCATGATGCAATGAAAAGAAAAAGTGAAAATTTGGTTCAAAATTTAGGGTACCAAACTGGGGCTGTTACAGTTCACTCATCACATGCATATTTTATTTATTTGAGAGACTCCACTAGTGAACCCATGGCCCCCGGTCCATCTTTTTACATTGTTTACAACCTCATTTATTTGCTTTTAATTATCATTATTCCTCTGGTCACTTTTCATATTTCATCTATTTCATCATATAAGTAACCGCTTTGTTTTCTGCGAGACCGGAAAGATCGACAACCTTTCCGCCGTTGGGGGCAAAGTATTTTGGTTGAGTGTGTGTAGGTCCATGTCTGTTGAAGGTCAAGCGCCAGAGATCTTAAACATTCACCTCGTTGTTGATTTCAAAGTCCTACTGGTTCGATAAACCTCGGTTCGTTAAACGAGGGAAAACTGCTACTAGCTGCAATTCCGCCTTCGCTTGGGGCACCACCCAACTTATTTTAATACAGCAGCAGTAACGCGTCATGAAGGGAAGAGCGCACTTGACAACGTGTTAAGTGTGCAACAATCCCCTAATGACAAGAGTGGACTTGGATTCAACTCCAACAACAAGAACAAGTCCAAGATTGATAAGAAGAAGGGCCAAGTACAAGTCAAGAATGCGGCCAAGATTACTTGCTTCAAGTGCAAGATTGAAGGGCACCATGTTCGGGATTTCCCAATGAAGAAGAAGCCTCTTAGTGAGAAGCAACTAGGGAAGCGGCCCCTTGTTCAATCTCATGCTCAACCATGAGTTGAACAACGGCCACCTCCTAAGAAGACTCAAGTCAATGCTCCTCAAGTTGAGGAGCCTATTAAGAAGAAAAAGAAGAGTCAATGTTGCTACCTTTGCCGTGGCAAGGGTCACTTTGCTTCTTCATGCACTATCGGTAACATATCCAACCCCATCTTAATTGATGATGTTTATTCTCTTGGGAAGGATAGAGTTGGCAATGTGTTTGCCAAATATGTGGGAACTCAAAGTGGTGTCAAGAAAAGAACCATTTGGGTTGCCAAGCCTATTGTGACTAACCTCTTAGGACCCAACTTGGTTGGGGACCAACAATCTTCAACTTGATCAATAGGTGATGTTGGAGGACATTGCAGACTTGGCTACTTTTGAAGAATTAATTGATCTTCATGGTTATATTTCCTCAAGCCAGGTCAATTGGAATATATTGCTCTATCTCATATCCAATGCTTCCTCCTTGCGGTAACTTGTATTTAATTCATATATACATTGAAAGTTGCTTGCTCCCTTGCATGTGTTAGTTTTGTTCCTAGCATGTGCTTGTATATGATATGCTACTTTCCTACTTGTCTTGTTATTCAAGGTTGTGTATGATAGTTGTGTATCATGTATGTGTAACTTTGTGTTGAGCTTTATTGGATCTTGTGTGGATTTCATTTGGCTCTTTGACATATTAATGGACTATCCCATTTTGGGGGAGTGATGTGCTTTGTGCACCTCACAAACCTAAAAATGTGTGTACATGAGGCACACCACCTAGTATTGATATTTCAATATTTTCTAGTTACAATGTGGTATGTCATATTCATGAGAAATTCAAATTCTACAATGTCCATTAATTTCTCTAGTTGGTTTTATTTGCCTCTTGTCTAGATAAAATGAATTATCACATTATGGGGGAGTAATAAGCTATGTGCATATTACAATCCCACAAAATGTGAACATTTGAGGTTTGCCACTTAGATTTGATATTGTAAATTATCTCATTCATATGTGGCATGTTTGCTCAAACAAGTTCCAATTTTCATTTTGGTTATCCTTTGTCTCTTGTTTGTGTGAGTTTTCTTGGTGTGGTTTTTCTCTAATATGTATTTCCATATATTACTTGAGAAACCATTTGTTCCATATTATTCTAACCATGGCCTTGCCGGTTGGTTTGAATAGTTGAAACTACCAAAAGATATGCCCGTTTTCGTTTTGCTCTTTCTGCAATTTTTAGTGGGGCGGAAGTTCCGGCCCAAGCACCGGAAGTTCCGGCCCATATTTTTATCTGAGCTTTTTTGGCTAAGTCTTTTTGGTGTTTCTATCTGGAGGGGTTCCGGAAATTTCCGGGGGTCCGGAAATTCCGGTCCTTGGTCTGAAAGTTCCGGTTCCAGAAAAATTTGGCTAAGTCGTTTTCGCGTTTTCTCTCTGGAGGGGGTCCGGATCTTTGCACCGGAGGTTTGCTCCGGAAATTTTCGGACCACCGAAAGTTCTGGTGTACGCAGCGGAAGTTCCGGCCCCTCGCTGCTCCAACGGTCAGATTTTTTTTTGGGGGGAGGGGGGGCTATAAATAGCCCCCCTTCTTCCCCAAGAGTTCAGCTCACTCACTCTATCTCTCTCTCCTCCATTGTTGCAAACTTGTGAGCTTGATTTCTCTCAATCCCTTCAACGATTCTTGCCCAAATTTAGGGATTCAAGAGAGGAGATCTAGATCTACATTTCCACCGAACAATCTCTCCTTTAAGTGAGGGGAACCTAGTGGATCTAGTTCTTAGAGTTCTTTTGTGGTTCTCCTCTTTGTTCTTCCTCTCTTATTCCTCCCAACGCATTTGTTTCTTAGTTGGAATTTGAGAGTGAAGGATTTGACCACTTAGTGTGTTCTTGCCTTTTGCATTAGTTGCATCGGGTTGTGCTCTCCATGAAGATTCGTGGGATTGAAGGTTGAGAAGCTTATTACTCTTGGGTGCATTGTGTTCCCAAGAGCTTGTGCCTCTTGGGTGCATTGTGTACCCTAGACGGTTGGTGGTGCCGCGAAGACTTCGAGTTGTGAAGCTTTGGGCAAGATTTGGGAGCCCCCAATTGAGTTGTGGGTGTGTGCCCCAAGAACATTGTAAAGGCTCTGGATTCCGCCTTGAAGGATTCCGATAGTGGAAGGTGAACCAAACCCTTGGGTTCGGTTCATCGGAGAATAGGGTGAGGCCTTTGTGGCATCTTGAGTAGGCCTCTTCTGGCGAGATCACACCCCTCCAACGAGACGTACTCCCTTAACAAGGAGGAACTCGGGAATACATCCTCGTCTCCGCATGCCTCAGTTATTTGTATACCCGAGCTATTTACTTATGCAATTTACATTGTTATAGCCTTTGTGCTTGATGTCATATATATTGCTATCACCTTGTTGCTTGCCTTGCTTAGCATAAGTTGTTGGTGCACATAGGTGAACCTAGTATATTAGGTTGTTGGCTTGTTAATTTAAATACCTAGTTTTATTACGCAATTATCAAGCCTTAAACCGGAAAAGTTTTAATCGCCTATTCACCCCCCCTCCCTCTAGGCGACATCTCGACGTTGTTTGTTCTTTCAGAGTGTGGGATCGATTACCCCAAGTGCAAAACCACGGTCTACTAGAAACTCCTTTAAGTGATCGTACCAAGCATGTGGGGCTTGTTTGAGGCCATACAAAGCCTTGTGGAGTAAGTAGACATGGTTAGGACACTTGGGATCTTCGAACCCCGGAGGTTGTTTAACATATACCATCTCATTAAGTGGACCATTTAGAAATGCACTTTTAACATCCATTTGGTATAAGGTGAATTTATGACTAGATGCAAATGCAAGTAATATACGAATGGATTCAAGTCTAGCTACGGGAGCGAAAGTTTCACCGTAGTCAAGTCCTTCGACTTGAGAGTAGCCTTGAGCAACCAAACGAGCTTTGTTGTGAATCACTTGTCCATGATTATCTTGCTTGTTCTTGAACACCCATTTTGTTCCAATCACATTATGGTTCTTGGGTCTTTCCACTAGAGACCATACTTTGTTTCTCTCAAAGTTATGGAGCTCTTCATGCATAGCATGGACCCAATCTTCATCTTCAAGAGCTTCATACACCTTGGTGGGTTCAATATGAGATATATGGGCGTGAATGCCACAAAATAGTAATAGTTGCCTCCGAGTGGACACACTCCTTCCAAGGCCACCAATGATGTTCTTCTGATAGAGAGAATTTTGATGTAATGCCACGACCTTGCTAGCCACTCGGCGAGCAAGGGCATCTGAGGGTCTCTCATTAGGAGGTGCATCTTCATCATCTCCTTCATCTTGATAATGATTGATCCGAGAGTGGGTTGGAGTTCTTTGTGAAGAATCACCAAAATATTGACCACCATTATCATTGGGTGGATCTTGATCATTATCTTTACGGTTGTTATCATTTTCAAGATCTTCAGCTTGTTCTTGGTTTGCCGTTTGATCGATGGTTGATGTAGAGGGCTCCACTTGCATCGAGCTAGAGTCCAACTCCGTTGCCACAAGGGGTTCCTCAACGGTTATAAGAGGACCTATAACCATTCTTCCTATGGCCATGTGATGGGGTCGCAGCATAGAAAACAAAAAAATTCCTACGCAACAAACGGAATAAACCCCAAGGATCTAGATCTACTAGATGAAGATAGCGAAGGTGAGATCCAATCTCTTACCCTTGAAGATCGAACAAACGCGTTTTGTCGGTGCAGGGGTTGGCTAGTCGATCCCCGCAACTAGACTCGTCTAGTCGCGAGGAGATGTATTATCCTCGAGATCCAATCCGATGAAGCGCTGCAACGGGCAGCACCTCCGCGGTATCCACACGTACAGCTCGATGAAGACGTCTACTCCTTGATCCCGCAAGCGAGGTAGACGCGGCCTTGATGATCTCAGCAGCACGACGGTGTGGTGGTGATGATGACGATCTCCACGAGCAGGGCTTCACCAAGCCAAGCAAGAGGAGAGGGAGAGGAGGAGGTGGCGCAGCCCCTGGGACTAGGGGGTGCGGAAGCTCAAGGAGGAGGTGGTGATGGCGGAGCAGCCCCTAGAGCAAGGGGGGTGCGGCGGTGGTGGCTTGGAGGTGGAGGCCGGCGGCTAGGGTTTAGGTGGAGGAGGTGGTGCGGCTTGGGGTGCTTGGGGCGGCAGCCTCTAGGGTGTGCCGCACCCCTCCTCACCCCCTTTATATAGGTGGAGGGGAAGCCCTAGGGTCGGCCGGCTTGGGGAAACTTGGCCCCTAAGCCAAGCAAGCTGAGTCCCCGGCCCCTAGGACTCTCCTAGGGTTCGGCCGGCCCCCCCTTTTCCTTGCCTTGGCCGGTTTGGCCTATGTGGGCCTAGGTGGTGCAGCACACCCATGTGGTGGCTGCACCCCCTTTGTCCATGTGGCCCCCCATACAATATGTGGGTCCCACTTCTAGACCCCTCTAGAACATTCCAGAACCTTCCGGTACCCTATACAAATTTCCCGGAACCTTTCCAATACCTCCGGAAACCACTTTCCTTATATAAATCTTATTCTCTGGACTCCTCCGGAACTCCTCGTGACGTCCGGGATCCCATCCGAGACTCCGAATCACCATTCATTCATTTCATCATTTAATTCATCGCAAAACCTAATTTCATTGGAGCGTTACGTGTGTGACCCTATGGGTTCGGGAATGCATAGACATGATCATATCAATAATTAATAGCGGGACCGGGATGCCCATATTAATTCCTATACACTCAATGAAACTCTTTTCTCGATTGAACCACGATGCCGGAGATTCAATCAATCTCATATACGATTCCCTTTGTCTCACGATATTTTACTTGCCCGAGATTTAATCACAGACATCCCCATGTCTAGTTTAATCTCATTACCGGCAAGTTCTCTTTACTCATCCATAATATAGGATCCCGGTGATTACATCCTAATAACATGTCTGCAGACTTTTGATGATATATTACCGAGAAGGCCTGGAGATATCTTCTCCGTCACATGGAGGGACAAATCCCACTCTTGATTCATATCACCCAACAACCCACCGTCGGAGATACCTGAAAGCCACCTTTATAATCACCCAGTTACGAAGTGACGTTTGATGTCCACAAAGTATTCCTCCGGTGAACGGGAATGATATAATCTCATGGTCTAAGAAAACTATACTTGGCATATTAAAAGTGTTGACAACAAAACTTTTGTGACACGATTAATTGCAACTCTTTATTATTTGGGTCATGTCCATCAAGTCATTCGCCCAATGACATGACTCCGTTATCAAGTGACTATAACAAGTCCATAGTTAAGAAACTCTAACTATCTCTCGATCAACGAACTAGTCCTGTAGAGGCTCACTAGGGACTCCTGGTGTTTATATTCCACACATGTATTATGTTTCCATTTAATACAACTATAGCATGGATAATAAAATATTATCATAAACATGAATATGCTTAATAAACCATTTTATTATTGCCTCTAGGGCATATTCCCAACACTATGGAGGAGGGCTCATCACCTGCATCATCAAGATCAATTTGCCCCACTTGGGAGCCATTATCCTCATGGAACACCACATTCATAGATTCTTCAACACACCCGGTGGATATGTTGTAGGCTCTATAAGTGTGGGAATCCTTGGCGTAACCAACAAATATGCCTTCAAAAGTTTTAGGCAATTTAGAACCTTTAATGTAAACTTGACATTTGCAACCAAAAACTTTAATATAAGAGAGGTTGGGCTTTTTACCACCAAGAAGTTCATAAGAAGTCTTGTTAGTGAATGGACGGAGATAGAGCCGGTTGGATAGATGACAAGTGGTGTTGATGGCTTCGGCCCAAAAGTTATATGGAGACTTGAATTCGGCCATCATAGTTCTTTCCATATCAATAAGTGTACGGTTCTTCCTTTCTGCAACACCATTTTGTTGAGGGGTATATGCAGCGGAATATTGGTGTTTAATACCCTCATCACTCAAGAATTCATCCATGGTGTAATTCTTGAACTCGGTTCCATTGTCACTTCTTATGGCCAAGATGGTTGTATCATATTGGCGTTGTACTTGAGTAGCCCAATCAATGAATTCCTTTTGAGTTTCACTCTTCTTCTTGATATAGAAATTTGATAGGGGATTGCTGAAATCTTCGTTGGGAAGTATTACCCAAATTTATAGTTCGACTCGATGGGAACACAAGAATACCAATAAGACTTTAGCAATTGAGGCATCACTCTCAACCACACATGTATATCAATAAACTTGCAGCAGTAATAGTGATGGCAGCAGGATGATTCAAGCAAATAAAACAGCAGTAGTGAACAATGGTTTCCCAGTTTTCACCAGAAAAGTGAAAGTGTAACTCAGAGATTTAAAACGTAGGCATGAGGTGACAGCGGGGTGTTGCATGAATAAGATTGATCATATAATAAGATTCATATAGCAATGGACTTATCTCTAACTCCGATATATGTAGGTATGTGTTCCATAATTAGTTGTGCGCACTAACCAAGAGAATTTGCACAACATCTATTGTCCTACCTGCCCATTTCACCGGGGCCAACTTGGAACTACAGGTAATTAAGGTCTACCCTTTCGAATAGCCCGGAACAACGCATTAACACTTTATGAACACATAGAATCCTCAAACTAAAACATCTCCCCCTTGTTTTCCCTATATGTCACATTTAGGGTTCGCAGGTTCAACATAATAGCAGGTGATACACTTTGCAGATAAATACCAAACTCAATTATATGATGGGGCAAAATAAGTTCAGTACTGAAATCATGCCACTTGGGCCCTAGTAGCAAGCATTAAACATAGCATAAGTGCATCAACACAATACAAAAATATCCTCAAGATAAACCCCTAAGATCTCGGACAACGGGTATCATTACATGATCAATCTCATCCAATCCCCATCCACCTCATGTGCCTACAGCGGACTACTCACACATGGTGATGGTGAGGGAGCTCATGGTCGATGGAGATGAAGGCGGTGAAGACGGCCTCCGGATCCCTCCTCCGGGGGAGAAATCCTGGATCAATCTGACTCCGAAAACAAAGATCATGGTGGCGGCGGCGCTATGTTTCACGAATCGACCCCCCCCCTCCTAGGGCAGCCACTTTTTCGTATATATGAAGGGGTACGCCAAAGATGAAGGAGAGGAGGTGCCCGAGGCTCCAGATAGTTGGGCCCATGCGGCCAAGGAATCTGGCCGCGTGGGGCCCACTATTTTGGGCCTCGGACGCTTCCTCGTGTACATTTTTCGCACGATGTCCTTCTTTTTTCCATAAAAAATGACGTGGTATTTTTCTCCGATTTAAATTCCTGCAAAACCAACCAGAAAGGAGACTTTGCTAAAAACAGCGTCAGATTCAGCAGTTTTATTCAAATATGGGAAGATTCCGGAGCAAATTATGAGGCAAAGTGATTGGAAAAGTAGATGCATTTTAGGTGCATCAGCTCCCCCAAGCTTAGCTCGTTGTTTGTCCTCGAACAACTCAAACGTAGTGCAGAAGCGATGAAAAGACTTTGACAAGAACTTTGCATTGCATATGTAACACCGTTTAATACCAACAAGTATTCACAACATAACTTCCATAACAAATAACAAAATGCTAGCAAAGGTGCATCTAATCAGTGTTAAAGCATTTATATTTGCTGCAAGAGAAATAACATGAAGTGTCAACACTTGGATGAGTTTTGCCCAACTGTAAAAATAAACAAAGGTTCTTGCATTGCTTTTGATTGAATCATGTCAAGATTTTTGAGATCTTTTGATTCTTTCTTTTATTAACTAGTGAACTCATTGTGCTTACAACCTTGCCCTCAGTTTTATCAATCCATTTGATGTTCCCTATTATGGCTGATATGCTTGACTAACTAATGGTTGAGAGCCTCATGCCCCGTGAATACGAGTACCTACACCACGGTGTTACTCAACTCGGGCCACAAAGCAAGTTTGAGTTTTTAAGTCATTGCAAGTAATAATAGCGTCATCAAGAGCGTCAACTAGGGTACCTCTTGTCCCAAGACATGGAACCAGCCCATGTCAAAATGACAAGACAAACAACCAAAATGAACAATCTCAGCACCCCTTTTTTATTGACTATTGCTATAGCTTTTTATTGTGAGGTGCATCACTGAAGGTTCACTATAGCATGTAAGTAAATTTCCACCATGAATGATGCATGGCTTAGATTAGCGGCCCAGGCGTCTCTCTAGCCATTTATACCCACTCCTCAAACTTACTAAGTTTCCGAATTTATTTGGCATCATGATAGGCATCCATAAACAAAAGTATATGATATCAACTAAATATAATTTAGTTCAATGTTGAAAGCTTTCTATGTGTCGCACATATAAGCTAACTCCCATCCCCTAAGCTTGTCAAGCATATGACTTCATGTTTTAACATTTGAAAAACTCTTTTACTTTTTCTATGGTTGGCAAGTTTAGTAAGCACAATGGAATGCGTAGACCTTTGTTTAGAGCCACAGTTACTCAATCTACAGCCAAGTGTTGTCACTAAATAATATCTCACTTGCATCATCATATAACATACTAGAACATGGAGAAGATAAACATTTGCTACCACTTCCCTAGATGTTAAAGAAACTATGATGTGCGCACTTGCTGTTATTAAAAAGTCCACATAAGCACGGCAAAGGTGTCATACCTTTCATCCATTTCATGCACATCAACTCATCATCGTTGTTCTCCTCTCCAAACTTGAACTGCGCAATAAAAACCCAAATCTGCCATAAAAATGTTACTGCATACAGAGCCATGTTTTCCCTATCTAAACACCTCAGAAAAATATCATATTTTACAGGCGTGTAGGTTATAAAAGGTTACAGTAGTGGTTAAAATATCAGCTCAATCGGAGTTACAGAAAAAAGATGAAAAATAAAACAGTGAGCAGATTTCAGCAATTCATGCACATCTATTTTTGCGTTGGTTTCAAGAAAACGAAAATATTTTTGTTCTTTTTGATTTTGAGATGCATAAAGTAAATAAGCAAAAGAAACAAATGAAATATTTTTGTGTTTTTTTATGTAAAGAACAAGAAACTAAAACATAACAAAATAAAGGTGATATAAAACATCGAATGGAGGGGGAAAGAAATACTCCCCCAAGCTTGGGATCAAGCTAGTATGCCGGAGGGTAACTGTACCCACCACTTCCATCTCCAGGGAAGTACCCTTAATGGTAGCCTTGCATCCCTGGGTTTTGGGGCTCCTCTTGAGGTTGCACCTCCTCCACGGTCCATTTCTCAGTAGTCCTGTCAAAAAGGTCGGCACGAGGGAGCCTAATGGACACACTTTGTCCATTAGAACTCTTATAGCTATACATATAATGATCCCCACGCCTCTCACTCATTTCCATGCGAGAAAGTAAAGTGAAATCTAGTAATTTAGACTCTCTCACTAGGCTACCCATGTCATCACCAAAACCCCTCTCTTCCTTAATGTGCCCATAAACTAAAGTAGCAATGGCACCAACATATATAGGAGTTTCATCAGTATTATATCTACTTACAACCGAGTGCAAGGACCTAGCGAGGATTACTCCCAAGTTATACTCACATGGTGTGTTCTCTTTTGCACATTTAAGTAAATAAATCATGGGTCCAGTGCAAGCAGAAGTGTTGAGAAATCCTCTTGCAAGGAGAAGATCATCTCAACCCGGGGTGCTATATGTGAGTGAATTTACCCCTATTGAGTCTCTCGGGAACTCTCACAGAAATACTACGCCAAAAATTGACAAGTCCTTGATTAGAATCAGCACGGGTCTCATCCCAACTACCCGTGTTCTGTACGCGAATGGCTTTGCAGAACTCATCTAATGACATGGCAAAACGCTGCTCTCTCATAGTAAATTTTATGACAAAGGTGGGAGGCGGTGGCTTACTTTTCTTGCTGTGCTTGTAGCTTTCGGGGCCCTTGAACCGGAATGTTGAAAGGAATTCTCGCGAGAGTTCCTCGTATGTATTCTGTGGATGACGGGAAAACTCGAGTAAGTCAGCTGCAGCGGCGAAGGCATTGAAGTCCTCCTTTATCCCCCAATGATCAAGAACAAAGGGGTCTTGCCATTTGGTTGCATGAATCCGAAGCCTCTCCCCTGCATATACTGCACCATCCTCCCAAAGTTGGTTGTCATCATAATTCTCGGAGACTCTAGATGATCTTCTCCTTGGTCTCGAAGTCGTCCCAAGCAATCCCTTACCCTTGTTCATGATGAAACCTTGCTGTCCAAAAATAATATTCAACAAAAATTAAGATGTAACACCCTAAAACAACATTGAGCCATCCATAACTAGTCTCCACATCAATATCATGCATCAATATCAACTAGAAAACTCAAATCCATGGATTTCTCAAGCATATTAGGTGACATCTAGTGCAGCAAAATACTTCATACATAAAGTATAAGAACAAAAAGTAATTGGATGGGTGGAGGAGTCACATACCAAGGAGCAATCCTACCAAACAGATTTGGAAAATCTGCCCTAAACTTGGAGATCGAAGGATACCAGGAAGAACGAGCTCGGGAAAATTTTGGGAAAATACCTGGGGCTGGTTTTCTGTCGAGGGGAAGGAGATGGGCACAGATCACTCACCTAACTCCCCCTGGGGGCCAAGTTAGTGGGTCCCACGCGTCCAAGGAATCTGGCCGCGTGGGACACCCTCTTTTGGTCCCTGGTGGCCTCCTGGTGCCCCACTTTTGGCTGCTGGTCCCTCTGGTAAAATAACTTACCCACAAATTTTTCTGGAAATTTTCGAGAAAATTTTCTGAAGAGGATTTTTTTCAAACTTCATATTCTGGAATTTTCTGAACTCTGAAATAATTATATCTATGCATATACTCTAAAATTTAAAGATAAACAAAATTTAAATGCAACACAATTTTTATGGGAATCAAGTTTTCATCATTTCCACATTAGTAATGAGGTTGATCAAGTCTCATTAATAATATGTAAAAGATATAATACATGATTCTTATTTTATATATAAAGAAGAAATTCAAGTTACCTCATATTTGATCGGAATAGTTCCAATCATCATGGTAGCATATTTTGGTTCAGGAGGTGGTAGTGCAAATTCAAAGCTTCCAACTATAAGAGTATTTCTTTGAATAGAATTCACACTCTTGTTTATCATTGTGACAGGATTCTTCTTGGGAAAATAAATAGTATGCTCATTTCCTTTGACATTAAATGTCACTTTGCTCTCAGTGCAATTTATCACAGCTCCTGCAGTGTTTAAAAAAGGTCTTCCAAGAATAATAGATAGATTATCATCCTCAGGCATTTCTAATATGACAAAGTCTGTAGGTATTAAAACATTAGCAATAGAGATGGGAACATCCTCACATATACCTATGGGCACATCAGTTGATTTGTCAGCCATTTGCAGTGAAACTTCAGTTGGAACCAATTTGTTTAGGTTAAGTTTCTTATACAAAGAAAAAGGCATAACACTAACACCAGCTCCTAAATCACATAAGGCATATTTCACATAGGTTTCTTTAATATGACAAGGAATAGTTGGAATACCGGGATCTCCACGCTTTTCAGGCAATTTCCCTTCAAATGAATAATTAGCAAGCATAGCAGTAATTTCTTCATTAGGTATCTTCCTTTTATTAGTGACAATATCTTTCATATATTTTGAATATGGAGGAATTTTAATAGCATCAACAAGAGGAATTTGTAGATATAAGGTTTTAATTAATTCAAGAAACTTCTCAAATCTAGCATCATCCAAAGATTTCATTACCTCTTGGGGATATGGTATGGGTCTTTGCACCCATGGATCCCTCTCTTTACCTTTTTGTTGATTTGGATGCTTCTTCTTTTTGTTCTTCTCAATAGATGGTTGAGGGTCTTCTTTCTCAGTAGGTTCAGGTTCTTCATTATTTTCTTCTTCTTGTTGTTCTTCATCAGGTGGAGATGATTCTTCTTCTACAAAATTATCATCTTCAGTCTCAGCATCAGAAATAGAAATATCCTTGTCTTGTTCTTGAGAATTGTCATTATCTTTGTTTTCATTGGGAGATTTTCCTGCAGAAGATTTCTTTTTGAGAGCCTCTTGCTCTTTCCTCTTGGGATGGTTTTCAGGATAGTCAGGATCCTGAGTACTTGCACCACCTCTAGTATTAACTCCACAAACCTGTTTCTTCTCAATAAGATTTTCATATAATTGATTTTGAAGAGAAACCATTTGTTCAACTTGATTATTCATCATTTCACAGTGTTTAACAATTCTTCTAACCTCTCCCACACTAGCATTTAAATTTTCCCGAAGAAATTTAATCTTATGAGAGTTTTCCATAATTTTCATTCTAATATCATGCTCTTCAGGATTATTATGATAAGCAAAATCATTAACATAAGATACTTCAACAGGAGGTGTTACCTTTTCATTACCTTCCATAGAGCTTACAGCATTAACTTGAATAGGGAAGCAAGGTTGATCAGTAGGAAGTTTAACACCCAATTCAGATAATTGCTTGAGATGAGAGGTTTTAATTCCCTTCTCTTTCATATCCTTGGAAGCTCCTTTCATTCCTTCTTCATTTAATTCAAGAATGCCTCCTTTCTTCTCGGGAATATCTCTCTTCCATCAAACTCTTCAATATTCCAATCTTCATAATTTCTGGAGATAGTTTCCAATAACTCAGTAGCTTCATCAACGGTCCTTTCCCTGAAAACATTACCTGCAATACTATCAAGATAGCTTCTAGTATTTTCAGTTAGTCCATTGTAAAATATATCAAGGATTTCATTACTCTTGAAGCCATGGGTAGGACATTTCCTAACCATCTTACTGTACCTCCCCCAAGCTTGGGGTAAATCCTCCTTCTCTTTCTGTGAAAATTTGCTAATCTCAATAATTAAACCGTGGATCTTATCAGCAGGGAAATATTTATTATAGAATACCTTCAAGCATTCCTCTTTGCTAGTAATAGATCCAGGTTCTAGATGATTATACCAAATTTTAGCATTTCCTCCCAAGGTAAAAGGAAACAACTTTAAGAAATAATAACGTTGGTGGATTTCATCTTTACCAAATAACACAGACAAATCATGCAAAACAGCAATGTGTTCAAAAGGAAATTCATTATCTCTCCCATAAAACTTAAACTTCTCATCTTTTTCAATTATTTCAGGATCAACACTAAACTCATAATCTTTGTCTTTAATTTTAATAGCTGGAGCATTCGTTTTCTTAGTAACAGGGAAATAATCATCAAGAGGAGAATTTGCATAGCTATCAAGTTTTTCCAATTTATCAAAATTCGAATCCATAAAAGCCATAGTAAATGCATCTTCTTCCTCAGAAGAAGTTTCATGCTCATCATCAGAATATTCATTATCTTCTAACTCAGACTCCACATTTTCAATAATAGAAGATTCAGGAATTTCAGGTGTCTCAATTATCTCAGATGTTTCAGGAGTTTCAGGTGTCACTTCTTTGTCTATGCTACCACATATTAAATCATTTTCAGTACTAGTAGACATTTTAGACAATGGTGAACTAGATATATTTTTACCTTTCTTTTTAGCAACAATAGCAGAAGTAGCATTAGGTGAAAAGTTTGGCCTACTTGGCAAGTCCGTACCTCCTCGAGTAGTGGAAGGCCTTACTTCCTTCGGAGTGTTCTTTTCCTTTCCCATGGTTGGGAACAAGCAAATGCAGCAAATAAATGATAACAAGTTGTCTTACCAATAAAGCTAGGTTCCCCGGCAACGGCGCCAGAAAACGTCTTGATACCCACAAGTATAGGGGATCGCTGAAATCTTCGTTGGGAAGTATTACCCAAATTTATAGTTCGACTCGATGGGAACACAAGAATACCAATAAGACTTTAGTAATTGAGGCGTCACTCTCAACCATACCTGTATATCAATAAACTTGCAGCAGTAATAGTGATGGCAGCAGGATAATTCAAGCAAATAAAACAGCAGTAGTGAACAATGGTTTCCCAGTTTTCATCAGAAAAGTGAAAGTGTAACTCAGAGATTTAAAACGCAGGCATGAGGTGACAGCGGGGTGTTGCATGAATAAGATTGATCATATAATAAGATTCATATAGCAATGGGACTTATCTCTAACTCCGATATATGTACGTATGTGTTCCATAATTAATTGTGCGCACTAACCAAGAGAATTTGCACAACATATATTGTCCTACCTACCCATTTCACCGGGGCCAACTTGGAACTACAGGTAATTAAGGTCTACCCTTTCGAATAGCCCGGAACAACACATTAACACTTCATGAACACATAGAATCCTCAAACTAAAACATCTCCCCCTTGTTTTCCCTATATGTCATATTTAGGGTTCGCAGGTTCAACATAATAGCAGGTGATACACTTTGCAGATAAATACCAAACTCAATTATATGATGGGGCAAAATAAGTTCAGTACTGAAATCATGCCACTCGGGCCCTAGTAGCAAGCATTAAACATAGCATAAGTGCATCAACACAATACAAAAATATCCTCAAGATAAACCCCTAAGATCTCGGACAACGGGTATCATTACATGATCAATCTCATCCAATCCCCATCCACCTCATGTGCCTACAGCGGACTACTCACACATGGTGATGGTGAGGGAGCTCATTGTCGATGGAGATGAAGGCGGTGAAGACGGCCTCCGGATCCCTCCTCCGGGGGAGAAATCCTGGATCAATCTGACTCCGAAAACGAAGATCGTGGTGGCGGCGGTGTTCTGTTTCGCGAATCGACCCCCCTCCTAGGGCAGCCACTTTTTCGTATATATGAAGGGGTACGCCGTACGCCAAAGCCGAAGGAGAGGAGGTTCCCGAGGCTCCAGATAGGTGGGCCCACGCGGCCAAGGAATCTGGCCGCGTGGGGCCCACTCTTTTGGGCCTCGGACGCTTCCTCGTGTCCATTTTTCGCACGATGTCCTTATTTTTCATAAAAATGACGTGGTATTTTTCTCCGATTTAAATTCCTGCAAAAACAACCAGAAAGGAGACTTTCCTAAAAACAGCGTCAGATTCAACAGTTTTATTCAAATATGGGAAGATTCCGGAGCAAATTATAAGGCAAAGTGATTGGAAAAGTTGATGCATTTTAGGTGCATGAAAACTCCAAGTGTATCTTGTATAATCATCAACAATCACCAAGCAATATTTCTTGCCACCAAGGCTATCATAAGTAGGAGGCCCAAATAAATCCATATGAATGAGTTGAAAGGGCCTCGTTGTATTGATTGTTGTCACTTTGGGATGGTTCTTCTCATGCATCTTTCCGGCAATGCAAGAGCTACAAGGACGATCTTTGGAAAAATTCACTTTTGTTAGTCCTTCCACATGCTCACCCTTCACAAGTGTTTGCAAATTTCTCATACCGACGTGGCCCAACCGGCGATGCAAAGCCAACCCACGTCAGATTTAGCCATTAGACTTGTGGCAATATGTGTAGTTTCTTTCGAGAAATCCACTACATACATACGGTTTTCCACAAATCCAACAAAGGCTACTTTAAGATAAATTGTGTGAAGGATAAGCACGTGATACTGTCCAAAGACAACAGTAAAGTTGCACTCGCAAAGTTGCAAAACGAAAAGTAAATTATAACCAAGGGACTCAACAAGGAGGACTTTCTCAATGGATGTATCCGGAGAAATGACCACCTTGCCATGTCCCAATACCTTGAGTTCGGAACTATCACCAATCGTGACATGAGATACCTTGAGAAGTTGATACATTAAGTCACTTAACACTTCTTTTCTTCCGGTCATATGTGCGGAGCAACCGCTATCAATAAGCCATGATGATCCTCCGGAAGCACATACCTACAATGAATTAAGTCCTTGACTTAGGTACCCATGTTTTGATGGGTCCTTTCTTGTTAGTCACAAGGGTCTTGGGAACCCAAATAGAAACATGATAATCACTACCATATGAAGTGCCAACATATTTTGCATAAACATGTCCATCATTAGATTTCAAAAGCACATATGATGGATTATATTTTCCCGCAAAATTGTTGTGAGAAGATGTGTTCTTAGAAACAATGCTTTTAGCAAGAATATCAAATTCATTTTCATCATTGGCCAACTCCCCCTCCTTCACAAAAACAATAGCATTAGTGGAGGGAGTTGACTTCTTCTCATTGGTCTTCTTGGATGAGAATCCAAATCAAAGTCCTTCCTTACCCACAACTCTCCTTTGATTTCTCAAAAGATCATTGAGGTTCTTTTCTCCTTGGATGCAAGATACTAGACCTTTCTCAAGTTGATCCTTCAACCTATTGTTCTCCACTATGAGAGATGCTTTGACACACAAGGGGTTACTGGCACAAGCATTTTCATTTATATCCTTATCTTGAGAGATGTCATGTGACTCCTTAAGAACCTTGAGCTCTCTTGAGAGTGCCATGTGAGCTTTCTCAAGATGCTCAAAATCCTTAAGTAGTTCATTGTGACCATTCATAATGTTATCATTTTCATCCATAAATTCCTTAAGCTTACATAGTGCATGATCACGGTCACCCATCATTTTAGATAGATCTAAAGTGGAGGTTTCCTCAATAGAATCTTTAAGGCATAGTGTATTATCTAGAGCTTCCTCTAGCTCCGCTATCCTATTAGCATCATCATGAGCGAAACCCTCAAGTTCACATATTCTTTCTTCATGTTCTTCAATGAGACCATATGCATTACCAAGTTGAGTCATGAAAGCATCAAATGCAATTTTATTTTCACCTTCAAGTGATCTCATAATTTTTGAGAGATTATTAGCATTTTTATCTTCAAGTTCCACAACACAATTCAATAATGATGGAGTAGAGGAAATTGAGGGTTTTAGTGAGTGGGTTACCTTTGGGGATGTACCCTTGGCCATAAGGCACTTGTGTTTGGTAGGACCTTTCTTGTCATTCGGAGTTGAAAAGAGAGAATCCAAAGAAGAAGGAATAACCCCAATTGCCATGGCCGCCATGCCGACTTGTCCTTCTTCATCTTCACTTTCTTCACCTCCGGATATGTATTCTTGCTCATTAGCCACCATTTCCCTTTGAGGTACCTTCTTCATGAAGTTCTTGTTCTAAGGAACAAAGTTGATTTTCTTGATGAGCTTTCCTCCATTCTCAATTCTACTCTTGTAAGGGCAATCCGCAACGAAGTACTCACTATCTCCAGAATTGAAGCAAGTTCTTGCTTTCTTCATACTTGAGCCTTCTCTTCCCTTGTTCTTCGTTGCATTTGATCTAATGTCCCCTTTCTTCCACCAATTATGGTTGGCAAGAGCCAAACATTCATTGTGTGACACCCTCTTCTCCTTCTCGGAGGGCACATAGGTGGATACACCTTCATCACTTGATTCTTCCTCATCATGAGATGTTTCCTTCAAAGCAAGCGATACTCTTTTCATTCCATTCACACGAGATACAACATCCTCCGAGGATCATGTTCATGGTGACAAAGGTACCCAATACATCATTGGGAGTTAGATCCATATAGTCCGCTCTTGATTGAACATTCATCACCATGCTCTCGTTGTATGGAATCAAGGTTTGAAGAAATTTTCCCTTGAACCAATCATTATCACAATCCCTGAATCCCGCATCAATCATGTCCACTACAAGAGCCTTGAGTCTTTGATATACATCTTCCGGAATCTCTCCATCCTTCATGATGAAATGATCTACTTGCCACTGAAGAAGTGATTTCTTCGAGCGTTGCATGCTCACATTTCCATCATACATGGCAAGTAGATAATCCCAAGCTTCTTTGGCATTTCGGAGAGACCGGATGTGCTCAACACCTTCATTGACCATTGCCTTCTCGAGCATGTGCATAGCATGTGCATTGAGTTGTTCATCAATGATCTCACTTGAGGTCAAATTATTGACATCCTTAGGATAGTATCCCCTCTCAATGATTCTCCATATTTGCATTGAAGAGCTACACACATAAGACTTCATGGAAGCTTTCCAATTAGTAAAACGGGTCCTATCTACTAAAGGTGGATTACCAAGATTGTTTACATGTGGGTGTTGAACATTAGGAGCAATGTTATAAACATGTTCAAATTGATTTGGGTTTCCATTTTTAGATGAGTGTTCTTCACCTTCTTTAGAGGGAGATATGGGATTATCATTTTCATCTAGAGACGGAATTTCATTTTCATTGCTAGATGTAGAGGCAAGTTTAGCTAATAGTTCCTCTATCCTATCCATCCTCTTATCGGATCTTTCCCCCATGGACTCGACTTGCTTTTGAAGCAATTCCATGGGAGTGGGATCCCCCATCCTGCTCTTTTGGCGGTGAAGCCATTAATAAAAGAGACGAGGCTCTGATACCAATTGAAAGGATCGATGAGGTTAACTAGAAGGGGGGGTGAATAGGTTAACTACAAATTTTACTTCTTTTTCTGTTAATTTGATCTTGCTCAAATATAAGTTTTCTAGATTATGCAACTAGGTGAACAACCCTATATGTTGAGCAAACTACCACTAGCACAAGATATGTAATAGAGTAAGCTAGTGGCAATAAGTAAAGGTAAGTTGAGAAATAACCAACAAGATGACGCGGAGATTTATCCCGAAGTTCACTTCCCAATGGAAGCTAATCTCCGTTGGAGCGGCGCGGTGTTCACCAAAGTGAAACACCGAGTAGCCTTGATATGGCACACCGTATCTCCGTTGTGTCTTACCACCGATGTAGCGAGGCACTTGTCACTATATTGTCGTTGAGGTTGACAACTAGAACCTTTACAAGGATGAAGCACACTCCACAAGTTGGAGGGTCTTCACCAAATGCACCGAGACGCCAAGACTCGATGCCCAAGGCCGGGGCACACACCACAACTCAATTGGTGGCTCCCGGCAATGTCTTCATAGCTCCCAAAGCTCCGTAGGACCACAACCTCTTAGGGTTCCAATGAACACAAAGAGTAACAAGCCCCCTCTCACAAATCAAGGGGGAAATCAAATCGGTTTGGTGGAAGTGTAGATCTAGGTCTCCTCTATCAAATCCCCAAAGGGCTAAGTGATTGAGTGGCTAGAGAGGGAGATCTATTGATTTGGAGCTTTGCAACAATGGTGGTGTTCTTGTTCTGGTCGTGGTAACCTTTCCAAGGTAGGAGAAGGGGTACTTATACCCCTTACCTCTTTCTAGCCGTTTGAAGAGTTTTCTTCATTTGCAGAGAGGCCGGCCTTGCCGGGTTGGAGGCCGGCCAGGAATCTTCTTCTCGTGCAGGGAAGCCGGCCTAGGGCCGGCCAAGCATCGCACTGGAGGCCGACATGGTAGCCGACAGTGCCGGCCCTGACCCCGGCCATGCCGGTCATGCGCCACACCGAGGCCGGCATGGTGGACGAAGCGGCCGGCCTTGAGCCCGGCCGAGGCCGGCCAGCCAGCACCAGGGAGGCCGGCATGGAGCCCGAGCCTGCCGGCCTTGACCCCGGCCTTGCCAGCTTCGGAGTCCGGCCAGACAGAGACATTGGCACGGCGATGATTTGGCTAGAATTTTGAAGACTTTTTGGTGTGAGGCATATTTAACTAAATATATTTCAAAGCCTGCAACACTTAGCACCATATTAAATTATCACTAGTATTGTTAACTAACACACAAAACATAAGGGATTAAGAAATGTTCTTTCAATGGGCTTCTTAGGTCAGATGGCTGATACAAAGCTGCATTTAGGCATTATTTATATAATTCGTTGTCTCCGATCTTCTCCTTTATTTCATATGATTTCCATCTCTTTTGGATTGATTGCAAAAACATAATATCACTAAATAACAGTACCTTTCCCTAATTAATTGAGCTTGATGCATACATCCATGTCCTTGAACGGATCTCTGTTTTAATAATTCTTCTCATTTCCTAGCCAAATGGTTTCATATAATTCATCCATCCATCATGTACATTTGGTAAATTTTTACTGCACCTTGCTGTTTTCCATATGTGGACCAACTGTTTTACATTGACAATGCCGTGCATCAACCACTGCGGATGCTACATCGGTGGCGGGAATTCGATCAAGGTGACAAATGAGTAATTGTACAGCAATATGGCTGAGTCCTTTTCTGAATTCTGAATAATTAAAAGTTCAGTATGGTGTTATCTTTTTTTCTGAACTGCTTCTGAATTCGAAATCCCCCCTAGTGGTTGTTCAGGTGTGCCGACAACGAGCCTGAACTGGCTCAGTGCGGCGGTTGGTGTTCAAGGGATGAACCCTATGTCAGGATCCGGTACCGGACACAGGATGGAGCCTCTCCCCGCTTCCCCGCCGCCAGGATAAACAGAACAACCAAAGGAGCCTCCACGACGGCCACCCGCATCGCCGAGAAAGGTGGAGGAGAACGGGCGTGGAGGCGGCAACACCATGGCCATCACAATTCACAACAGAAGGACGTGGTGTCATTGGAAAGATAGAAACAACCTGGTCTTTAATGGCTCCATTTGGATTGACATTAAACAGGTCTGGAGGAGAATTCTCTGTTCTATAAAGAGATGGACTTTGATCTTCGAGGAGCACATGAAGGGGCGGGCAGAGGAATTCTGCTCCCACGTCCTGCAAGTCCTGAGAACCCCTTTGCAGCTGGAAAATGGCTGATGCCTGGGCGCTCAGTTGCAAGATCTTCCTTAGTTCCTTCTGGTGAAGCTGACGCAGGAGGACACCAATCGCCCGAGCTGAAGAAGATAGCTGTTCATGGGACCTGGGTGACTCCAACCTCAACACTGGAGCAGGCACTTGCTTCCCCAGCCATCTGAAGAAACCCGCCAAAAACAAGCAAGCCGCAGAGAAGGAAAACGCTTCCACATCTTCCTTTGGCGGCTTGTTTTCTTTTGCCTAGATGTAGGGGCTAGCTCTGCTAGCTGTGACTCGCCTGTTTTCGTTTTTCAAGTTGTAGCTTGTCTATCCTTTTGCTGAACTACTGTATCTGCTGTGATGCAGCATTTTAACCTGCTGGAACGCCGGGTTTCGTTGAGTTTATCAATGGAACCGGGGGGCAAGCCCCCTGATGATCTAAGGCCTTGTTTGGTAGCCCGGGATCCCGAGCGGATCCCCGACCTTTCTCTGGTTGGAGAAACCACGGGCCGAGTCCACCCCGGGTTGCCCATAATCGCATTTGGACGCCCGCAGGGGAGGGGTAGACCTGCCCTTTCCGCGTCTCTTCCCCGAGCGAATCTTCCACACCTCGAGAGGTCGGGAAGGAAACTCCCGTCCCGCCCAGCGAACCAGAGCAATGACTTCATCCTCCAGCTCCATTCCCTAGCGAACCGAGAGCAGTGCCTCCGCCGAACTCCGGCGATGGCTAGGCGACGTGAACGACACCTCCGCTAGGCGACGTGAACGACACCTCCGCTCACCTCGGCCGGCGGCTCGTACGCGACCACGGCAGTGGCGCGCCGCTGTCCTCGGCCGACGGCTCATGCGCGCGTGACGGCCTGGAGGCCGGTGGACACGAGCAAGCTGAGCACCGAGACGGTCTCGTCGTCTCCGGCCGCTCCACACGCTCCTCCTGGTCGACCCAAAACATGGCCGTGCCCTTGGGTAGAAACGTGGCCCTCCCGGCGCCGAGCGCGTCCAGCACGCGCTGCCCGTCGGAGAGCACCGACGGCGCCGACGATCACCACGGGGAGCAGCGACTCCAGCCGACCACCCCCCAACCCACACGTCACCAACATCACGCTCACATGGAGTGCCAGACCGCGGCCGAGCAACTGCCCCGTGAACGCAGACACGCGCTCTTCGCCCCCTTGTAGATGCCAGAGCTGCAGCCACTCGGCGCGTGCACGCCCATGGTCGGAGATGAGGGCTTGGGTGCTGTCTACAACGACCTGGCCGAGGCCGTCTGCCAGCAAGGTCACGAGCGAGCCGAGGACCTTGCCGGTCTCGTCGAGGCTCTCCTTGAAGCCTTGCAGGTTGGGCACTTGGGCTTCGCCTGTGCCGACGCGGATGGCGGCTCCTGCACTCGCGGGGCGTGAGGTCGAGCAATCAATAGTGGCGGTGGAGAGGCGGAGCTGGCTGGTGCCTAGGAAGGCGTCGACTGGGAAAGACAAGACGATGTACCAGACGTCCAGACCAGTTCATTGTTCCTCTGCTGCCCTGACATGTTGTCCAAATGGAGATGTGGATATCCCCCCATGGTGGGAAGGGATCCCCTATACACATGGAAATCACCCTGGTGGGTTTAGAACCCTGGGATATCTTCCCCTTGCAACCAAATTAGCCCTAAGAAAAAGTTACCATCACCTTTAACACGTTGGAAAATAACCAAATTAGCTTGCGTCTCGGGATCCAAATTTCCGAAATGAAGAACCACGTAGGAGAAAAGAGCTGCGACAATAACTGACTTGGCATATCTATGCAAACCAATCAGAACAAAAAAAAAATGGCACAACCTGCAGAGATAAAAAAAAATCTGCCAGCTGGAACACATGATATATCCAGAGGAAATTGTCAATGCGGTAAGTAAAACATGAAAAAGCTCAGATATCACTAATTCTCCACAGCATCAAGCATCATCTGTTTAGTAGAAATCGTGCAATGTAACACCATTCTCATTGGATCAAACCTAGCTAATGCAATCACACACAAATACATGCTACGCAATTGCCATCCCCAAAAAAACAGTACATACCACAGAGTGGTAGTCATTTGCATCACTGAAAACAGTACTGCTAACTTCGACGCTTAAGCTAATCATGTTTGCGGAAACAAGAGACGGCTGAACATCAACAAACTGAAAACAGTTCATGTCCATACTGCGACAACAGAAAATTAAGAACTTCCAGAGCAATTTGCTTCGCACAGGAAACAAATAGGCACCTTTGACTTCAGTAGTTCGCGAAAGGGTCACCAAGAGAAAAATCAGATGCTCTCTTGAAGCTCCGAATGTTGCTTCCTTCAGCAGAACAGTTAGCAACTGTGATTTCGGAGCCTGCACTGGCCCGTTTCATGGACATGAGAGGCGCCACTTTGGAACGCATATCCTCAATCGAAGTGAAACTCCCATTGGCAAACATTATCATCGCCTCCTTCAGCACCAACGCGCTCCCAAAGAAAAACTTGAGGAAAGCAAGCTCACTTCGATCCCCTCGGAAGTCATGGAAAACCAGGAGCTTGATGCGCGAGCGGATGCATTCTATAGTACCACACTCATTCCACAACTTGAGGTTGAGCTTGCCAGAGGGTTGATCAGTTTTTCCAGACTGAAAATTTGATTAAATCAGTGCACAAGAAGTTCATCAGCTATTGATGGATCATACAGCAATAACAGCAATTCACCATATGATGCTAATGCTAGTACACGATGGTTGAATGACAAAAGATGGATCAGAGATTCAGGGTCTTCACCTTGATGTGGAGCGTCTCAACGTCCGGAAAGCATCTGAGGACAGTTGGGATCATCTTGGCATCATTACGGATACCACAACGCATCTCCAAAGCCAGGATCCTCACACTTGGTACCATGGTGCTTGGGGTCACCTTTGTCCCAGCCTGCAAAATTGCAATATCAATGCACCCAATTAAGAGAAGAAAGATCACACATATACATTGATCATTAAGGTAAAATGTACAATAGAGCAAATGGAAGAGATGAGGGACCTTGATGACGGTGCTGCCAATCTCTAGGACATGATTTCCTGGATCCAAGTATCCCAACAATTTCAGCTTGGGGGCATGGCCGATCTTCACCTTGGAGCCGACCCTGTTGCCGGTCCAACCTCCTGAATGGAGGAGACGCTCAAGGCATGGGGCGTGCACCACAGCGATTTCTACAATGGTGGAGCTGATGAACTGCACGCACCGGAGGCTTTGGCTGACAAGGCGGAGGCGAAGCTTACACAGATTGCCTTGGACACAGAGCGTCTCAAGCACCGGGCTCCTGTCGAGGATGAAGTCCAAATCCCTGGTCTCCATGAGGATGCCGCAGAGCCCGAGCTCACGGAGGTTAGGGAAAGAGGTGGCGCGCGGGACACCGGCCGTATCGGGAAATTTCCAGAGGCCGAGGTAGAGGCGGGTGAGGGTGGTCATGCCTAAGAAGGTGGCGGGGAGAACGAGGTCAAGCGGCCACGGACGGTTGACGAGGACGAGATCCTGGATGCCCTTGGCGGCGAGGGTCTGGAGCCAGCGCGTGAGCAGGCCATGGAACTCTTCCATGTTGCTGCTGGTGAGGTGGACGCTGCGGAAGGGGCCGGGGTGCGCGGCGAGGACGCGGGAGACGGTGGCGGTGATGCGTCGCGCGTCGGCGCGCGCGACCGCGGTGCCTGCGGGGAGGATGTGAGCGTCGACGAGGACGAGCGGGGCGGAGCGCCAGACCCCGCGCCAGCGGCGGGAGAGCGTGGCAGTGCGCGCGGCCTCCTTGATGGGGAGGCGGGAGACGATGTTGCCGAGGAGCACGTCGGGGAGTCTGCTGAAGCGGTCGACGGCGTCGTGGGGGAGGAGGGCGAAGAGGCGAGCGTCGACGGAGGCGGGCGGGTCCGGGAGGGCGGCGTGGGTGTAGGAGAGCACGCGGGCGAATAGGCGCGCTACGCTGTCCGGATCCTGGCCTTGGCGCCGGAGCTTGGCCGACATCTCGGGGTCCACGGGAGCGGGAGGCACCCGGGTGGCCATGGCCGCCGCCGGAATCGCCGCGGTGGGGTCGAGGGTTTGGGGTGGCGCGTGCTTGACTGCCTGACGCCTGTGAAGTGGAGCAGAGCAACGACAAAGGAAAGGGGAAATGCTCCTGAGCTGTGGGAAGCCTAGGTGGACCGAAATATTGGAAGCCCATTGTCCCAGTCCTGGCCCACTCTTTTTCTATATAAAATAATCTCTTCATTTTGTTTTTTTCGAAACATAATACGAACGATATGACGCGTGCACACACTCACCCTATGAAACGTACGCACGCACACTCTACCCCTTTCTTTTTCGAAAAGTGTCATTTTGCCTCTCGATCTCCAGTGATCTTGCTCGTCTAAGAAAAACAACAAAATATTTATAAGTTTCAATAAATATTGAAAAATCTTGGATGGTAGAAATAGTATATACCACAACCATGTAAAATATCAATTTCAAATACATTGTATTTTAGGGTACACAAATATGATAAAATTTAGAAATTAAAAAAGTGCATATTCAGATCCACAACTTGGTCATTTTTGTGTAGGTCATAATACAAAGTATTTGAAGTTAATTTTGTACATATTTGTGGGATATATTGGTTACATTCGGGATTTTATTTAATATTTTTTAAATCATAATTTTTTTGATTTTTTTGAGCGGGATCACTAGAGCTCGGGGGCACCAAATCTCCACTCCTTCCTTTTAAATTACTTCGTGGCTCATCTAATGTTGAGATAACTTGACCTGGGATGTTTCTGTCTAAATGCGAGATACTGTAAAAAAAAATTGTCTAATGCGAGAGAGAAAATTGCCTCTATACCACTGACAAACGCGGCAATAGCTTATTTGCCATCCAACAAAGGAAGGGTGCTTATATACCAAACACAACAAATTTTTAGTGCTCATATGCCGTCGCCGTTAGTTAGTCATCATATTGTCTCCGTTTTCCTGTCAGTATTTACAAAATTTCCATACTTGCCCTCAGGTTAGAATAAGAAAGAAAAGAAAAAGCAAAGTTCAACACACCCACGCACAGGTAAAAAAAAACTCACCCACGCACGCACGCGACAGGCCATGGCGGAAGCGCTGCCGCCGCTCCCCAAGCGCCTGTCGCTGCTGGCCCAGCCCCCGTCGCCGCCCCTCCCAGCCGCCGCGGGGGACGCGGACGCGCGCGAGGCGCACCTCCGCGGGCGACGCCGGCGGCAGTGCGCGGGCGCCGAGCTCCAGCGCCGCGCGAAGACGCCCTCCGCTGCCAACTCCCTGCCCGCATACGTCATCGTCGCCGCCTTGCCGCCGTGGGGGCCGCGGACGCGCGTGAGGCCCACCTCCGCGGGTGGCGCCGGCGGCTGCGCGCGGGCATCGAGCTCCAGCGCCGCGCCGCCAATGGCCGGGCGGTAGGCGAGCGTCAGCTCCGCATCATCCGTAGCAGATCCAGCCACAAACTCACCGGGGCCCGCTAGCCCTCGAAGCCGCAGATTCCTTCCGCCGCTGTGCCTCCACACATCCCCTCCGCTGCTTCATCGACGCCCTCCACGCGAGGTCTAATGGCGGAACCGCCGCCTGCGTTTCCCCACCCTCCGACGCTGCGAAATGCTGTCAAATTGTTTTTATTGTCAATTATTGCTTACTTGCTACTAAGGGCAAGACGGACATTTTGGCATCTTTCTGGAATGAGGTAACGTTAGAATAACCGTCGGTGGCAAATAAGCAATAAAATTCGTTTGTGTTTGGTATATGAGAACTGAAGCTTTGTTGGATGGCAAATGAGACATTGCTGAGTTCGTCAGTGGTATAGAAGCCATTAGCTCAATGCGAGATACTGAATAACTTTTTTCAGGGTTTAGATGAACCACTAAAATTACCCGGGGGAATAAAAACAAAAAATTGTGTAAGCATTTTAGACCACGAGGAGCTTTTGGGTTGTAATGTTCTGATTTGTCTATATGGAAACCATAGCAATGATTGTGTTATTCTGCAAGTTGTCTATGAACCAAGAACCATGCATTTGACACATCCACACATATTGAGATAGCCAGACATGTCCTTATTTGATTCATAGAGACAATGTTAACTAGCTTTCTTAAATTATAATTTATCTTGAAAATTTCATATTGGAACATTTTCAAAATAGATTTCGCTGGAGAATAATTTAGGATCAAATTTACTATAACACATGTCACATTAATTTCTTCCTAAGTTTCTTGATTCAATTAATGGGGACGTGTGTGTGTCATAATTTTTGTTACTCGTACTAATAGTTCTAAAAAATCATTGTCAAATAGTCTCGATAAATTACATTGCATGTTTGGACTTGAATGTCAATCGAAAGGGATGTGGGTCCAAGTAAGTAAAATTTCACCAAGAAGTTATAGTAAACACCTAGATCAATCCCATTGTATGGTTGCCAACAGCTCGCATGGTGAGACACCTCAGGAGACGGGTAGCATTCTAGGGTTACCTATTAGAGGTGATATCATTGACCATTTGTATTTCGAAATAAATTCAATTTAAAATATATTACTCTAATATCAAACCCAACTTATCCAAATAAATATCATATCAGATTTTCCAACTCATTTTCAATTTTTAACTTATCCAAATTACATCTTATCAGATTCATTAAAATACAATCGGTTTTTGAACTTATCCAAATACATATTTTTATCAGATTTGCTAAAACATAGTCTAATTTTTACCATCGGATTTGCTCTAAGATCTGCCTTGCTTTGTGTTTCTGAAGAAAAAATAGAGGAAAAAAATGTAGACTCATATTGTTTTGTGTTTCTAAAAGTAGAGGACAAAATGTGCACACTTATTGTTTTGTGTTTCTGGTAAATAGAGGGCCAAATATGCGCACCTATTGGATATTGAACCCTCGACCAACCAGTTATTTGGGTTGGGCTTTATGCTCGACCAGGCTACACCGCTATTGTGTGACAATAGTAAAGAAGTTTTGTCTTTGTTTTATGTATTTCAAGGGGTTTTGATTATTTGTTTGTGCCATCTACATAATGTTTTGTTCTTTATCTCGTTTGTCTATTAGACATCCCTCTTGTGCATTGAAGTTCTTTAGTATTAGACCGGATGCATCGTACTTATTTTTATGCTCCCTAGGAAACGAGATAAAAAAAGTGACGCTTAAAATGTTTTTTTCTTTATCTCGTTTATCCATTTAGCTCCTTTTTAGGATACAGGCTTAGGAAGCACAAGAGGGATTGAGGGAAGGAATCATACATGCACTACCATAATCGATTGTATTTTAAGCTAATGGTAGGCGACTGTGCTCCAGGCGGTCCCGTATCATATACGGTGAGCTTGGTTTGTATGCATGAAACATACTCATATGTTCATGTTTACATGTGATTTGTATACATACCACGTAAAAAAATCTGTATGCAGAAATGTGTATGTGGTAGTTGCATATTCTCAACTCTAGAATTGCACTTCTACAACAGTACAACCTTGGACCTCTAAATGTGCAATTAAGGTAGTTGTACATGTAGCATTCTTAAATTGCACTTTTATGTTAAACCGCAGGATTAGAAATGTCAGTTAGGCCTTTACACTTTCTAGAACGTTGATTTGCAGTTGCACATATTTCCTGTCGTCAAAACGGATATATCTAGCATTAAAATACGTCTAGATAGATCCGTTTTAACGACACTCAATTCCAGATGTAGAGAGTAATTTTGTTGGATTTTGAATTTGTAATTTGGTAGAGTAAAGTTGCTTCAAATTTGTATTTTTTTTTCTCATAAAAAATATTTTATTTGTGTTTCGAGAGGGAATTTTTCTATTATTTTCTAATTAGGTAATAACTTGGACATAAAAAATTTGCGCGTGAGTGTAAATTTATTAAAAAACTTAAAATTAGAGCGAACCCATCTACATGTGATGCGGGTGCAAAGTAAACCTGGTACTTACATGTGGTGATGTTTCTTTTGCAAAAAAAAGAAAAACATGTATTTTTTATCACAGTTGTGTCCTTCACCTTCTCTTGCCCAATCTGATGATGACACTGCTGATGGTGGCGCTGCTGCTCGCAGAGATGGCGGCGTCGCGCAGTTGCAGGAGAAGTTATACAACGAATCGTGCCCCAGCGTGGAGGACGTCGTCCATAAGGGCATGTACAGCAGCGTCTAGTCAGCCGTCTGTAATAGTGTCCACATAGGAAATTTGATTACGTGGGGGAGAGAGGAAACAGAAAACGGCCCAGCCCGTCTGTAGAATTACCGATGGTCTGATTCCGTGAAAATAGTGGCTTAGCGACGCTTTTTTTCCTGTTGTACGAGTGTTGCGTCTGTAACTTGCCGTTTTCTATGCGGGAACCGATCCAATCTCCCAACTGTTTTTTAAGATCGTGCTTAATTATAGGCCTCTAATAGACGGCTTAATAGACTGTTTATTGTAGCAGGTGTCTATATTATTGTTTAAATCTGACATGGCACAGGACTAAAGACGGCAATCGACTAAACTGCCCTATAGACACCGAAAGAGTCAGCCCGTTGCAGGAGGTGTCTGTAGCACCATCGATAGTTGACGTGTACACGTACTACAGACGATCGTCGTCTAAACAAATATACATGCCCTAAGTGCTGAACACAGAACGCACAGTCAACGTCATTGCTTTTGAAAACCGCATTAATTTGTTTCTCGTTTAATTCGGTAAAAGGAGTAATGCGGGCCTGATTCCATGGCCTCTATAAAAAAAGTGGATTTAATGTTGGCACTTAGAGCACCTTCACCGGGGTCCTAAAGAAATACCCAAAGACCCTTTGGGTGCTGGATCAAAAAACGGTCACACCGGGGGTTCTAAAGCTCTCGTCCGATCCAAATCGTGTTCGGCACCGTCAACCGGTCCTCCAACTCTGGGGGTGGCTTGGCGGTGCCGGACACAGTCCGAGCTTGTCCACTAACAGGCTTGGCTCGCCTGTCATCCTCACACCAGTCCCATTGAAGGTTTAATGGCGGAGCAGCCTTTCGAAGTGGCGCTGCAGCCAACGCGGCGAACACGTATCGCCGACATTAAACCGGCACGTGGTCTCACCACCCACCCGTCGCTTCCCGCGCGCGCCACCGTTTCCCGCTTTGGCTTCCCGCCGCCTCCCGCCTTGCTTTTCCGCCGAGCCTGTCGGCTTTTAAAAAGAACCTTGCCGTCCTATGCTTCGTCACCGTGCTCACTTCTCGCCGTAGACAACACACTGCCGTCCCACCCACGAACAAGACATGTTGCCTCCTATGGGCCACCCTCGCCCAGTCCGCGTGCCGTCGTTTCCTTCGTGGAGGAGGAAACTAATTCCACACAATCAGCCATTCTCTATTTATCAAAAATAAGAATTCATCAAACACTGCTTCTTGAGAAAGTATGGCATGGAAGGCAAAGGTACGGCATTAATAGCCTGGCTCAAAGCTTGTATGCCCAAAGATCAAGGAGGTTTGGGAGTGATAGACCTAGCTACTCACAACAAAGCCCTGTTACTTGAGCATATACACAAAATTTTCAACTCTTATGACTTGCCATGGGTAAAATTTATTCAGGAAAAATACTACAGTAATAGGACATATGATGAAAGAATTATCGGATCCTTCTGGTGGAGGAGCTTGATTAAATTGTTCCCACTCTACAAAAGCCTCACTTCATGTCATGTTGTGAACTCAATTTCTATGTGAAAGGACTTATGGTCAAAGAGGTCCTTTCCCCCTCCTGTGTCGCCCCCGCCCGGGCGGCACCGGAGGCAAACCCTAGCCGCCGCCGAGCCGCGCCCCTCTTCCTCCCTCCCCTCCGCCTTCGCCGGAGGACGCGGCCAGGCAAAGCTCGCGCCGCCGACGGCAGAGGCGAGGTCTCTCTCACTCGTGCGCCTTGTCGCGAGGGCCGTCGGCCTGGGCGGCGGCGGTGGTTCAAGATGGCATGGCGGCGCGTGGCGGCGCAGGGAGGGCGCGTGGTGGCGGTGGTGAGGGCCGCGGTGGTGGCTGCTTTGCAAGGGGCGCGTCCTGCTGCCCGTGGTTGCGCATGGCGGCTGGGCCCGATCTGGGCCTATGCGGGCCTGCGCGGGCCACGGCCGCGGGGCGCGCTGCCGGCGCCGGGGTGCGCGGACGGCTCGGGAGTTTCGGCTCCGGAGCGTGGGCGCAGCAGCGAGGATGGCCGGAGGTGATGGTGCCGTGGACGGCTGGGGAGGTGTGTTGCGGCCCGGCGATCTGGTTTCTTTAGGCGCGGCGGCGCTGGCCGTGGAGCTCCACCCTTGGTGGCAACTGGCGGGCTCCAGGAGCTCTCCGGCGGCTACTGCTTGGTGGAGAGGCGGAAGCCATGGACTTCATCCCGGCCGGTGACGCTCAGGTACGGAGACCCTGCACATGTACAGGTTTGGTGGTGGTGGCGGGCTGGGTTGTTTCAAGCGAAAGCTTTGTGCCAGCCATGTTGGTACCGACGACATCGACGCTCTTGAGCGCCATCTTCCTCGTTGGAGGTGGCGTCGTGAAGCTCCCACCCGTCGACCCTAAGTGTTCTCCGGGCGAAAGCCTCAGATCTTTGTTTAGATCGGATGACGACGGCGTCTTCGACGTCGTCACCTCCTTGGAGGCGTCATCTTGGAGCCACCAAGACCTTGTTGTTTGCTTGTTGTCTCTTGCCTTGGGCTGATGACCGGTAGAGTTTCGTGGAAGGGTTTGGGGTGTTGGATGGAGGAGGTCGGCCGGGTGGAGGTGTGCTGTTTGGTCTCGCCGGTCACCAAGTTTGCGGAAGAATCCGACGCTCTCATCGGAAGCCGGGTTAGCGAGTTGTTCCACCCTGGATCATCTCGTTCTCGTTCGGCACCCCTCCCTCCTTTGGGGGTGTTGGCGAGTGGCAGCCAGACGGCCAAGTTCATAGCGTCTTGCTTGCTTGGTCAGATGAAGATGGAAGTCGAGGTCCTCCTCCGTGTTGGTTGTGTCGTGCAGACCTTTGTTGAGTTGTGGGTGTTGCTGTTAGTGTAGTGTTGTTGCTGTGTTTGCTGCTGTTGTTGTACGGTTTTCCAGCCTGATTTACCTCATAAACCGAGTCATTCGGCTATCAGCCTTTCTTCTACTCATATATGAAAATCAGCTNAGTTGTTTTCTGTATTTTCTATTGTCGAAAATCATTTATCCTGAATTGTCCTTACCCATAATTGGACAGTTCCAACTAATATGGTGCACAAAAGTCTACCCAACTGAAGTGTCGTATTTATCATCAGCACACCAACACTAGTACGTGCTAAACTTGGCACCGTGAGAATTCAGTACAAATTAAACGTATTTAACAAAAAAAAAACGTAAGACTGGACACAAGAATACACATGTTTTTTCATTCTAATAATTGAATGGGTCACGTTTCTGAACAATTCGCATCAGTACATCGCAGGCATCGATATGGGAGCAAAGCAACCCCCCCCCACAAGATGCGGTACTAGTACTAAATCGAGAGAACTGCACGAGCATCATGAATACACTCAAATAGAGCGGGCAGTATATACGGATCGGACCAACAAGAGCGACCGCGACCCAGCTACTGCAAACAAAATGGGCCAGGTTGGCCGAACAGTATCATGTTTATCAACATCGACTCAAAATTAGAAGCGATTCCACCAAATTTTGTGCTACAACACAAAGAGTCAACCAGTTAAGTCCACCACCTGAAAAGCGAAGTTTCGCGAAGCCTATATGCTTAACATGCGACAGCAGAGCAGCTTTCTTTCTATTTTGTACCGAACCAGTTCCCCCCAGAACGGCAAAAATCGCATGGACGGGAGGAAACTGCTCCGACGACGACAGAGAGAGGGGATTTTGGTCCAGAGAGGGGATTTTGGTCCATCGCCGCGCGCGCGGGACGGCGGGAGATCGAACCTGGGGGGCCACCGGGCGCTGCTGGAGGGTTGGACATCTCCGCCGCTGCAGCCATCACGGTACCGAAACCGAAACGCCCGGAGAAGTCGATGACGCTACGGGCGGGCGAGGAGAGCAGGAGGTCCTCGCGATGTACGTGCTGGAGTTGCCACGGCCGGCTCAGTTCCACTGGGAGATCTGCCTCGACGGCCGCCCGCAGACGAGCCTTGCGTACAGCCGGGCCTCCAGGAAACCCACGGAATTGCGCGCGCGGCGTGGGCGGGCGGGGGACCTCGCCTGAGTGGCGGTGGGATCCGGCGGCGGGTCACGGGGGGAGAGGAGGGCGGCTGCGTGGAAGGGAGGAGGTGGCGTGTGTGGTGGTGAGGAGGGAGGAGAGGAGGAGTGAGGTGCGGATTTGGCTGCTGCTGTTGGGTCGACCGGTCTCCTTTGGTTTTGGTTTTGGTTTTGACAGCGAGCGGCGGAAGGGAAGGGGGAGGTGCAGGAGGACGGGGAGGGAGGAGACAGGCGGGTCACGGGTGGATGGGCGCGCCTCGCCTCGCCTCGGTGGGTGGGTCCGCACCGCACTACTGCCTCTGTCTGTCCGTCTGGGTGGATAGGTCTGGGCGGGAGCGGGAGTTTTCTTTTTCTTTTCCCCTGTTGTGCTCTGCCCGTGTTTTTCTGAGTCTCCAAACTCCGGATGGGACGGATCGGTGGCTGACTGCCGCTGCTGCTGTGCACGGTGGTGGTTGGATGCCTGCCTGCACGCACGGCTGGCTTCTCCGTTACGGTACTCACTACTCCTTGGCTTGGCACGAGAAACACGCCCTGCCCTGCCATGGATCCGACCGACGCGCAGCAGTGGCAGTCAGGGCCCGCTCAATCTCTCTCCCACACGTACGTTTGCACCCAGCTGGCTGCCAGTCGGCACGGTGGCGCGAGCGCGAGAATCTTTCACTGCTGGTGCGCGCACGCAGCGTACTCTACTCCGCCCTGACGTGTCGTGTCGTGTCGCCGCTGCCCGCCGACACCGACAGTTTCTCCACCCGCGCGTGGCTCGTCATGAGGGCAGCAGCGCGCGAGGTGGAGACGCAGCCAGCAACTTCAATTTTTCTGCTCCCTTGCCCTGTCTGTACTAGTACTATGATGACTATAATTAGTAGTAGCGCTGCTAAGTGCTAATCGCAAATCTGGTCTTAAAAAATATGCTAGTCCCACCACTGTGGTGTAGATGCATGCATGGCTAGGCTAGCTATGGCATTAGCATGTCCCTCACCGACCCGGCACGCACCCACGCCCACCACGATTCCACGAAGCCGGTCATGTAGCTAGCGCCGACGGAAAGCATAGCACCCAGCTTAGATTATCTCCAACAGCCTTTCTATATTTAGCTACAAATTATAAAAACTGCAAATATACAAATTTGGTTTCAAAACGTTGCTCCAACAGCCTTTGTATAAATGGTCCCATCAAAAAATTTACAAAGCTTGCTATCCTTGCACCCTCATTTGGTATATTTGTAAAGTCTAGAGCCACTTGCGATATCCCAGAAAAAGGAGCGGGAGAGGCCAACTGCCATGCGCCGGTAAATTTCCACTCTCGCCGCAGCGGCCATGGAGGCCACGGCGAGCTCTGCCGCGCATCCGACGTCGGTGTCGACCCTCCTTTGCGCCCGCAGCTCGCCTTCGGTGCCGAATCGAGCTCCGCCTCCCCAGGCTGCGTCGGAGCAACCTTCGCCGCCCTGCCTCCCTCGCCACCGTTCGCCGCGCTCGCGAGCCGCGCCTGCACCTCCCTGCCGCCGCCCGCGTCAGAGCACCCCGTCGCCCGCACGCGCCCCGCCTCCCCCGACGTGGAATCGAGCTCTGCCTCGCATTCGACGCCAGCGCCGACCCTCCCTGCCCACATCGGAGCACCCCGCCGTCTCACACCGCCTTCCCCGTCGCCCCGCCTTCCCCGACGCGAAATCGAGCTCCGCCTCCCCTGCTGCCGCCCGCATGCGCCCCGCCTCCCCCGCCACCGTTCGTCGCGCCCGCGAGCCGCGCCTGCAGCTCCACCCCGCCGGCCGCCGGGCCGCCGCCTGCCGATGCGGAATCGAGCTCCGCCTCCGGTGCCGAATCAAGCACCACAAGTTTTTCCCAATGGTGTGGCTGACAAGGGGACCCCACATGTCATTGTGATACATACAAGAAATCTAGTTATACAAATGCTGCAAAAGCAAAAAATGTGTTGGCTTTGTAAACTTCCTCTCTCCTCTTGCTATCACGTGTTTTTACAAATCCTTTAGGCCCCCTTTGATTCATAGGATTTTTGTAGGAAAAACATAGAATTCTTATTCCTATAGGAATTTGCACTGTAGATGTGTTTGATTCATAGGAAAACAGCAAAGGACACTTGAAGGAAATTCCTTTTGCAACCAGATTCCTATGGAATACCAAAGGAATAAACAATCTAGTCAGACCTCATTTTTCATTCCTTTGAAAGGAACGAATCCAGTAGGATTATACTTGCAATCCTTTCCTATTTCTATTCCTATCCCTATTCTTGTATTTTGGGATCCTATAAATCAAAGGAGGCCTTATATAAAAAGGACTGTTGGAAATGCTCTTACGTGCGCTACTACGCTTCCTTCTTTCTTTCTCTAGCTACGCACAGACTGCGAGAGTGAGTACACGATGGACTGTGAGTTGGTTGGTTTTACGTGTGATTTAATTTAATTCCACACTGGTAGTGGCTGGTTACTACTAGTACTCCGGTGTGCTGCCAAATCTAGCGCAACACAGCACCAACTTGGTGGTGTGGACTGCTGCGACCTGCTTGCTCTTTTTGCTAGGTGATAAAACTGGACGAGAGAGATACGTGTGGAAACCAACGACGGACGGGAGAAATGATGAAGAAAAAAGAATGGAGCTGTGTGACGATATATAAATCCCAGGGTTAGTGGCCACGTCCTTGTCCGTCCGATCCCACGGGCTGTCGGTCTGTCCGTCTCTCGATGCTTTGCTTTGCGTACGTCTCGTCCCGTCGATTCTCACTGATCGGGAGATCGGAAAAGGAAAAGGCCAGCGAGAGCGACTCTTCGTTTTGGTTTGGTGGCTGTCCCCCTGCCGGACCGAATACGTATGGTAGACCCTGCTCCCAAACTCGATCGATCCCAATTCCTTCTCTCCGCCAAAGTTATCTCGTGGGTTCGTTTGACCATTCGTCGCGCCATTATCTTAGAGAGCATGATGTGACGCGTGAATCAGCCACGTTCATCCCGTGAGCCCGTACGTGGACGGACAAAACGATGATGCAGCCGTGAAACAACCACAGATATCTTCATAAGTCCATCTCCAACGCACCGACCCAAACGTATATGTTTTTGTCCGTTTTGCTCCGTTTGGGTCGCGAAACGGACATGTCGTTGTCACCAATGAAAGCTCGTCCCTGTCGTTGAGAGCACGTCGTCGTCAGTGGGATGCGAATTAGATTGGGCTAAGAGCTGGTCTGTAAACTCCCCTTTTGCCAAAGCACCACCACGGGCAGACGAGGAGGAGCTAGAGCAGCACCCCAACGGGAAGGAGGTGGAGGAGACAAAGAGCGAGCTACTGTTGCCGCCCGCGTGCCGCACGTCGCGCCGCCGCCGTAGACTGTCCCCCCACCGCACCGCCGCGAGCTTGTCCGGCACCGCGCGCGCCGGACCGCGAGCTCGACCCGCACTGCGCCGCCGCTGCTCATCCCCACCGTCCCCGCGCGCCGCCGCCGGTCGCCCCGCCCGTCACCGGTGCTAGTTGAGAACGAAGGAGAGAGAGAGGATAGCATGTGCGGTTGGTGGGGAGAGACTGGCTTGTGGGGTTGGAGTGGACTGGACGGAGCAACGCAGAGAAAAACGGAGCTCCGCGCGCGTCCGTCCCGACGCAAATCCGTCCTAGATTTGGGGCGGATATGGGTCAAAACGGACACAAAAACGGACACAAAAACGGACTCAAGTCCGTTTGGGTCACTGCGTTGGGTGTTGGTTTTTACCCAAACAGACAAAACTGGACAGAAACGGACGAAATGGGTCGGCACGTTGGAGATGGCCTAAAAATACCGACTAAACAATGACTAGTTTAGATTTTCCATAAAAATATCATTATCTGTCATCTGCGACAGAATGCGTAGCTCACTCCGGGTACGTCTTTAAAATCTAAGTCTTTACTTTCACTTACTACAAATCAGTTATCGTCTAGACTTCTTAATGTTGGCGTTACTATGGGAAGGAATGAGAAGGAAGTTCTGGTTTCGGCTAATGCTCTAAGGCATATGGAGTTTGACCGAGTAAAGGTTTATCCTAATGCAACGAGTAAGCCGGCTGCTCCCCCCCCCTATATGAGGATGAGGCGACTGACAATGTCGATGGTTAGCTTCTATCTCATCTAGTTTGGGAGGTGTCGGAGGTGGGCTTAGACGAGTCAGGGCTAGGGTCTATTTATGACCTGCAAGTTTCTGGTCGTAAATCTAAGAACGCCTCCGCAAAAAAGAACAAAAGAGCACGAAAATCCCCAAGAGTTTCCCGATGAATGGCATGTTCATGAATAGCAGAGGTCTTGGTGACTTGGCTAAACATCTACATATTGCACAGTGCATCCAAGATCATAACTTGGACTTTGTGTCCATTTCGGAAACGGGTAGAAGAGATTTCCCAGTGAGTGTCCTTAACCGTATTTCAGGCGGATTGGATTTCCATTGGTACTCTCACCCACCTCGTGGAAGGTCTGGGGGCATTCTCCTCGGCATTAAATCAAACTCTATGGATGTCTTAGCGGTTTCCGATGAGAATTTCCATATTAAGTTCCATATCCGAAACAAAGATGATAATTTCATATGGAGTTTGGTGGCCGTGTATGGGGCAGCCCAGGAGGAATATAAGGCGGCTTTTCTGCGTGAATTGGTTAATCTAGCTAAAGATAACCCTCACCCTATTCTTATAGGGGGGGACTTTAATATGCTTAGATACCGACACGAGAAAAGCAGAGGTCGATTCGATGGTCATTGGCATTTTCTTTTCAACGCCGTCATTGACAGCTTGGATTTAAGAGAGGTCTATATGACAGGAAGGCAGTTTACTTGGGCAAACAGCCTTCCGAAGCCAACATACGAAAAACTAGATCGGGTACTGATGGACACGGATTGGGAATCAAAATATCCTATGGTGTCTGTACGCGCTCTAGAACGTATTGAGGCTCTATCGGATCATGCCCCGATTCTCTTAACCGCAGGTCTCCCAAAACCAAACGGTAAACACCAAATTTAAATTTGAATTGGGTTGGTTACATCATGAGGGCTTCGGAGAGATGGTTAAAGAAATCTAGGAAAGACCAGTTGGTGGCGCTACTCCTATAAAAAGGTGGAATAATAAGATGTGGAACACACACACACACACCTTCGAGGATGGGCGCGTCACACAACTGGGCTACTTAAAAAAGAAAAAGCTCGACTGTCGGCCATTATTGATGAATTCGAAGTGATCACCGAAAGTCAACCGCTATCCATGCAACAGATTGAACTCAAAAGTCAATTGAACGCGTCTTTAGCTAAACTTTTACGTGAAGAGGAAATCAAATGGTATCAACGATCAAAGGCTAAGTTCATTCTTCAAGGTGATTCGAACACAAGATACTTTCATAATGTCGTCAATGGTAGACATAGAAAGAAACTTATTCATTCACTTCATCAAGAAGACGACCTGATTGAAGGACAGGAAGAGTTAAAGAGGTATATCACTAAATACTACAAAGGTTTATTCGGGGCGCCGGAAGAAGGTAACTTTTCTCTGGACGAGTCTCGAACAGATGATATACCTCATGTTTCTAATGACGAGAATGCTTTCCTTACTGCACCCTTTACCGAAGAAGAGGTAAGAAAAGCGGTTTTTCAGTTGGAACATAACAAGGCTCTAGGCCCAGATGGATTTCCAGCTGAGTTTTTTCTAAACTTTTGGGATACTATCAAACCTGACCTGCTCGCTATGTTTGATGCTTTGCATGCGGGGCAGCTTGAGCTTTTTCGCCTAAACTTTGGGGAGATTATTTTGTTGCCTAAGATTAATGATGTGGAGAGGATCCAACAATACAGACCTATCTGCCTCCTTAATGTCAGCTTCAAAATATTCACTAAAGTGGCAACCATTCGATTGAATTCGGTCGCTGATCATGTAGTTAACGGCTTTCATGCAAGGGAGGAATATCCTTGATGGTGTAGTCATACTGCATGAAACAGTTCATGAGATGCACCACAAGAAATTGAGTGGAGTGATTTTTAAAATAGACTTCGAAAGGGCTTATGACAAGGTTGAAAGAGCATTTCCTAAATCCTATTGGTTTTGTGTGTTAGTTAACAACACTAGTGATCATCTAATGTGATGCTAAGTGGTGCAGGTTTATTGTCATATTTTTACCTTGAGCATCAACCACCAAAAAGGGAAGAATTGGCAGAATTTCTTTTGATGCAGGTCAATCCCAGGCCGGAGTCTCCGGTCCCTGGGTTCCTGCCGTGTGCCAAGTTGTGGTGCGGCTCTGTTAGCACTCCGGAGTATCACCGGAGGATGCCCGGAGTCTCCGGGAGGCCGGAGTGTCCGGCCCTTGGTGACCGGAGTCTCCGGCCCTTTGCGCTTCATCGACAAAGTCTCCGCGGGTGTGCGGAGTCTCCGGCAACACCGGAGTTTCCGGTCCCCCGGACCAGAGTCTCCGGCCTTCCCCGAGTGAACAAAGTGTGGTGCGGTTCTGGTGCCTGTCCGGAGGGACCCCGGAAGGAGTCCGGAGTCTCCGGCCCTAGTGGACTCCAACGGGCAGATTTTTCAGAGGGGTATAAATACCCCTTCACCTACCTCAAGACAGCTAGCTTGTCCAGCATTTAAGAACCCTAATATCTCAGAGCTCAAAATCGATAGATCTCCCAATTCCTCCATCCAAACTCGTTGATCTTTGGAGGATTGAAGGAGAAGACCCGGATCTACATCTTCACCAAGCCGTTCTTCATTTCCCCCTCACTTGAGGATTTCGTTTGTAGGGTTAGCATTGTGTTACCCTAGAATTCTTGTGCTTGCTACTTGTTGTAATTGTGACAGATGTCTTGATTTCGGAGCCCCCAATTAAGTTGTGGGTGTGTGCCCTAAAAACATTGTAAAGGCTCCGGATTCCGCCTCGAAGGATTCCGATAGTGGAAGGTGAACCAAACCCTTGGTTGCGGTTCATCGGAGAATAGGGTGAGGCCTTTGTAGCATCTTGAGTAGGCCTCTTGTGGCGAGCTCACACCCCTCCAACGAGACGTACTCCCTTAACAAGGAGGAACTCGGGAATACATCCTTGTCTCCGCGTGCTTCTACTTTCGGTTATCTCTTTCCCTTAGTTGTCTTTACTTGTATCGTTAATTGCCTAGTTGTTTTAGTTTGCTCTTCATATAGGTAAATTCACCATAGTTGCATATATAGAGAATTTACCTTTGTGTTAAGCCTAAAATCGAAAAAGAATTAAAAATTGGTGTAGCACCTATTCACCCCCTCTAGGTGCCCATATGATCCTTTCAAAGGTCAATTGGGAGTTTCTCCAACAGACTCTGCGTATGAAAGGCTTTTCGGATGAATGGTGTGCCTGGATTCAAGACTTTGTTACTGGAGGTAGTGTGGCCATTAGAGTAAATGATGATACTGGTCATTACTTCCAAACAAAGAAAGGTCTAAGGCAAGGAGACCCGTTATCGCCGATACTATTTAACATAGTGGCTGATATTTTAGCGGTCATGATTGATCGGGCTAAATTGGATGGACAGATTGAGGGAGTCATCCCACATCTGGTTGATGGCGGCCTATCTATTCTCCAATATGCGGACGACACAATTCTGTTTATGGAACATGACCTGGATAAGGCTATGAACATGAAGTTGATTATGTCAGCGTTCGAGCAATTATCAGGGTTAAAAATAAATTTCCATAAAAGTGAATTGTTTTGTTTTGGCGAAGCCCAGGACTTTGTGACTCAATATGCTGATCTATTTGGCTATGAACAAGGTCAGTTTCCGATTAGGTACCTTGGTATACCTATACACTACAGGAGACTGACTAATGCCGAATGGAAACATGTTGAGGAGCGGTTCGAAGCAAGATTGGCCAGTTGGAGAGGCAAATTGTTATCCTTAGGTGGGAGATTGGTACTCATAAATTCAGTCCTCAGCAATATGGTATTGTATATGATATCTTTTTTCCAGTTGCCCAAAGGAGTCTTGAAGAAAATAGGTTATTTTCGTTCAAGATTCTTTTGGCAAGGGGATAGCGAGAAAAAGAAATATCGATTGGCACAGAGGGACGTTGTTTGCCGACCCAAAGATCAAGGTGGACTCGGTATACATGATCTGCAGGTTAAGAATTCAGCACTTCTAGGGAAATGGCTTTTTAAGCTACTCTCGGAAGAGGGGACATGGCAAACACTCCTAAGGCGCAAATACGTCGGTTCAAAAGCGTTGTCACAAGTGGTATGGAAACCAGGTGATTCGCACTTTTGGGCTGGACTCATGGCGACGAAGAAGTTTTTCTTCCGCTTTGGAAAATTCGCTATTAGAGATGGTTCGGAAATTAGGTTCTGGGAGGATAAATGGCTGGGAAACGCCCCTCTAAAGGATCAATATCCAGCTCTATACAATATTGTTCGTCATAAGAGTGAGACGCTAGCTGAGGTTATGCGGACGTCTCCTCCAACTATGACGTTCAGGCGAGATTTGATCGGACCCAGACTTGAGGCATGGAACGCTCTTTTAGGGAGATTAATCATGATTCAGCTCTCTACTGGGTCGGATGTATTTCGATGGACCCTTAATGAGAATGGTCGCTTCTCAGTGGATTCCATGTATAGAGCCCTCATCCAAAGCGACGTGCCAGTGGATAAATATGAGAAACTTTGGAAGATGAAAATACCTTTAAAAATTAAAATTTTCTCATGATATGCTCGTCGAGGAGTTATTCTCACCAAAGATAACCTTGTTAAGCGTAATTGGAAAGGAAGTACGAAGTGTGTTTTCTGTCTACACAACGAGACGATAAAATACCTTTTCTTCGAATGTAAGGTTGCGCGTTCTATATGGTCAACCATCCAAATTGGTTCTAATTTGTATCCTCCAAAATCGGTTGCGAATATTTTCGGTAACTGGCTACACGGAATTGATCACAAATTTAGAACTATAATAAGGGTGGGAGCGATTGCCGTTGTTTGGTCGCTTTGGCTTTGTAGAAATGACAAGGTTTTTAACGATAAAAATGTTTCTCTCTTACAGGTAATATACCGGTGCACAAGTTTGCTCCGTTCGTGGTCCATATTACAACGCGTGGAGTTTCGAGACCTTTTTATGGAGGTGTCTGCGCGACTGGAGACTACGGCGAGGGACATTTTTATCCCACATGGGTGGCAGCGTGATTTACGTATCGGTCCACCATCATAGGCGGAGTGCATGATCATATGATTTGTAACTAGGCCTATGTTTCTTTATCTTTGTTCGCTTTGGTTTGTCGGCTGTGTGCATCTTGTTATGCAGAGGCCGGGTGTAACGCTTAAATATTTTAAGTAATAAAGCACTTTATCAAAAAAAAAAATCTGCGACAGAATGATGTCAATAGCTAACAAATGAAAATGTCAAAGAAGCACACACCTTTTTTTTTTTGGAAAACAAGTCCCTATACCAAACAGCGGTGGAGGCAGGATTGAAAGTTGAAAGGGGCCAAAAATCATGTCTAAACTAGCCTTTAAGTATAAAAATTCTTCATGTTGTACAACGTCATATGGGGGCCAGAGGGCACCGGCTCGTGCCCCTAGCTAGCTCCGCCACTGCTACCAAAGGCGATGAGCAATGCACAACATAGTCAAACAACCAGCAACATTAGCAACACTCGAACTACGACAGAGGTTCCTCAAGAAGGGGATAGTGCACACACGTCGTCATCGCCCGATCGACCACCATAGTCATATAATAGGTTTTCACCATAAAAAAAGTCCGACCAACCTTCACACAATGCCTTCAACAAAGAACATGGCTAGAAAGCACCTATTGAGAGGTCAACGGATGAAGGTGAGAGATCTAGGGTTTTCACCCCGGAGATAGAGATTAGTTGCTTGAAGAGGACCACCAAAGCAAAGACAGACTGTAATTTTTGCCCCATTTGTAGAGATCATTACCACAATGCACCGATCGCTAACTGCATAGGCACCATACAAACGCTTTTGATGTGTCCATGGCCACGCAAAACAAAACCAGGTTCGCACAACTAGTTGTGGAGCGTCAACTTTCACCGAATGCCTTCCTAGACAATGAGCATCCGAATGCGCTGTTGGGACATGGTGATTTCACTCCTATTCACGTACGAATCGCTCCTACTCTATTTCTTGACTTATGTGTGGAATTTGTATTTGATTCCGTGACACGAGAAGCTACTATATTTCTCAGTTTGTGCGGAAATTTGGAGCAAAAAAATTGTGATAAGATAAGTACATAGTGTGCCAAGCACTAAATGGAACCCATCGCAAGCCAAACATAGCTTAATCAAGCAATTATTTGTTTAAGCAAATAGTGATAGAACCGACGATTACAAGTTGTAAAGGAGGACTTATGTCATCACGCTTTACATCGAAGTTTCAGTCGAGAACGTGAATCCTGCTCAGAAGTCAAGTTAGGCGAAATTAAGCTAAACTAAACCACGCCAATTACCAACGACAAGCTAGTTTTCTAATCCTGCCTTCTCACGACTAGGTAATCAAAGGCAGCATCACCAAGGATTCTTTTATGCTGCATTATTGCTCCAACTATAGTCTAATCCAATGGCCTCCCTCTTCCTTCTGCGTGGTTGCTGGTGGGGAAGCTAGGGGAGCAAGGCACACGAAAAGGGGACAGAAAAGAATGCATAATCCGAGTTGGAGCGACCAAGCAAGCACCACCTGCCGTCTCGACAATTGGCAGATTGTGCCGCAAGCGTCGTACTCGTACCAATACCATATGCTCCACTAACCAAACAATGTTAGCTAATCCATAGCAAGAACATAAATAAACTATCCTGATGCCGGCAGTCTCCTGGCAATAGCCAAGGGCCAAGATTCCAGTTTATTCCTCCCTGATTCTGTGTTTATGGTATAATCAAAGCTTGTGGATTTCTATAATCCCAACTTGCGTGTTAGCAGTAGCGGGTTTCGGTTTTCCATTAGTTTTGCGAGGATCTGTTTAGACTTAAGGATCCGATCTCTTTCTATGAAATTCTCCAAAGTTAAGCTGGAGCTAGTACAGCCTTTGCAACAAAAGAATGCATTCGAAGGTTCTTGTACTAGTGTGATTTTTCTTGTCAACTTACTGCAAGATATACTTCAGATCACAAAATCCCCAACCGAGTATGGCAGGACGTAAACCGCAACATTGCACTATTAAAAGCTAATACAAATTTGAACACTTTCTTCTATGCAGTAGGAGTGCACCTTTGGACTAGCTAGGTACTACTTAGGTACTGGATTTTCATTGTTTTCTCCCTCCGTCGCCTGAGGAGCATAACAAGGAAATCGAGCTGCGCATAATATCTTCATCTACCTTGTCTTCCTATTATTCTCTGGATCAAGTTGCTGAAGCTGGTTTCGCTGAAAAAGCTTCTGAAACTATGTGATTGAATAACTAGCTGAATGTTCGGTGATTATCTAGGCAAATCAAGAAAGGGAAAAATTAGAGAACTCAAAGGATATATTATACTGTATTGTGTTAGTGTGCATGTAGTGCACTCTGCATGAACTGTCAAAGGCTAGCGCTGAAATCCTAGTCAATGTAGTCTCTAAGCATCCACAAGAAAACAACTGGCATGGCCACTTACGCGTTTAAACAACTGCAGAGGATAAGATGCTATTCTTCACCAATGCCCAATGCCATCGGCCATTTACTTAAGCTAGATGATGCCCCACACGGTGCTGCAGAAATTCAAAGAAAAATTTGTACAACTATACACTAAACATAGAATTTTCATGGAAACCAGGAATTAGTTGATGATGAAATATATATATATATATATATAGAGCAGGACTATTCTAGAACCCCTCTTAAGAGGTTCTAGAATAGCTATTCTAGAACCCTGCCAGCCCACGTTAAGAAACCAACTATAATAGAACCGGTCAAACCTCCCGCACCTCACCCGACCACCACCGTCCCTGGCTCCCCGCGCGCCTCCTCCGGCCGGGCCCCGCAACCGCCGCCGTCCCCACCACGCGCGCCTCCTCCGGCCGGGCGCCGCAGCCGCCGCCGTCCCGCCCCGCCCCGTCGAGCTCCTCCGCCTCCCCCGCGCCCCGCCTCCTTTCCGGGCGCTGCAGCCGCCGTCGCCCCGCCCCGCCATGCTCCTCCGCCGGCGGGCTTCCCCACCGCCGCCACCTCCTGCCTAGGCCGCGCGCATCGCCGGCCAGCTTCCCCTACTCCGCACGCGTCGCCGCATCGCCGCACCACCGGCGCCTCCCCGCATCCCATCGCGCGCCGCCCCCACCTCCCGTCGCGCGCCTCCCTGTCTCCCGACTGGCGTCGCCCCGTCCCCCGCCAACACCACGCCCCACTGCTGGAGGTCCTGCCGCCATGGGTGCCGCGGCGGTAGACGCCTGCAGCTCGCGGTCCTCGCGGCCGCCCACCACGATCCGGACCTCCATCAAGGAGCAGTCCCTCCGACCGGCCCTCCGCCCTCCGCTGCTACTGCAGGTAGACTTCCAAGCGAGCCTCCGGCACTAGAAGTCCGCCATGTCGTCCTGTACTTCGGCTCTCGTCCTGTACTTCGGCTCGATGAGCTGTGGACTCCGCCTCAGGCCGCTATGAACTCCAGCACGCCACACTCTAAACTTCTGTTGATCCTGAAGCTGTGTGAGGCTACTTCTGGCCACATCTCGTTGGGGACGCTTTCCGGTTTCTGAATGTGTTGTTCTCCGTTCTCCTTTTTTGTGCAAAAAATGAACAAGGTTTGGGCAAAGACATGTATATATTGATGTATGTTCGACAAAAAAAAAATAGAGGAAAGTTCGCTATGTAAAAAATTGAAGTTCGCTATGTAAAAAAAAAATCTACATTTGCCAGTTCGCTATGTAAAAAATTGAAGTTCACAATATCCAACATCGAAGTTCACGGGACACAAAACAATGTGAAGTCCGATATTGAAAATTTTGAAAAGAATAAAAATTTAGTAGAAAGTTCACTTACGAATCGTGAGAAATTCACTTCCGTGACGAGGAAAGTTCAGAAATGGCCCGAGTACGAAAAATCGAACAGGTAAAAGAAAAATCAAACAAGTCAAAAAAATGACATAACCCGTGCATCTGGTGCTCCGTGAAGAAGTTCACTTATGTGTTCGGAAGAAGTTCAGTCTTGTGAAGTGGGAAGTTCAGACAAAATGAGAATTCGAAAACAACAGAATTATGTATATTTAAAACTGATCTTAAACCGTAAGGAATTTTGAAAAAGTGCGTGAGATAACAAAGTTGCGGCTTTTTCATAGCTTTCCAACGGCGTATCATTTGCATCAATCCGATAAACGGTTTGAAAATGGCGACCAAAATACTGTACGGTCGCGAAAAAAAGTGTTCGTATATATGAAATTCTTTAAAAACGGTAACTAATTTCGAAAACCCGTGAACATGAAAAAGTTTCGTAATTTCGATAGCTATCCAACGGTATATCATATGCATCATTCCGATAAGCGGATCAAAAATCGCACTAGAAAATTTTCCGGCGAAGGTGGAGAATCAGTGTGTTCCGTCAGGAAGTTCGTATTAGCATTGAATGAAGTTCATCAACGTTGCGAGGGAAGTTCATAAGTGGTTCCAGAATAGCTATTCTAGAACTAGTTCCAGAATATATATGAAATTCTTCAAAATAAATAACAGATATTATAGAATTTCATATGTTACTGTCTATGCTAACGTCATGATATAATTCACAACTTTCATGAACATTGTGCTAATGTAATAATATAAATTTCGCAGCTTTCATGAATATTGCGATAAATTACACAGGGTCTTTAAGACCATGGAGGTGTTGATGTCGTCGGCAAACCAAGAGGTACCGCCTGAGGTGGCCGGGTTGACGACCATGCCATGCCTCCGCCAACATCAAAGACGCATGGATAGAGATACATGTGCAGCACATACCTAGCTTATGTCTGCGGTGATGAGAAGCGCAACAACGTGGCTAGGTCTGGATAACGAGCCAACTCGGATCGTTTAGCTCAAACTTGAATTTGCTAAGATCAAACTTGCTAAGGCCAAACTCACTAAGTTCGTTAATTTTAACGAGCAAAAAGTTCAGCTCGCCTCGACTTGTTATAGTCCCGCATTGGCTCGTTAAACTCGACAAAACTAGAATTTGACAGTAACTATGTACAAAATAGCAATATGCCACAATAAAGAATTTAAAGCTCGCAATAAATATTAAAACAGTTCACAACCTATGTTGGGATGGGCAAATTTGGGTTGTGCCTGGCCTATGGAACGACTAGTCGTGGCTTTGTTCCGGCCTAGTACAAAGAGTTTCACGAGTCTCTAGAGTATATCGTTAGCTCGCTCTTAAGCTCACTATTCTAAACGATCAAAATGTGTGGTTTGGCTCGACTTGTTAGACTCACGAGTTCGAGCAAATGAGCCGAGTATTTAACGAGTCGAGTAGCTCGCGAGCTTCGAGTTTTATATCCATCCCTAGACGTGGCTTGGTCTGGAGCTTTGGTAGGAGGTGCAGGGGCGCTGTTTGGGACTGGAGCAGCATGTGTTGAGCTAGTCACGAGGCATCCGAGGATATGGTCGCACGAGGTGGTGGACGATGGCGGGGGAAGAACCGGTGGCGGTGTCGAAGGCAGAACCCGACGATGATTTGGGTGGAGGAGCACACCGTGCAGGTCGCGCGAGGGCTGGTGGCACAACAGAGCTGCATGAGAAGTGAGGGCCTAGGGTTACACGAGAAGCCTAGATGACAACATTGTACGATGATCTCATGCAGAAATACGAATGGAGGCGAGGGACATGCTCATGCTAGAGTAGGAGCATGGGCGGCGGCAGTAGACGAGGAGCTCGCGATGGCGCTGCACAACGGGAGAACTAATCTGCAAGTTAGGGGGGCAAAAAATTGTGCGTTTATGTGGGTGTGTGGGCGGATTTGAGGCGGTTCATGATGTACATGGGTTTGGACCCAACTGCATATTTGAGATTGAACTGGCTGAAGTACCCTTTCATTAGGCGCATTTGGTGGGTTAGCTCTTCTAATCACAACCATTGGTGTGCCTTAAATTCGTGCAATGAATTTCATGAAAGCTATGAATCCCTCGTCCTTAAGTAAACTTGCTTTGCATATAAGGGAAAGGGCACAGATAATTCCTTGATAACTGTATTTTAGGGGGATAATTCCCTATAGATTTTTTTTGAGAATAGATAATTCCCTATATATAAGCATTAGTAACAGTGACCTGTTCTGGACCAACTGGTATTTGGGCTGCAGTCTTGTGTGTTGCTGGGCTTCAGGCCGTCATTAACGTTTGGGAAGTGGGGACGAACTATTCTTATTTTTTCAAGAAGGAGAAAAGCAAGGTCGGGAAAGGAAATGTTCCTATAGCTGACAGGTGAGAGCGGAGACATCAAGTGATCAATGAAATAGCTGAATTTGCTCCGGTCAGAAGCTAACGGGAAAAGACGCAAATATTGGCACCAATTCCCAAAACGAAATAAGAAAATAAATGAAAAGGAAAGGAAAGGGAAAAAGTTGCACTGCAAACAAGCTTTGCTTCGTGACTTTGATCAGGGAGATTTCACCTGCCGGCAGGCAGCGGGTGTTTTTTCATTTCGATGTTCACCTGAAGACAAGAGATGTTCTCTTCCCCTCAACTAAGAACAGACAGTACAAATATATGGTCCCTATTTTTGTACCAGTATCTTCGAATTGACACAATTATAAATGCTGAAATGCATATAGGCAACAATGAAGACGTACCGTCACATTAAAGTTAACCTGCTCCAAGCTTATCAAGCATGGCTTGATTTCTTGAAGAGTTGCTGTGGACGATGATATGTGAAATCGCCGTAGAAATGGATGCTTCCAAGGGAGCTGGTTCCAGTTTTTTTTTTTTTTAGTGATACGCTGCGACCGAGACTTGCGTTGTGCTGGAGTCTAGGCCGAAGCATCGACTGCCGATTCCGATTGGGACTGGCCCAGTTAACGAGCTTCGGATCAAAGGGCCCAAAAGTAGTGGAGCGATGTTACAAGCCCACCTTACGAGAAAGAAATCAATGGGTCCTTTTCATTGGGATAAGTATATTTAATCCCCTGAACTATTGGATCTGGGACAACTTTCCCCCTAATCTAAGTTCGATTAATCTACTTGAGGGACGTGCCCCAGAAAAGTTTCATACGGCGCTACTAGTAAAGCATCCGGCCCTATATAAGCGCGGAGAAGACCTCACGCATGCAGGGAATCTTTTCCAAATGCGAAATTTCAAAATTACTTATCTCTTTAACCGTTGATCGAATTGACAATCTGTTTTCACCATTGGGTTCGTTTCGACGAGTACTTTAAAACAAGATCCCATCTTAATATGTTTTGACGAACTTTTTTTTATCGTCAGTTGCCAGGTTATTGTACTGTAGTTGCCAGCTTACTAGGTGACAAGTTACCATCCAAATAACACACAGTCACCAAGATAATTTTACATGTTTTATCTCATAGCAATGATGAACATGTCCAGAAAATAAGTATTTGATCCGCTCTAAATACGTAAAAGATCACGCTAATATCAGCAAAGGCCTACATTTGTGAGTAACAAAGTTCAAAAAACCTGGTAACCATTTGATTTTAACTTGGTGACCAAAGTGACTATACCTGGTGACCAAGTGACTATAATCTGGCAACTAAGGCCGAGAAAAAAAGGTTGTCAAAACATATCAATATGGGATCTATTTTCGAAGATCTCGACGAGACAAATCTAACCGTGGAAACGGATCTGTGTTTTGACTTACGGTTTAAGAGATAAAATATATTAAAATTCGGAACATAAGAAGAATCTACATGTCAGCATTCATGCAAAACTAAGGTGCCATATGTTGAACCGCGCGTGCCCACGAAAGACTAATCTGGGTCAGGTGGCCTATGTAGCACGGTCCATCTAAGTTTTGGTGTAAAATACACCCCAACCTAATTGAACCGGTTTACTTTTTCCCCTAAACCAGATTTGCCAAACGGTTTGGCTTAGGTGGCACGGTTTAGTTGATTTACCAGCGCCTCCTCGCGCTCGCTCTATCTGAGAGAGACGGTCCTCGTCTCGTTTTCTGTCAGGCGATGGAAGAAGCGAGCATGACGTGGAGGCGGTAACGATCAGGCTAGTCTGATAGCTCTACTACTGATAAAGGCTACACTAAATTAGGGGTACAGATTGGATTAATCCTGGTCGAGCCTGGCACTGGCAGCGACAAGAACACCGAGCTGATGTGTTCATAGATTTTGCATGACCTTGTCCATCGCTGTTGAGTTATGGTAACACGATCCAACATTAGGCCATGATCTAACTAACCATCTAACTATTCGGGTAATAAAAATAATTACGGCTTGTATCCTGCACGGATCCAACTTTTTGTTGAAGATGACCTCAATTCAGCTTATATATGACCTGCCCTCCTGTAGAGTTTATCTATACGTATGTCCATGTTTCTTCGTTTCTTGACGAGAGCTCTAGCTTCAGAAGCGAGCGCTCCTCCTCTCCGCAATTATCGCTGCAAGTCATGTTTTAGACACAATTCTTCAAACGCAGCGGCATCTGGAATCGGGAGGGTGGAGGAAGATGTAGATGGCCGTGTGAGGAACAATAATGGGGGCGACGACGTTCGAAGCGACAGATGCGGCGCGTCAGACATGAATTCGCCGGAGTCGGCGTGCTTGACCGGCTGCCGCTGGCGCCTGGCGGCTTCTTGATCCAATGCGAGTGGGTCACATGGATTCATCGTGAGGGGCTATTCATCCCGGTCGATTCCTCTCTCGCAGACATTGTTTTCTGTTTTCTCTGTAGGGCGGCTCAGGTGATATATCCGACGTGGCCAATAAAATCAACGAACAAGTGACATATCAGCAGAACCGGTGGATAAACCGGGAGTAGGGGAATTAAGCACCCGGTTCAATTAGATTAGGATATTATGGGCGTGTTTGGTAGCCCGGTTGCCTTCAGAAAATCTCTACCCACCCCCTTTTTTTCTGTTTGGTAGCCCGGCTCGTGCCTCTCCGCCCCTGCCCACCTCACCCAGAAATGGCTCTCAGCCCTGCCGAGATGAGAAGCTCAGATCGAGCTTCTCAACTCAGCCCTGCTCCCCTCATACCGAAAATCCCACGCGTGGGACCCACGGGACCGTCGCGCCGCCAGCCCCGCTCGAAACGGAGCGTCATTTCCCCCCGCATCGTGCCTTGCTCCCGTCGCCCCGCGCCCCGCACCTTGCTCCCCGTCGCCCTGCGCCCCGCTCCTCCGCGCTTCCCTGCGCCCGCTCCGCCGCGCCGCCCTGCGCCCCGGTCCGCCGCGCCGCCCGACGCCGCCTCGCGCCTCGCGCCGCCACGGAGGCCAGCATCGTCGCCTCCTCGCGCCTCGCGCAGCCACGGAGGGCCAGCACCGCTGCCTCCTCGCGCCGCCCACGGAATAGGAGCAGCACGGCCTCCCGCCGGCGCTGTCGTGGAGGTGGACCAGCTCGGCCTCCCGCCGGCGGCTGCTCTGGCCGGCAACGGTGGAGAAGCCAGAGCACTCACCCCAGGGACCTGATTGCGTTTATGTTTTCTGTTTCAGGGACCTGATTGCTTTTTAAAAATATCTGGCAGGGTTCAGTTCATACAGGACACCAAACAAGCTCTAAACTCAGCCCGGCTGACCTCGTACGGGCTACCAAACACAACAATTAAAACCCACTTGTATCTAGTCAGCCCAGCTAGAGTGGGCTTGTATGAGATGGGAAAGTCCATACGAGCTACCAAACACACCCTATATGTACCAAAAATTAGGTAAGGGTGAAAATTGTACGAACCCTAATAGTTTAGGGGGTTAAATATACTTAACTCCTTTTCATTCTCCACGTCATAGAGTAAGGTTCGGGGTCCCATATCTGTCTGCCCAGCCCCAAATTCGCTTTTTAAAGTGGTCTCTCCGAAGAAAATAAATTGTTAGGAGTACCCATGCACGAACCGAGGCTACACTCATCTAATCACTCAAGTGGAATTTAATTTATAGGCGACATGAGATCTCTCGCTAAAACAACAGATATGATTGGCAGCTACATAAAAACTAAATTCAAAATCCTTGTAGCGTGCTATGCCACATGTGTAAGATCATCTCTAGCAGGTACAAAATATCTTGCTGAAAAATCATTTTAGGGTATACCTAAAAATAGTTTACGGTACAAAAAATGTGGCATCCCAGAATAGATACCGAGAAGGTTCTCAAAATACGTGGGTCCCACAAATCACCTTTTTCTCTCTCTTTTCTTTTCCCTATCGTCTTCTGCATCCAGCCACCAATCAGATCAACTAGCTCATCGTCCCACCGCTCTTCTCCAGCTACTCATTCACAACAACAAGACATAGCAAGGGAAAAAGAGGCGGGGGTCATTCCCCACGACGGAGAACGGAGAGCTCATGACCAAGTTTTGCAGTGGTGTGAGAGCTCCGTCTGACGGCGCCGCGGGATCCCAATCCGACGGCGATGAGGAACAAGGGGCCGGCGGCGAAACATAGTATCAGAGCCTTGCCGCAGATGGTCCGGGGTTCCGCCGAAATCGACGAATATGGGCGACGTGCGGGCTGGCGGCATCGGTGGAATCGAGCTTAGGACTCGAATCTCCTCGCCGAGAATTGAATATTGAAGCCGGTCTCGGGTCTTCTCGTCGTGGAATCGAGTTTGGGAGGCGGCAGTGCTGATACTGATGGGGGCAGTTGGACCTGAAGTTTCCCTCTCGCCAAGCGTCAAAGCGTTTTGAGAGACAATTTGCTACCCGCATGGGTAGCTACACACCCATGCATTATACGGAGATGTAAGCCGTATGTATCCGTTTTACCTTGTTTTCCTAATAAAACACGGATATTTGGTGTACAAAACTGGTTTCGGATTTTTCAAAAAAATATTTTTTGGTCGTCATTTTGAGCTTTTTTCATAGTTGACTTTTTGTTGACTTTTGGGTCAAACTTTACTAAAAAAATCACAGAGGATGGAAAAAAATTCGAAAAAATTTCAAAATACTTTTTAATAATTCTATCAACTCTACTAGTGACATCCCCCTTGTCTAATTGAGTAATCTCATTTTTCCGTTGCACATACGTTTCGGTCAAACTTAGCGTGTGTAGCTACCCATGGTGGTAGCAAGTCTTTTCCGAAGCGTTTTTAGTGTATCAAATTTTTCCCTAAGACTGAGAATATGGGGTTTGGAAGGCTTGTTTTTGAAGTTACCTTTTTTTTACGGTTCAATCTGTTTTGCGGATCTATTCGGTGTTTTTGGAACAAAACAACAAAAAGCAGTTGTTTTACAGTTTTGGGCACTTTACGGGATCTGCTACCGATGCTCTAAGTCGTGTAATGAGGTAAACACCATACTTAGCCACAATAATGTGGTTGATCAGGCAAGAATAATACATATGTCGTGCCACAAGTTACATTCCAGATTGTAACAACAATTTATTTTTTAATATTGGTTCTGCACAACTTAAATATTTATATTTTGTACCAAAGTCCACATTGACATGTTTGCTCCAGTATGTAAACATGTGAGTATTTTCCATAATTTAAATTTTGATATTTTTTCTCATTCCATAAAAGTATTGTATCGCTTTTCAATTTGTTTAACTTTCTAATAGAATATTATTTGACATGTAAAAGCCGATGTATCATAACTATATATAGACACAGTGTTTTGGCTTTGTGGTGCTATGTGTAGGAGCAGCAATTTTGTTGGACAGTTTGGAAGACAAGCATGATGCATGCTTCAAGCAAAGATTCCTTAACGATCTTGTTGTCATCATCTTAAGTACTTCTAGGTACAATGACCTGTATGCGACTTCACAAACATAGAAAAACCAAAGAAAGTTGGAGGTGGGAGCGTTGGTCCTCAAGAAGGTGATAACCTAGCATACACAAGAAAACATGGATGGGTGCCAGCCGCGAGAAGGATTTATATAACAATCCTCAAGTCGTGTAGTGGGGATGAAGTACTCTTCGGCATCCTGGAGAGGATTCCAGATAGATGCTTATAGTTTTGCTCAACTTTTGTAATAATATATGCTCTTTTCATTTTGGTCTGTCTACTCGATACTCGATACTTTGTCACGCTGTTTTAATTTATTTTAAGGCTGTGTGAATCTTCACGATGCAGAGGCCGGGGTTATCCCCATTTCGATTTTTTTTTTTTGGTCTGTCTACTTTTGAGCATGGTTATATGGTGTTTTTCATTCATGGACGTTGACCGGGGTACCCGTTGTTTAAAAATACAATCGTTTTTCGTTTGAGCTGGACTCTATGCTTTTGGTCAATCTCCTCGCCATTGCAATGTTCAGCTGAACCTCCCCGGGTGCATTTAGCAGTTTGCTTTCCAGTAAAGACGGCAACTCGCCTCGTTGCGCAAATGCCAGCCTGATTCACCTTGTCACCGCCTGCAGCCCCCAAAGTATCGACCAATTACGCCTATGTCCAAATCACGCGACCAAAACAGTCCGGCGTCTCCACGATCAGGGGCTCAATTGACAATTTCGTAATAAGTCACGCCCCTATTTGCAAAAGAAACCTATAAATCAATCGTAAAACCACCCCAAAGCATCAATCACACAGAACTCCTCCGAAAACTTTCTTCCTTTCGCATCTCGGCGTCGCCTTCCCCCCTCCTTGCCCCGATCCAACTCGCCGGCGGCGATGTCGCAGCCGGCTGCCGCCGCCGTTGCGGCGCAGCCGCAGGGGCAGGCCCCGGCCGGGCGGCAGGGAGGCGGCATAGGGCAGAGCATCGCCGGCCTCGTGAGGATGGCGGTGTTCTGGTACTTCGCCTCCAAGTTCTTCGGGCCGAAGCGCGCCCCCACGGAGCCGGGGATGCTCATGTCCAACCTCTTCCAGAAGGGAGAGCCGATGGTGAGAACGCCACTCCGATCCCCCAGAAACTTGGATGTTGGGTAGAGAGGCGTGTTAGGTTTCTATGGCGGTTTTAGAGCGGTTTATTGCCAGTGTTACAGTAAAGGGAGGCGGCTTCGCGCTTATGCAGCTGACAATTGGGCTCTGTTCGCTACGGTGCAACAATTGTGTAGGGTTTTATCAGTTTTTTTTACCGTGATCTGGAACTTTTTTTTTGTTAATAGCTTACGGATGCTATAACAGAGAGCGTATTTGGGGGTGATTTGGTCTGTATTGTGCGAAGGCTATTGTTTGTATGTGTTGGTGGCTGTCGAACAAGTAGCCGGTCTCCGTTCTAAAACAAGCAGATCGCGTAAGATAGCGGTGCTTCACAGCATTCCGAATAAAAGCGACCACTGTTCAGTACAATATGCATGGATGGTATATAATGTACTGTATTTCCGTAATGGAGTTGAAAACGTCACAACATCCATGGATACTGTCTCTTTCTGGGTGTCTGTAGTGTAGAGTTCGGTGATGTGAATGTTGTCTGGACTAGGTATTCCGAATAAAAGCGACCACTGTTCAGTACATTGTCAGGTTATTTCTTTGGTCAGGAAAGTTATTTTCTGGTGTTTCTGCGTGCACACTGAGCTTATAACTTGGTGTATCATATTGCTTCAAATCTTTGCTTCAGGAGGTTGAAACCTTGTATTTGTCAGATTGATGATCCAGGGGCTTGTGGTAATGTCTTGTGCAATCTGAATAGCGTACTAAGATAATTAAGTTACAAAGGTTTAAATGTAGTACCATCCAGTTAAACAAAACTAAAGGACATTGCTGGATTAAATTAAATTCCTCAGTAGTGCCACCCAATTTTTTTGACTATATGGAGGTGGCATGGTTCATGCATCAAGCACTAGTATTAGCCATTCATGTTTTCCTAAACACAAATTGAATGGTGGTTATGTTGCTGCAGGATATGTGGATGTATTTATCTGAGAACGATAAGTTTAATGACTTCAGTAATGAGGAAGCACTAGTCTGGCATGAAACAAACATACCATATGCAGTCTGGGCGCCTACCAGTACCAGAACACATTCACTGACATACTATCCGTCGGAGGTAGGATATTGCTTCCTGTAATTTACGTATTATGTTATAATTTTATATTGTTGGTTTGCCTAATTCTTCGATGGTGCATGTTACTGCCCCAGGCTCTCAAGCACAATGGCTCTTTGTATGCTCATGTTTACTTTGCGCGTTCGGGTTACCCCGTGGATCCTACCGATCCGGAATATGAGCAAAAGTCTGCATTTGGAAGGACACATCGTAAGCTTATTTTTCATTTCAGCCGTACTTTTTAATGATTGCATGTTTGTATAAAATGCTCACTGCATTATTCATGTATAGCTATTGTGGCATACTTGCGGAAATCAAAGGCTGGTAATAAGAAGAGCTTGCTTGGAGATTCGAATGAGTCAGAGGAAGAACCACCGCTTAAGGTCCTCAACCCCATCCTTTGTTGTTGAGACAGTATGAACTATGAACTAGAAATTTCTAGCATTGGTTATAACAAAATACCACATCTGATTTCTCCAGGAGAACAAAGAATCCGAAGACAAAGAGGAGGGCCCAGTTGAATATATTTCTTATTGGAAACCGAATGTCACAATAAATCTCGTTGATGACTTCACACGGTATGTACAAGATCAATGTGTGCTTATCAATTCCAAGTATTTGGAGCCATTGTTGTCTGTTGTCAAAAGAATCCCATTGGCATGATTGCTACCTTTTACTTCCTCTTCAAAAAATATCACGAAGTATTAGTTAGTAACTTCTTGGTTGAGAAAATGTTTTGCTTCATTAATGTGCATTCTTTCAACACTGGTATAAGTAGATGACATTCCTCAATTTAGAATCAAGAGAATCTATGATCCACTTTGACGGTCTCCAGTAAGAAGAGGGAGAAGGGGAAGGCAATATAGTTGGCGTATTTGTAAGAACCATGTGTTTGCTCAAATTAGGAAAAAGCTTTTGTGCAATCTGCATGTTTTTGCCGTGAAGGCAGGCGCTGCTTCGTCATATATCAAAATGTAATGTGCATGTTGGTAACTGTTTTTTTCATTGGACGCTAATCACAAACAAACACTGCTAAGCTATGTGGTCGTCTGTTTTTTAAGATTCTGTTGAAACTGGCCCTACTAAATCATGTGTAGGCTGTGTTCTAGATCTTGCTTAATTAATTTTGATGATATATATGTGGATCCCCATCCCAGCTTCATATTGTGCACCACAGCCATTCTTTTGGTATATGTTTTTTTCTTGAAACGCAACTGCTGCGCAACTTTTTCTTTCTAATTTCATGGTTTCAGTTCTTATTGCTGTTCATCCTTTCTAAGATTTCTTACATGATATTTGCCATTTATATTCGCAGGTATCCCAAGAACAATCTTCCCCCCAATGTTGCTCCATGTATCCTCAACTGTAACAACTATAGTATAAATGTTTGATGCTATATAATTTTTTGCTGCAATTTTACTACAAATGCACTTGTGTTTAATACTACTTTGTTGTCACCAATCTTATGTTTAATCATTTTTGTACATTTGAAGATGCCATTGCATGTAACCAGCTTCTGATGGATGTAAATTGTTGTTCAAAATGCTATCAATAAAAGATTAGCCTCTGTTTGTATTGAGGGAGGATTGATATTCCTTGACAATAGAGATACAGATTTGAATGTGGATCCAACTACAGACAGCTACTACCCCACGGTGTTCTTCAATGAATTTTGGCTACTGAGAGACAAATTGACAGCACTGAATGAGACTGTGAAGGAACTAGCCTTAAACCTTGAAGTTAGTCCTATTAGCATGACCAAGTGGCAATTATTTCTACAGATTGAGCAGTCTTTCCAGGTTCATCGTAGTTATGGAAGTATGCTTGAAGGCGAGGCTGATGAACTCAAGGTATATATGGATATTCTCAATTCTACCCATTCAGATTCTGCCTTTGCTGGATATGCTGTGCCCTAGTTTTTTTCTATTCGGAAGTGAAGGCCATCACATCCTTTATTCTTTGTAAAATGACATAGTATATGTACTTTTAATTCATGTTCCTTGGAATTGGTTGCTTCTGTCATAAACCTACTCTGTTAGTCAGTCTCTTGGTTATATATTTTTACTGACCTTGGACTTCTTTTGTAAACTGCAGAGGGTTTTCCTTGAAGGAAATCCATATCTCCTGGGATTGACCATGATTGTATCTCTGTTCCACTCTCTGTTTGATTTCCTGGCTTTCAAGAATGGTAAGTACATTACATGTTTTTTAATATCGTAATATACAAGTATAATCCAACAAGAAGTCCACTTATATTGACGATGTTTGACGTTGACCAGATATTCAATTTTGGAATAAGAACAAGTCCATGGAAGGTCTATCAGCAAAATCTGTTGTTCTGAACTTCATTTGTCAGCTGATTATATTTCTGTACCTGCTTGACAATGATACTTCATGGATGATCCTTGCTAGTTCTGGAGTTGGTGTATGCATTGAATTTTGGAAGATTGGAAAGGCGATGCATGTTGAGGTAAGCCATTTGTGATATATTTTTATCTATCCACTATCCTGTTATGGTATTATTTGGTTCTGTTAGTGTCATACAAGCATACAAACAGAGCCAGTCTGCTTGCCATGCATTATATGTCTTAAATGGAACTACCTGATCTTAGTTGTTTTCACCTGAAAAGTAACTATTAAACACTGAATGAAGCGCCAGACACAGGAATTGAAATAATCAAGCTCATGAATGAATGTCTGAAGAAATAAACTGTGTACTATTAATTATTCAAGTTTTTTTCTCATCATTCAATAGCATATTTGCAATATTGGATTGACTTTGTTTTGTACATCCGCCCAGGCGATCCATAATCATGAGCTTGTTTCAGCTAATTCAGGACTAATGCCACCATTCGTCCTTGACAAATTATTCTTTCCTGATATAAATATACATTTATATATGTTAGGAGCTAGCTGATATTGAAATCTGCTGTATTTTCTGCTGAAAGTTTCTTTCTTTGATCGATTTGTCAAAATCTCTCTTTACCTGAGTCCAGATCGACAGAAGTGGAAAGATTCCCATGTTGAGGTTCCGGGACCGTGAGTCATACGCACAGAATAAGACAAAGGAGTATGATGCAATTGCAATGAAGTACCTTACCTATGTCCTCCTCTTCCTTATGGTTGGCTTCGCTATGTATTCACTGAAGTATGATAAACACAAGAGCTGGTACTCGTGGATACTCTCTTCCCTCACAAGTTGTGTTTACATGTTTGGTAAGTAATTCCTTCAACTCTGTTCCACTAATTGTACACGTGATTCACTAAGGTTAATTAGCAATGGAGCTTATCCATACGCCTTTACGTTTTTCAGGTTTTATCATGATGTGCCCACAATTATTCATCAACTACAAGCTACAGTCTGTCGCTCATATGCCATGGAGACAGATGACCTACAAGTTCCTCAACACTATAATCGACGACCTTTTCGCATTTGTCATCAAGATGCCATTGTTGCATCGTCTGTCGGTTTTCAGAGATGGTAAGATGAACTATCATTGCTTATAACAGTGGCAGTGCCCCCCAGCATTTCAGTCTTGGGACATATCATTCATGTTCTTGTGACCATAGGCTATTAACTGACCATTTTATGTTGCTATCCGCAGATATTATCTTCTTGATATACCTCTACCAGAGGTGGGTATACCCAGTTGACAAGAAGCGTGTCAACGAGTTTGGCTTTGGAGGGGAAGACGAACCACCAGCGCCCCAAACTTTGGAAGGAACAGATTCGGCAACGGCAACCCCACAGATCGAGGCCGAGGCTGAGACAAGTACGGAGGACAAGAAGACGAAGTGACCCTCTATCAGCTCCATTCAACGAACACATCTCGGCAGCACCAGCCGTTTCTACCTACGGGGGCAAATTTTTGTGTGTGCCAAACTTGACGCTGGACTAGCTTCATGCGTTGCTGACCATAAAAAGGGAATGTAACAGGTTTAGAGCGGGCTTGTTGACACACTTACATACATAGTCATCCTGCCACTATTATTTAATTTTCAGTTTGTTTTTTTATGCTTAGCAACAGCAGTTTTTATAGATGGATCTTCAGGATGCTTTGTTTCTACTCCGTACATGTTCATGTAGTAGTATAAGTTTTGCCTGACTGGAAAAAATCGGTCACACCAGTGAAGCAGTCGAGAATGTGGGGGCACAATTCGAGCATTTCCGAATGGCCTAGCGTCTTGAGTGCACCACCATATTCCACAGTGTACATACAGTTCAGGGAATGCCCCTGGACCTGTTGTGTGGTTCCTGGCCTGGTATCACAGGTGAGTGACAAGTGAGTTGACAGTACCTGGATTTGACTGCACCTGAGCGCAGCCCCGTACCGTTGGTGGTGTGGATCGACTGATAGATGGAGTGGATGGGGGAGGATTCGCATTCCGCTGTGTAGGAAGGGTGGCCGACCCCGTCGTCGTGCCGGCGTCCTTTGTAGATCACGCCTTGGTGCCACTGATCTGAAGGGCGTAATAAAGCAGTAACTCATCACGAGTTAATATTCGGGTCACGGGGGCTTTTGCTCTTAGTGGGTTGGCACCCAGACGTCGTCGGTGCGACCAATAAGGCCGATGTCTTTGAATGAAGTACAAATCTCCCTCCCAACAGACGAGCAGAAGGCGATCGTGCATAAGCAATTCGCCATAGTAGGGCCGATTGCCGACGAATCACAGCCAAGATTTTGCTTCGGCTTATCTGATTCGTTTCCGGTTATTACTGACCTATTTTTTACTATTTTGCACGGTATTTGATGCATGACTTTGGCCGATTGGGAATATATACATGATATCGTTGCACTTGCCTTACACTTTTTTATTTGATATATCTTTATACTAATTTGTAAAGATATTATAGATACAAATCATGGTCAAATTTGTAAGTTGTTGATCAGAGAAAATTAAGAGCGCCTTTACATTTTGGAACGGAGGGAACGAATAGGTAATATTAGTTATTATTTTCCAGGCTGTGTTGTGGGTCATTTGGGCCTACCCAATCGAGTTATGTTTGAGTCACCCATATATAAGGGTCACAACAGCCGCCATGTATCTTAGACAAGAATTTGAGATTAAAGTTATCGTGAGGTTCGTCCCAAGATGGGTCGCCGTATACGAGTGTTGCCTGTTTTTGATTGATGATCGATTGATCTGTTGCTTGCTGCTTGCATGGGATTGATCTTCTCTAGTCTAAAGTTTCTGTCTTGGTTCGTCGTGAAAGATCGGAAGATCGGGCCTAAAAACCATTTGTATCACGTTGATCCTTATCAGCAAGGGTGACTCCAGATGATAAGTATGTGTTTAATTGTGTAATCTATTCATCAGAGCTCCTTGCAACAAATTACCGCTAAATCATTGGTTTGTGCATCAAATTTTTTGAGTCACTGGTTGGTTTGTGTAACAATGGCCGCAAATTAAAGTTAGTGGTTTCGTGCAATTTCCTGCTCGTGAAAAAGATAGTCTTTTGAAAAACCCAATAATGCAAGGTCGACCGTAGTACAGGACACGATCAACCCTTTCCAGTACTTGGGATAGCTGCACCCATGTGGTGTCGCATGTTTCAAAACACGTTTGATTGTTCTGCGCTAGGATGAAGAAGCCCAATTCAGGTCAAGAGATTGGTGCCCAAGTGATGTTTCGATCCATCGATCGATTTAGGTGCATGGTTAGCGCCCCATGCCGAGGTTTCTCTTCCTCTGCGTTGCAAGGGCTGTCTCGTCGGTGCCGTCCCGTCCTTGCCACTTGTCAGCCTCCTCCCTCCTCTGTCGTTGGTGCGGCGCACAATGCATCGTCCGGCAGATCGGCCGTGTGCATTGTACATGCATCCGAGATTTTGGTCACCTGGCGAGATACCTTATCAAGTTAATCGTGCATGCATCTATGCCTCCGTGCATGCCTAAACAGGAGACGGCAGCATGTCAAATCGGAGCGGCAGCCTAATGCTGCCACCACAAAAGGTTTCGTAATCATTTGGCTTATTAAGAATCGGGTCGTATGGTATGCCAGATGATGGATGTTTGTCAGTAAAGACAAACGTTTATACTCTCTTATCATTACAGAGTTTTCAGTTAAGCCTTAAGATAATGGGTTTTGGTTGACACTCTTTCGTCTTGGCTATGGTACATCTGCGATGCAGAGGCCCGCAGAAATAATGCCTTTCCATTTCCTAAAAGCACAATCACATAAGTGATGATAGAACTTATGTAGGTGAAATTCAATTCTTCATTGACAGGCGCTTCCACGAGAGGACGAGGAGGGTGAGAGAGGAAATCCGGTTATTCAGCATGTTTGTTGGTGAAAAATATATGCGTGGAGTCATTTCAAGACCACCATTGGTATGCATGTTTTAGAGGGTTTTATTTCTCCAAAGCAAACCATTCTTTGTATCCATGTTTCAAACTTTGCTACTTCTTTCCTTCCCAAACAAAAATAATCATAACTTTTCATTTGTTCTTTCCAACTTAAGTCTAACTTTTCTTTTCTTCTCTTTCTTGCCTTTCTATCTTTTGGGAAATGAGACGAGGAAGATGTGGGATGAACGACCTCCACCACGTTACGGACACGATGTTTTGGCTCGTAGGTATGCACCCGTTATGGAAAATGCATTTTAATATGTCAAAATGTCAATAAATTTGGCACAAAAGTCTAGAATGCATATCCGGATATTCAATGCCCGTACAAAAAGTTTCGCGAAAAAAGATATTTTTATGGTTTTTATAAAAAAGACAAAAAAAGCCCCATTAAAAATTATTTTGGATCACCAAAAATTATCCTTTTCACACAGGCCACAAAAATGTTATTCTTTCTCGAAAATTTGTGTGTGAACATAGAATGTCCATTTGTTCATCCGAATTTTTTGTTCCGAATTTTTTAATATTTAAAAAATGATTTTTTAGCCATGGGTGTATGTACACCAATGAGCCGAAGTGGATTTCCCGACCACCAACTCCTATTTAACAACACATTAGAGCATGTATAATGGGGTGATTTCAGCCTTCCCTTACAGATGTCACGTCAGATTTTTTCTTAGTTGGGAGAGAGAGAATGAAAGAAAGAGAGGGCTGTCTTCCCTTAGCTAAGAGATGATATCTTAAATATTAAGAGAAGACTATTTTCTCCATTGTACCGCATGCCTTCCCTTATTAACATAATTTTATAATAAAATTTAATTGATTTTCATTAATTGCTAGAGATGACAATAAGAGAGAGCGTATTGTATGACCGATATTTATTGCCTTCTCCAGATGACGTGGATGGGTAAGAGAATACCCGTCTTCTCTACCATTATATATGCCCTTAGTCACCCAGTAGCTACACCGACGTAGCCAATAATGCAAGGTCGACGATGGCACAAGAGTACAAGACACTATCAACCCTTCTATTACTTGGGCTAGCTACACCCATGTCGTGTTGCATGTTTCAAAACACGATTTGATTGTCTGCAATAGGATAAAGAAGCCTTAAAGAGAGTGTACGATCTGAAATTAAGAACATCTGCCCCTGTTTAAAAGATATATTTAAAACGTGTTTTAAATGTAAAAAAAAGATCAAAGAAAACTTTACGGGTACATCTCTACAATATTTGCGTGACATAAAGTTTCGTGCACGGATGATTTTTATTTTGCCTACGCAAAAAAAAAAACAATTTCACTGCTAAAAAACTTTCTCGAGATAATTTTCTCTTTTTTTTACACAGGAAAAAACAGTGTTTTTCCCGCGAAACTTTCTGCGCGCATATAGAAAGCAGAGGCGTAGATGCGCAACTTTTTTTTTTGGTTTTTTTATATCTAGAAATATATTTTTTGAAAACCGGATAGATGCCCCATGTTAAAAAATGTATTACCCCTAATTCAGGCTAAAAGATTGGTGCCCGAGTGCTGTTTCAATTGATCGATTTCGGTGCATGTTAGAGCCCCATGCCGCGGTACTGCTCCGTTCCTGGACAAGCCGATACTCCTCTCACTTTAGGGCAAGTGCTGTCCCGGCCTTGTCAATTCCCACGAAGGTTTAAAATAGCGTGCTAACAGAAATAGCGGTGGCTTCCTCCAGATGCTATAGTTATAGCGTGTTAATCACGTGCTATATGTAAATAACGTTTTGAAAAAGAAAAAAAAGATATAGTTCAAAAAGTAAATGATTTCAACAAGAATTAAAGATATAGTCTAAAAATATAAGAGCAATATGTGCATAATCACATATAAAAATAGTTTTCTAATTTTCTAGAAGCTTAACATCAACATTTCACGGGGCAAGAACATAACATAAATTACGTATTACAAATCATCAACATTAGCGTTGTCACCTTCCTATTCAGAAGAAGAAACAACAGATTGCAATTCATCACCATGATAAACAAAAAACAAGCTCTTCTTCTTTTTATGGTGGAGAACTCGACCTTTGGACAGATAGACTCGAAAAAGAATAGCACGCTAAAGCTATATATGACGTTTTAGCGCGATATAGCATGATATTTCGTGAATAACGCCATAGCGAGCAAAATCACTAAAATTTAGCGTGGACTCTCTGAATATGATATATTGTCCTATTAGCGCCGAAATAACGTGATATTTTTTTTCACGATTTCCCACCCTCCCTCCATAGTCCCTACATCCTCTCTCGTGTCCACCAAGGTGCGACGCACAAGGCACAATGCACAGTCCGGCTCATCGTCGGCAGATCAGCCGTGTGCATTGTGCATGCATCTGAAGATTTGGGTCATTGGGCGAGGTACCTTATCAAGTTAATCACGCATGCATCCATGTCTGCGTGCATGCCTAAATGGGAGACCGGCTGCATGTCAAATCGGAGCGGCAGGCTAATGCTGCCACCACAAAAGCTTTCGCAATCATTTTGCTTACTAAGAACCGGGTTTCGTATGGTATGACAGATGATTGGATGTTTGTCAGTAAAGACAAACGTTTCTACTCTCTCTTGTTACAGAGTTGTCAGTTAAGATACTCGGTTTACTCTTTCGTCTTGGCTCTATAATAAGTTCGGCTGTGGTACATCTACGATGCAGAGGCCCGCAGAAATGAAGCTTTTCCATTTCCTATAAAGACAACCACATAAATGAAGCTAGAATATACATACTACCTTCGTCCCAAAAAGGATGTCATTTATTTGTCCAAATTTAAATGTATCTAACTACTGAATAATGTCTAGATACTTCAACTTTAGATAAAGAAATGACAACCTTTTTGGAACGGAGGGAGTAGATGAAATTCAACTCTTCAACAAGACAGGCGTTTCCACGAGTGGACGATCCTTTATGTGTAGCCGTTTGTCGGCCGATCCATCCAACGAAGGACACGTTACATGACTTCTGTGGCAGAGAGTTTTGGCACCGGTGGTGGTAGAATTTATGCGACTACTGAACAAGTGGTTAAGACTGTTCAGGTGCCGGTTTGCATGGTTACACACTGGCAACGGCAAATGAGGCTAATCCGCGGGTTTCAGAGGTCGTTTTCTCCGACGTTTGCATGCGATTTCTGTAGATGCTTTGTCGGCACCTTAATTCCTGAACGGGAGGCGCTAAGTCACCTTCGTATTTTCGTTTCTAGCCATGCAATGTTGGTTTTGCACCCACTTGCCGAGGAATGTCAAGATGGCCCCGTCATGAGGGTCGATCGATATATTCTGTGTAGCATGAAAGGTAAAATCAGCATAAGCTTGCGGCTAAAAGAGACTGGATTTGTTCCGGCCCCTATGGTGCAGATTAAACCAGCAAATGGCGTGACACAAGATACCAGTTTCCATTACTGGATATGAAAATCGTAGTATGAATCAGGAACATATCAGGACGTGGTTTCAATCATTTTCATCATCTGGAGTAAGGAATAACCCCAACTAGATCACAACTGCAGTTTAATCTGATCGCTATATATTCCTCGCCCCTGCTTTCTCTCCAACTTGAAATGAAATGTTCATATTCCAAGAGCCGGTAAAACTGAGAAGCTCGCGTCACTAGCAGGGGGTCGGCATGTGTGAAACCCTAGCTGTTGCTCCTGTCTTCCCTTTCCTTTGTCCACCCTGTCACCACCGGAGTAAGCCGACATGTAAAGCCCGCTCGGCGGACGGCGGCGGTGGGCTCTCGTCGTATCCTGCCACGGGACCTCCATCCTAGATCGGCATGCGGCCCTACACGACGTCCCTTTTAATGGAGCTCGAAAACCGTGACAGTGCCCCTCAGAACTTTTGGTGCTGGCATGGCTGCATCGGCCAAGAGGGAAGCGGCACAACCATCTGTGGATCTAGGCAGCGGCGGCTACGGCGATAGATGCGATGGTGGCAAGAAGAGGCGAAGACACAAGCCATGGCGGCAAGAGTGGCCCCTGGTGCCTAGATCTAAGGCAGGGTACTGCGGCTTTATTCAGTTCTAGCCTGTAGAGTGGGGTTGTGGGGTTGGTGCGTGGTCGCTGTTGGAGATGGACACCAGAAGGTTTTCCTACGGGGATCCCCCTTTTCGCCGTATGCTGATGGCGAGGACGACATGAGTCTGCTGGAAGGGGCCCTTAACATGCGTTTCGGTGGTGCTTGTCACTCTCGTCGTCATCCGTCAACAAGCTCATGCAAACCTAATTTTTCGTCACATCATGTTGTGTGAGCATTGGTTGAAAGACACACCATTCAAGGTGAATAAGTTCTACGATGTCAAGTTCCATGGTTCTCATGAGTGGTCTAGCATGACACACACAAAAATATGGGTGTATGTCTGTGTCCGACAATTTCGAAAATAGAACGAACAAATGTGCTGGTCAAACGGATGCAACATCACATCGTGGTTGAGTTTTGGTGGTGGTACTTTAGTACTGGGACTATAGCTCCAGGGTGAAACCTTTGGTCCTACCTTCATCGATCATACATGGTAATACTGGTGTTTCAACATCGTTACCTTCTTAAAGGGAAATGCATGAAATTTGCCTAGTTCTGTTCTTGAGGGTGAAAACTAATGATCTACTTTTCGACCGAATCCCTCGATGAGGAGTTGAGGACACGTGTGTCCTTACTTTTCTGAAGGTGTTGCTTTTGAAGAACATTCTCTTCGGCTCATATTGTTACAGTATATGTGAATTGCACTAGCCTTTCCATCAGTTCGGACTTTTGGGATAGTTGTATAGTGCAGGATACATGACATGGTATCAGAACCCGAGGTCTCGAGTTCGAATCCTGGCATGCGCAATTTATTAAAAATTGATGGTAACCCCCTTTGTGTCCAAGTATAAGCCTGTCTTGCGCTATACCTCTGAGACTTGCGCGCCGTCGCTTTCTTCCGGTTGCACGTGTGGCCTCTCCCTCCCCAAGTCACACCTGAGAGGGGGTGTTATAGTATATGTAAATTGCACTAGACTTTCCATTAGTTCGGTCTTCTAGGATAGTTGGCTAGTGCAGGATACATGACACATGTTGCCTATAGTGGTTGATATCGATGTTGGTTACTATGTGTCTTAGATTTTTTTTCCTTTTAAATATTTTAGCTGTGTACATGCTCGCTTTCTCGAATTGCTTGTGGTATTGAGTTGTTGCATAGGCCAAATACACTTGATACCGATGAATGGATTTGAAGAGTCCTCAATGGATTCACCAATACCCGCACCCCCACCGGGTAGGCATCAAATCAATCCTAGGTCTCCTCGCTGTTCACTTGTCAAACGTTGGATTCCCTTGACACTACCAGCATGGCAACATGTCACCTCACCAACTGGTTGTTCGTTGCTTGCAGAAAAACTTGGTGAGAAATAGGGGAGAAGAGCAGATATAATGCAACCCCGGGTGGGTTCTCAAAGCTCTCAAACAGTGAAGCCGCCGGTTCCTGGAGTCCAAATTGTCATGCCGAGGTACGAAAGTCTCCTGCGTCTCAGGACTGAAAGGAGGAAATAGTTTATCTTGAGCCATTCCTTCCATGTAAAGGCGCAGCTCTCTTACCTTTATCTCTCTCGGACGGTTGTTTTTCCTTGTTCGGTTTTGTCAATGCATGCTGAAGCCAGAAGTGCGTCTGTGCGCGCACGCATAGCGAGTGCAACTGTGCACTATTTTTCTTCCGGTTACAGGTAAGGGAGATGAACAAGAAAGTGGCCAGACTGAAAAAGAAGGACGTTAAATGCTCGAGTGTAATAATAAAACCAGATTAATATGAGCATCTGAATTGCTTCCAGATCCTAGAAATTCAGACGCCAATTAAAACATAGAAAAGAAATATCTTTGTAACATGTTGTATGGACTGAACCTGTAAGGGGGAGTGAGAGAGAGAGAGGAGGTGATTTCCGCCTCACTCGCCGGCAACACTGCAGGCCCCTCCTGCCTTTGGCAGTCCTTGGGGTATTGAAGGTGCGGTTGACCATTGGCCCCTCGCCGGGAGAGTTTTCGTTTTCTTTAACGTATTTCAGTTATTTTCTCGGAATGGTGAGGCGGTGGACACATGCTAAAGTCAGAATAAAGTCCTCGTCCTCGGATCCCCGCTCGAATGGTTAGTGGAGTTGTGTGTCCGACGGATCTCCTGGGACCAGGTCGGTTTTTGTGTTCGTTGGTGTAGTTATAGGTGTGGCTATTCCGATCTACCGTTCTCATCATCGATGATGGTAATTTCTCCGTTGTACTGGTAACTTTGGGACTTAGCGCGACGACACCCCGTTCGTCTACTGCATATACTCTACTACGACAAACTTTGCCGACTCCAGTGAGTAAGGGTCGACGATGGCGGCGCGCCTTCGGTACGCTCCAGTGTGTAGTCATCGCTAGGTGGTGCAAGGATCCATTTGTAATTCTTATTACTTTTGGTGTTCTCTATACTACTATTGATGATTATTAATAGATCAATGGTCATTTTTGCACACAAAGACATGGTGTATTGACTCTTATTCCGATTCAATGAATCTTCAAAGGTACGTTGGAGGCTGGATGAGAATCCTAATAACTTTTCTTTATATGAGTTGTTTAATTTATAGGAATGATTCCTATAAGATTTTTTTCTAAGATTTTTTTGCACTATTTATTAAAGGATTTTTGTTTGTTTTCCTTTCAAAACATTTGGAAGATTTGTCTGTTATCATATGGTTTAATCAAATAAAATTGGTGATAATTCGACAATAATCGACTAGGCATGACATTGCATGCCTCCATACATTTTTTCTTCTATTACTGGGTTTTTGGGACCCTGCGAATCAAAGAGGCCCGGTCCAAATTATGCCTCAATCAAATTATATTTTCACTCATATGCATCTATGATGTATGCCTATGTAATTACTTTTAAATACTTATATATGATTTACTTACAGTCGATAGATTTCAGTACATTGCGGTGTCCAATCAGTAAGGGGGCAATTGTTGATTATATTGGGTCCTAAGCACTTAGCACTAAGCAACAAAAAACTTTTGTTTAAGGTACTCATTGTGCTGGATTAGAACAAGTGGAGTCATAGATATACCCTTATTTTTTTCTCTCCTCTTGTTCCTTTTTGTTCTGTTTTATGTGGACATGGTAGAACCAGCGATGACAACAACCTTAACCTCCCCAATAAAGTAGTAAATTTTAGGGCGTGCAAGTATATATCACTAAACAACTCACTCGGTGGCAAACCAGCAGCACTTGACTGATCAAGAGGTCAAAATGTTGCTCCCGTTTTGTGCATTCTGAAAGGTAAAGGTGACTGCTGATTGTTGTGCAAAACAGAGCATATCCGGCAAAGAGCCCAATATATATGCACCTCCTTTTGATGTGGGTTATTTTGAAGTGGTATGCTGCCTCTTTTTTCAACAAACCACAGCTTCCTTTGACAAAAGCAGACACCGTCGGCAAGTGCATGAATGACTATTGCAAAGTTGAAAGTTTTTCTTTTCACCTTCTTGTTGGCGATGTTTTCTACCCCTTCCCCGAAGAAGGGCCAACCTCTTGCACCCCCGAAGTGTGGTGATTTTTGTCACTGCTTTTGCTCGACATCTATAGTTGAATGGAAGTGGCCTTGCGTGCGGCTCCGGAAAGCATGTATGTGCGATCCCTATAGTGTGATTGCTGATAAGCCACCGCCTGAAAATGCACTGGCATGGTAATTCACCTCCTGATCAGTAGTCCACCAAGCAAGTGGTGAAAACATATCGTGGTTATCTTGGTAGAAAGCGTATGGTAAATGGCTGATAGTAACACAATAACTACTACACCAGATGATGAGATTTTTTTTCTTCGATAAAACCAGATGATGAGATGAAAGAAAGAACTTCCTGTAAGATTTTTACTAGAAGCAATTGAGCTGTCGTTGGGGCAAGATAATTAGATAAGCACCAACCAATCAGCGAGAAGTCGATTGTGATTGTGATCCCGCACTATAAAAATTTACACAAGATGCTAATAAAAGAGGAAACTGCCGTCGTGGCCGAGCGGTACTGTTCCTGTGTTTTGTGCTGTAATCGTCTGCAGTGCCACACACTGTTCTTCAAGCTCAGGCCATGATTACCAGAGCATCAAAGACGCTGGACTGAATCCCAGCGTCGCATTCCGGTCACCCATAGCTCGGCTCTGGTGCACGCCACTGTTGCCATTACCACCACAACCGAGCGACGGGAGGAGACGACGATGTGGTAGATGCTAATCTATCTCGCGGATCAATCGCGGTGCGCGCAGCTAGCTAGCTAGCTAGCCCTGCACTGCACTGCATCTTCTTCCATGACCTAATAAGGCATCGCCTTTTCGACGGCCAGACCCCCCGGTGCAACTTCGCGGAAGAAACGGGCTTAGCATGCACGCACGTACTAATGGGGTGGTGGTGCCCCGTGCCTGGGAATCCGTAACTGGCTTCCACTTGTCGACGAGATGGTGAGGCCCCCGGCTGCGTGTAGTGCCGAAAATGACATGACTTCTTTGTGTTGGAGTTTGATCGATCGGTCGTCTCCTTTCGATTTTTCAATACAGTCGGAAAGCCGCAATCCCTGGCCGTGTGGGTTAGATACTCTCCTGCAGCTGACACGATTACAACGTGGTGCTTCATCAGCATACAGGTTTATTGCATGGCACTAAGCTTGATCTCCATCTGCTGGACAACCGGAGCCAGGGCCCTACGCACTGGAGATACAAGTTTCTTCATCAGTGGAATTAGATTTCGCCCTCTCCATAACCGCGGCCTCTGCATCCATTGGTATACAAAAACCATATATCATTACTTATTCACCAAAGTCAAGCAAATTCAACGGCTAATGTCAAAATAATCGGGTAAAAAAAATAAAGGAAAACATAGCCAGTCCAAGCATTACGACATTATCTCTACAAACCTATCACTAACCGTAAGACAAGATGACCGAACAACGAAAATTACACTACTCCTAGACAAAACATTCAAGAATAGATCGTCAGACATGCATGACGTGTTCAACAAGCTTGAACTCCAGATTTTCATCACTGAAGCTAAGGTTCGAGTCGACACCTTGAACAAGGGTGCGATATCGAGGCCTGATCTAGCTGGAATGTGAGATATGGTGTTTCCACCCAGAGTACGCGTACACTTGTCAACAACATGTCTACCGGTTGAAGACTTCTCGCTAGATGGATCCCGGAGCTGAGAGGGACCAATTCCCACCCACGCCACCGGAGAATGATGAGAGGGTACTTGTCGGCTGCTGCTTGTCGTCCCCCGCACGTCCTAACCAGCCGTCGTCATCGAGGGGCCTCCCTCCTATGAAGATATGCAAGTCATCGCCTATCCACGAACGAAGGCCACGTGAAGACCCTGGATCCAAAGACCAAGAGGCACCCGATCTAGGCTTTTCAGACAAACTGATAATGAGAAAACAAATAGCATCTACATTAATGGAGTGTGATTTTCCCTAAGAAAATAAAGGTGCCTAAGGATCCAATATCTAGATGCCAATAACACCACGTGCATCCTCCTTAGTAAATGGCATTTCAAACTTATTAACGAGCAAGAAGAGTGGGACAATCCCGCAAATAATAAATACATGAGCATGGATTCACACTACTATGCTGGCTTCATGAAGGTGATGGAGTTTTATGTCACTTTAGAACCATCACTACAAATGATGGCTCACAAATAAGATTTTTGGTAGGATAGGTGGTTTCGCAATGCCCCTCTTCGATACCAATTTCTATGATTGTTTCACATAGTGCATAATAAACACACGACACAACTGTAGAACTCTAGATTAAGTGTCTGTGCTTCAGATGTTGACACTCTTACGAGACCTATCTAGGCCTAATCTAGCAACATGGAACGCTCTGTAGGAGAAATTAACTCATGTGCTCTACCCCCCTTACAGGAATCTCGTCCCGAGATTCTAGGCTTGAGTGAAGAAGGCGGGATATTCCTGACGAAGACTAGTTTCACGCTCCCAAGTTGCTTCTTCTTCGGAATGGTTAGACCATTGGATTTTGAGGAACTTGATGGTCTTGTTGCGGGTCTTCCTTTCCGCTTCATCCAAGATGCGGACAGGATGCTCACGGTAAGTCAAATCCTCCTGGATATCTAACACCTCATGATCAACCCCACGGATAGGATCTTTGAAGCAACGACGGAGTTGGGAGACATGGAACACATCGTGCACATCCGGGAAATTTGAGGGTAGCTCGAGTTGGTAGGAGAGATCTCCTCGCTTGGCTAGGACGGTGAAAGGACCAACATAGCGAGGTGCCAATTTTCCCTTGATCCCGAAGCGACGAACGCCTCGGAGGGGAGAGACTCGAAGATAGGCTTTGTCACCAATTTCACAGTGAACCTCCTGGTGATGCTTATCATAATAGCTCTTTTGCCTAGACTGAGCAATCTTGAGATTCTCCCTAATGTTCCGGACTTTCTCTTCAGCCTCATTGATCACATCAGGACCGAAGAGTGGCCTCTCTCCGGTTTCAGACCAATTCAGAGGAGTCCTACATTTTCTCCCATAGAGAACCTCAAAGGGAGCCATTTGCAGACTAGCTTGGTAACTGTTGTTGTAGGGGAACTCGGCGAGGGGGAGATACTTTTCCCAACCCTTACCGAAGGAGATAACACATGCCCGAAGCATGTCCTCAAGAACTTGATTTACCCTTTCAGTTTGTCCATCAGTTTGGGGGTGATAGGCTGTGCTGAAATTGAGGCGGGTTCCCATAGCCCTTTGGAAACTCTGCCAGAATCTGGATACGAATAGGCTCCCACGGTCTGAGATGATCCTCAGTGGAACACCATGGAGAGGAACAATTCGGGCAACATACAACTCAGCTAGTTGCTTTGCATTTATGTCCTCGCGAACGGGAAGGAAATGGGCGACCTTGGATAGACGGTCAATGACGATCCAGATGGCATTATTGCCCTTTTGTGACCTTGGGAAACCAGTGATGAAATCCATACCAACTTCATCCCATTTCCACTCGGGAATGGCTATGGGCGAAGAGTACCCGCTGGCCTTTGATGTTCAGCTTTCACACGGCGACAGACGTCGCATTCAGCAACGTACTCGGCAATTTCTCGCTTCATGCAAGACCACCAGAATTGACGGCGGAGATCTTGGTACATCTTGGTACTACCCGGATGAATGGAAATGGGTGATCCATGAGCTTATGAGAGTATCAACCCTTTTGTATTCCCACTCTTGGGCACCACTAGACGGTCACCAAAGTAAACAACACCGTTGTCATCAATAGAAAAACAATTGGCCTTCCCATTAGCTATTTCCTCTTTGATTTCGAGGATTTCAGCATCAAGCTGCTGGTCTGCCTTGATTTCATCCTCAAGAGTGGATTTGATCTCGAGGTTAGCTAGATATCCGGAGGAAACAATCTCCATATTCAACCGGGCAAACTCCTCATGAAGAGCAGGTTGGGCCTTTTCAACCATCAGAGAGTTGCAATAAGCTTTGCGACTCAGAGCATCTGCCACAACGTTGGCCTTGCCGAGCTGATAGTTGAGGGTCACATCATAGTCCTTGATCAACTCCAACCATCTTCTATGTCGGAGATTTAAATCTGGTTGGGTGAAAGGTATTTCAGAATTTGATGATCAGAGTAGATCTCGCAACGGTTGCCCAACAGGTAGGGCCTCCATTGCTTCAGAGCATGAACCACGACAGCAGGCTCTAGATCATGAGTTGGATAGTTTTGTTCATGCGGTTTGAGTTGATGAGAAGCATAGGCTACCACATGGCCTTCTTGCATTAGCACACAACCCAAGCCTTGCAATGAGGCATCACAATAGACAACAAAGTCCTTGGCTGTGTCTGGAAGGACAAGCACAGGAGTGGTAGTGAGCTTGACTTTGAGAGTTTGGAAGCTCTGTTCAGCTTTGTCTGTCCATACAAACTGTATATTTTCTTGAGGAGATCAGTCAAGGCCTTGGCTATCTTGGAAAAGCCCTCGATGAATCGGCGGTAATAACCCGCCAACCCAAGGAAGCTACAGATGTCTTTGACGGACTTTGGAGTTGGCCAATCCAGGATTGTCTGAATCTTGTCGGGTATCACAGCTACTCCAGCAGCTGACACCACATGACCTAGGAAGACAAGCTCCTTTAACCAAAACTCACACTTAGAGAACTTGGCATAGAGGCGATGATCTCAAAGCTTTGTCAGAACTAGCCGAAGATGCTCAGCATATTCTTCTTTGGTTTTAGAGTAGACAAGGATGTCATCAATGTAAATTATGACGAACTTGTCGAGGTACTCGTGGAAGATGGAGTTCATAAGCCTCATGAATGTAGCCGGGGCATTGGTGAGGCCAAAGGACATGACAGTATACTCATATAAACCATAGCGAGTAGTGAAAGCCGTCTTTGGAATATCCTCCTTTCTGATTTTGATCTGATGGTAGCCTGACCTCAGATCCATCTTGGAGAATACCGTTGCACCAGCTAGTTGATCGAATAGGTCAGTTATTCGAGGAATAGGATACTTGTTCTTGATGGTTACCGCATTCAGAGGGCGGTAATCAACGACCAGACGAGGAACATTTGAATCCCTCTTCTTGACAAAGATGACCGGGCAGCCCCAGGGTGAGCTACTAGGCCGAATGAATTCCTTCTCCACCAGTTCATCAATTTGTTTCTTCAGCTCAGTTAGCTCTTCTGCTGCCATGCGGTAGGGCCTTTTGGAAATTGGAGCCGTTCCCGGAACCAATTCAATGACAAACTCCACACTTCGATCAGGGGGCATGCCAGGCAATTCCTCCGGGAAGACATCGGGGAAGTCACACACCACTGCTACCTCATGCATTTTAGGTGGGGTAGTTCCTTCCATGAAGCAAAGGCTGATCTCCGGAGAGAGAGGAGTGGCTGCGGATGGAGTTGCAGAAGTTGGGGACCAGTAACGCACTAGCCCATAGCTTGGGTGGATCACTATGCCAGTCTTGGCAGCACAGTTCAAGTTGGCTTGATATTTGACTAGCCAGTCCATGCCCAGAATGACATCTAGCCCATCTGACTTTAGGGCTATCAACGAGCACGGGAATGGTATTGACCCTATGGAAACCTGAACCTCAGGAGCAATCCAATTAGTGTGCCAACTAGAGCCTGGTGTCTTGACCACTAGAGGGGAGTCCATGTTCACAAACGGTATTTGATGGTTGTGTGCATATGCTATGGATATGAATGAATGCGATGCTCCAGAATCAAATAAGACCGAAGCTGGATATGCATTTATTCGAAGCGTACCCATGAGAACTCCGGGGTCCTCTTCCACTCGTTCAGCCGAGATGTGGTTCAGGCGGCCACGACTGACGGTTATGGCCTTGGCAGCTGGTGTAGAGGGAGCTGGTGCAGGTGCTGAGGTAGCCGGTGCCTTCTGGGGACACTCCCTGGAGTAGTGCCCCGGCTGGCCACAGCTGTAGCAAGTGGGCCTCGGTGGTGGTGGAGGAAGCTGAGGGCAGAAGCCACTTCCAGCCGCACCCAAGGTCGAGGTAGCTAGGCGAGGCGGAGGTGGCCTGTACCCTGAAGGACTTGGCACGAAAGGTGCACGAGGCACATCACTGAAGGGCACAAAGACCCTGCACTTCTTGCCCTCAGAAGAAGAGGAGCTCTGATTGTCCATGGGAGCTGGCCTCTTGGAAGACTCCAGCTCTTTCCTACCCTGCTCCATGGTGAGAGCCTGGTTGTACAGTTCCTGGTAGGACTGGAACTTGAAGTGCAAGAGCTCATATCGGAGCCACGGTGCAAGCCCCTTGCGGAACAGATACCGCTTGTCCTCATCGTTGGTCACGTCCCGAGGGGCGTAACGGGAGAGGTGGTTGAACTCACGCCCATAAGCTTGGACGTCCATGCGTCCCTGGGTCAGATCCAGGAACTCCCTCCTCTTGAGGTCCATGATAGGCTTGGGGATGTAGGCCGCATGGAAGGCGGTGCGGAACTCCGCCCAGGTGAAGACATGGCCAGCGTCACACATTGACACATGGCTCTCCCACCAAGAGCCAGCGGCTCCAGTCAGAAGGTAGGTGGTGAAGTTGACTTGTTCGGCCACCGGCACATGCAAGGCCGCGAACTTGCGCTCGAGAGCATGGAGCCAATCATCAGCATCCAGTGGCTCTCTAGCTTCAGTGAAGGTTGGTGGCTGGGAGCGCAAGCATAGTTTAAAAAACCGGACCGGACCGCCGGTTCAACCAGGAAAAAACCAGAACCGGGGCCTCTGCCGATCTGTTAAGCGCATTGGACCGGACACGCAATCGAGCCGGTGAAAACCAGAAAAAACCAGGTCGGACCGGCGGTTTTCGCACCAAACCGGCCATTCCCGGTTTAATATTCTCTGCCTTTGAAAAATATATTCGCGACGAGCAGGGATCGACCTTGGCACCTCACGAGCAAGCTCACGTCTAGGAGAAGATTCCCGAACCACTAGACCAGTGACTATTTTACGTCTTAGCACGAGACACATTTGTATTTGTATATTATCTACATGGTAGTTTACAAATCCACGGCAGGATGCCTTGTGTTTTAGCTCTTGGCTCATTGAACATGGCTATTGTTGGTTTGCTGCTTGCGGTTGGAAGTGAGAGTCGAAGTTGCTGCTAATCTGGTGACTAATTTGCTATATTATTATTGTACCAAATTTCAAGTTAAAATAATTTTTACATAAAAATATATTTATTTATTGCAGCATTTATAAGTAAAAATATATTACTTTGTATCTTAAAAAACCAGACACTGAACCAATGAACCAGTGGTCCGACCGGTAAAAACCTGAACCGACGGCCTCACCGGTTCAATTACCGGTCCGGTTTTTTAAACTATGAGCGCAAGAACTCCGTGAGGGTGTTGCAATCATTGTTTCTGCGGGCACCCTGCTGCACCAACTGCTCGAGCAGACGCTTATTACGCAGTCGGTTCTCCTCGATAGCCATCAGAACCTCCGCCATTGAGGGTGGCGGCGGTGGCTCGGGATCGCCTGGGTTACCACGACAAGTAGGAGCCATTCTGAAGATTTGGAACAAGGACATAGGTAGTAACCATCTCCGAACATTTAGGATAGATCATTAGAGTCCTTCCTGATATAGAGATTTAAGATGGCACTAACACAAGAACAGATTTAGACAACCACGTCAACGCGGCGGTAACAAACAGAGGTAAGGGACTCGAGACAGCACTGGACGGTAAGAACCCAAAACCGAGAACCTAAACTTTGACACCACAATTAAAACAAATAGAGATAAGATAACTCAGAGTAGAGCGAGTTGGATAAGGAGTAAAAAGAATCCTAAGAGGGTTCTTACAACTCATTTTTAGGTTATAAATAATTTTCACGAACTAGACTCGACATCGACCAATAGAACGGGTTTCCTACAAACAGTCCTGCTCTGATACCAACTTGTGGTGCCGCATCCCGGAATTATACAGAGAGGCTATGTAACCCACAGGCTATGCTACACAAAGGGCATATAATTACTGCTCTCACGCAACACATCGATCGTGCCATAAACACTAGCATAGCTATCAATGTATAATACAGAGATCAAGACTTGTGAACAACTGGCACATCACAAACTCTACGATACAAAAGATCATATAGCAACTCATATAACGAGGGAGATACAGATTACACACAGAGGTCACAGACCCAACAGTACATCATGTGGAAGCGAGATAGTTGTCTAGTACAACAAGATCCAAAATATGGCCTAAGAGGCCTACAATAATATAAACCCAGCCAGCTTGTTCCGAGACGTCCCAAGCTGCCACCTGGGAACCCAGACTACTCGTCGATGTCAACATAGAACCCACCTGTCTGCTCGGTGGCGTCCTCCTCTGAAACAAATAATAATCAACAAGGAGAGACTGAGTACGACGTACTCGTAAGTTTAGTAGGGCGATATAGGCCCAATGATGACAAGGCTCTAAAGCTATATAGTATTTGTTTTGCATAAAGCTACTTTTCATTTATAAAGATATCAGCGACCCATGGCATCGACTACTCAGAAGTTTTTTCATAAAAGGGATAAGATAGTAAACTTTCATTTTCGGTCCACCTTGAACCAACTTGTAGCCAGAAACCACTCATCTCCACCAAGGCACTCCCTCGAATCGCCCTCGAGGAAATGAACCTTTTATCACACGTTGAGTTGCAACCTCTAGTTGCCAAATTTTAATAATTAAGATTAGTGTTTTCTATGATCTCGTAATCCGTTCCCAAGGCGTCCATAACCGTGGACACGGCTTTTCGAAAAGATTAAACCCTGCAGGGGTGTACTAATTTACCCATTGGTACCGTCCGGCTCGCCTAGTTAGCTCTCTTCCGGGGAAAGCTGGCAAGTGGGCGCGGTTAAACCTTTACCTCGCGTGAGACTATCCAAGAGCCATCTGTGGCGACAGGACAAGTTTATCCAGCCTATTTTAGCCCCTGCCCCCTCGCCACACCCTAACACCACACACACCCTCTTCATCGCACCTTCGTCCACCTGCAACTCACACGCAAATGGAAAGCGCAAATCTAGAGGACCCTTGGATACGTCCGCACAAGTTATTCAGTTAGTAAGGGGCCCATACCCCCACCAATGGCAGCACGCTCAAACCTTGGTTCTAGAGACAAGAACTCGCACCTAGGGGCAAGAATGAGGCAAAACACCATCCCCGATGGAAACTCATCCAAGCCTTTTAAGCAATTTAATTAAGCACCCGGAGTAACCACCATGTCCGAACATTCCATCAACATCAATAATTATGGAAATAAAACACCGAACAATTTGGCATTAGACTAAGCATGGCTAAGCATAGCTAAGCATATATATACAACAATTATGTCTTTATCTCTGGCCAACACATCAAACCTATGGTTCATAGGAGGGGAAACATGTGATGGTTTAGGGGACAATGCATATCATGGGATACTCTATATCTTGATCAAAAGTTGACATTGGAATCGAATGCAATATTATGGTGGATAAAATATTTGTAAACAATAGGATGCTATATGCCAAGAAGGTTAGGTTATCTCTTGCCTTGTTGACGGGGCGTGTAGTACTGCTCGTCGAGATAGGTGGGGGAACCCTCGACTCCTGAATCTATCGATACCCAAACAATAACAGAACAACAAATAAATAACACGAAGACAAGGTGCAATGCACAATCATGATGACATGTCAAATTTATGCAAGGATATACCCATATGATTTAACCAACAATATTAAATGGAGTGCCAAATAATTAGTGCAATTATTTGGAAGCAACCCCATATTTAACTTAATGTCCAAATTGCTTATAAATTATTATATTACTAAACAGTGACTTAAATATGCATGAACATGACATGAATGGATAGTCATTGTTCTTCTGATCGTTTTGGTACCTTATTTGTAATTTTCCAATTATCGATGAATAAATAGCAAATTAAATAATTATTTGGATTTAATTCTTTTAACCAATTAAAGAAGTAACATCAAAGGAAAAATTTGTGATCATGATGTGATATTAGCATGGTTTGATAGCATTTTTCATGCTGATCACTTTGATATTTTATTCACAATTTTTGGTTAATTATTTATCAAGTTATGATTTTTCCCAAATTAGGTATTATTTATGCCATTTTAGGATTTCCTAAATAAAGGCAGAATAATTTTCTCAAAAGAGCAAGGCAATATTACCAACAAGTAGGTATTGTTTTTCTAAACAATTTGATTTTTTATTTGCTAAATTTGAAGCAATATTTAATTAGTTATCATTTCTTTTATTTTATTTTTAAATCCAAAAAGAAAAACAAAAACCCTGGCAGGCCGGCCTCAGCTCGGCCAGGCCAGCCCACAGGCCGGGCACAGGCCCGAAGCAGCCAGCCTTTGGCCAGCCCAGACCGGGCAACCGGGTCGGGCAGGCTCCCGAGACCGTCGGCCTACAACCGGCCCAGACCGGGCATCCAGGCCGGGCACCGACCCGAAGCATCCGGCCTCTGGCCGGACGGGCTGGTGCTCAGGCCGAGCGCACTACGACGGTGCCGGTGGCGGTGTCCGACGGCAAGACGACGAGAGGAAGAGAGAGGGGGAAGCGGGAGAAACCCAAATCAGACGCAGAGCTCACCCTGGGGGTGACGCGGTGAACGGCGAGGGCGGAGAGGGGCGAATGGCGACGTGCGCGTGCTCGACTTGCGGCTGCTGGTGTCGGAGAAGAACGGGCGACGACGTCGATTTCCGGCGCCCCCTTTCAATTCCTTGGACCACGAAGGAGAGGGAAGCGAGGCGCAACTTTCGGTGGTCTTCGATCTGCTCCCCGGTTCCTCTAGCGGCGACACTACGGCGGAGGGCGCGACGGCTCCACGGCAGCCACCGAGAGAGAGAGAGAGAGGGAGCAGGTGGGGAGAAGCGCGTGCGGAGAGAGAGAGAGGGAGAGAGAGAGGAGCAGGGCGTCGTGGGGGCCTCTTGTCCACGCGGAGGGGCGAGCCTCGCGCGGTCGAGCACGTCAGCGGCATGGGCGCGGGGGCGGCATGGCGCCAGTGCCGAGCGGCACTGTGGCGACAGGAAGGGGAAGGTGAAATTTGCAGAAACCCCCCTTGTCTATTTTCCATTTTCCAGAATTTAAAGCTATCAGGGTTTTAAGTATTTAATTAATGCCCTTAAACATTTTTATAAATTCTGGAAAAATTCATGTCACCTCCCCTTGACAGGTAGAAGCTCCCCAAAAATTTGTGCTCCAAAATATAAAGTTTTGATCAACATATATTCATAGAGTTTAAATATGGTCATTTATGATAATTTCCAAAATGTATTAATTTGGAGTACTTAAGCATCTTCAAAAATAATGAAAATATTCATGGAGGCTCCAATATATTAATGAAGCTCCCCATAATTTTAATTTGAATTTTTGGAATGTTTAATTGGGTTTCAAAAATAAGAATTGGTTTCACTCAAGTTTGAAGTCCCAATTTTCTTTAATTTGGTTGGCAAGAATTTGACCTTGCCAAATTATTATGAAGTGCATTATTGGAACTTCCTGGAAAAATATAGAAGCTCAAGAATATTTGGTTTTGCCAATTTGAACAAGTTTACCAAGTTGGAAATTTTGGGAAGGTTTGGCTCCCCCCCTTTTTTTTATGTTTCCAAGTGTTGCTTGTTAGAAGTAGCAATTTCATATGCATGCCATGATGCAAACATGAGATGAAAAAGTGGAAAAATTATTCATATTTTTCAGTACCAAACTGGGGCTGTTACATGTGCATTAGTCACAAGGGTTGGATTAGTTCCGATGGAATTTGGACCATAACAAAAGTTTTTTTTGTTTGAGAAACACGGTACAACGAAGACACTCACATACACGCACGCACACTCACCCCTACGAACATATACACGCACACCCTACCCCTGTGAGCACCTCTGAAATACTACGTCCGGCATATCTTGAGGTTGACGAAGTCACCACGGGCGCCTCGCTGTTGACAGGCACATCACGTACCACTGAAAGAACATCGCCGGTTAAAAGTTATCCTTTAAGTTTATCTATGTAGATCTCTCGTTTACGATGATGCCCCAATTAATGATAATAATAACTCAGAAACTAAATATTATGTTAAGAGTTAAGATATTTATTTGGTATTACGCAAAGGGGTGGTTTTAACAAGTGACAAGCTTGCAACACACAATAGGCTTGGGGGCAAGCAATGTTGTTTTTGCTTTGAACATGAAATAGTTAAAAATATCTTTGAATGCAAATTCACTTCTAATTTTTATCCCCTCGGATAGTTCTAAGTACTTTTGGCAACATGCTAAGGGGCATAAATATGAAACCTAGATCACACATCTTGGTGAGGATGGTGGCACTCTGCTGGTCACTTTTGATATATTTTCCATACGACTTCAACCATGAAGCCGGGTTCCATTATCACATGGTAAAAGAACAAATATCTTAGGCCCAAACATAGAAAAATAAGACGTAAAAGAAGCTAAATTCATCTATAGGAGGAACAACAAACCGACATAGTTTCCACATAGGAGGAACAACAAGGACTCCAAGATATTTCATAGGCCACCCTCCCAGTTGACAGTTGGCCGTCTTAGCAAAAAAATGCTTTTCTCATCTTCCTAAAAAACCAACATAACTTCATTCTTGAGGAAATTTATTTTTAAGCCTGACATTGCTTGAAACATGTATACAATAAGATTCAAATGTTTCACATGATCCACATTATATAGAACTATCATGACTGTATTGTCTTCATGTTGAAAAATTACAATTCTTGGTTAATTAGGTGTGGCACTAGCCCAACGATGTGTCCAACATTCTGCTTTTGTTTGATTACTTTAGAAAGGTGCTCACCATCCAGATTAAAGAGCAAGGGAGAGAAGGGTGTAGGAGTTATGCCCTAGAGGCAAATAATAAAGGTATTTTATTAGCACAACTCATATATGTTCATAATAAGTTTTATGTCATGCTATAACTGTATTAAGCGGAAACATTAATACAGGTGTGGTATATAAACAACCAGGTCCCTAGTAGCCTCTACTTGACTAGTCCATTGGTCAACCGATGATCAAGGTTTCCTGATCATGGGCATTTATGTCAATTGACAATGGAGTCATGTCATTGGAGAATGACGTGATGGACATCCACCCAAAGTAAGTTAACACAATAAGATCTGTCACGAAACATCGGCATTGCGATAACTTAAAAGATACGTAGTAGTAACCAAGTCCTTAGACCGTGAGATCATATTTAATCACTGTTCCAGAGGGAAGCTTTGACTGCATCAACCGTCACACCGTAACAGGGTGATCATAAAGGTGTCTATCAGGTTTTCTAAAGTAATACATTGAGGCATATGCATCAAGAGCGGGATTTGTCCATCCGCGTGACAAAAAGATATCACTGGGCCCACTTGGTGATATTACATCAAAGTCTTGCAAGCATGTGACTAGGTCACGGAGATGTAATATCATGGAAGCGAGTAAATGAGTTTGTCAAGTAATGAGATGGGATCTTGGACAAACTTGATATCGTGCGACAAAATGAATGGTGAACAACGATAAGGTTCAAGCGACAAAGAACTTCGCAGAACACACAGGGGCCATCATGGGTTTCCAGATCCCACTGTTGGTCATTGATCGGAGAGGAGTCTCGATTATGTCTGGAGTCATCCCAAACCGTAGGGTGGCACACTTAAGGGTAGACGACACTTAGGAATAGTTTTGGTACCGAAGAAATAGGAGAGACGAACTCCGGAATGGTTCCGGTAATTATCCGATGGTGATCGGAGTGGTTCCGAAGTGTTTGGAATAAGAGAGAATTATCCGATGGTGATAGGAGGGGTTCTGAAGGAGTGTTGGAACTAAGGGAGAAATATCCGATGGACACGATGTTTTGGCTCGTAGGTATGCACCCGTTATGGAAAATGCATTTTAATATGTCAAAATGTCAATAAATTTGGCACAAAAGTCTAGAATGCATATCTGGATATTCAATGCCCGTACAAAAAGTTTCGTGAAAAAAAGATATTTTTATGGTTTTTATAAAAAAGACAAAAAAGCCCCATTAAAAATTATTTTGGATCACCAGAAATTATCCTTTTCACACAGGCCACAAAAATGTTATTCTTTCTCTAAAATTTGTGTGTGAACATAGAATGTCCATTTGTTCATCCGAATTTTTTGTTCAAATTTTTTTAATATTTAAAAAATGATTTTTTAGCCATGGGTGTATATACACCTATGAGCCGAAGTGGATTTCCCAACCACCAACTCCTATTTAACAACACATTAGAGCATGTACAATGGGGTGATGTCAGCCTTCCCTTACAGATGCCACGTCAGATTTTTTCTTAGTTGGCGGAGAGAGAATGAAGAAAGAGAGGGCTGTCTTCCCTTAGCTAAGAGATGATATCTTAAATATTAAGAGAAGACTATTTTCTCCATTGTACCGCATGCCTTCCCTTATTAACATAATTTCATACTAAAATTTAATTAATTTTCATTAATTGCTGGAGATGACAATAAGAGAGAGCGTATTGTATGGCCGATATTTATTGCCTTCTCCAGATGACGTGGATGGGTAAGAAAATACCCGTCTTCTCTACCATTGTACATGCCCTTAGTCACCCAGTAGCTACACCGGCGTAGCCAATAATGCAAGGTCGACGATGGCACAAGAGTACAAGACACTATCAACCCTTCTATTACTTGAGCTAGCTACACCCATGTCGCGTTGCATGTTTCAAAACACGATTTGATTGTCTGCAATAGGATAAAGAAGCCTTAAAGAGAGTGTATGATCTGAAATTAGGGACATCTGCCCTGTTTAAAGATATATTTAAAACGTGTTTTAAATGTAAAAAAAGATCAAAGAAACCTGTACGCGTACATCTCTACAATATGTGCGTGACATAAAGTTTCGTGCAAGGATGATTTTTATTTTGCCTACGCAAAAAAGACAAATTTCACCGCTAAAAAAAACTTTTCTCGAGATAATTTACTTTTTTTTACACAGGAAAAACTATGTTTTCCCGCGAAACTTTCTGCGCGCATATAGAAAGCAGAGACGTAGATGCGCAACTTTTTTTTTGGTTTTTTTTATATCTAGAAATATATTTTTCGAAAACAGGATAGATGCCCCATGTTCAAAAATGTATTTTCCCCTAATTCAGGCTAACAGATTGGTGCCCGAGTGCTGTTTCAATCGATCGATTTCGGTGCATGTTAGAGCCCCATGCCGCGGTTGCTCCGTTCCTGGACAAGCCGATAGTCCTCTCACTTTAGCGCAAGTGCTGTCCCGGCCTTGTCAATTCCCACAAAGGTTTAAAATAGCGTGCTAACAGAAATAGCGGTGGCTTCCTCCAGATGCTATTGTTATAGCGTGTTAATCGCATGCTATATTTAAATAACGTTTTGAAAAAGAAAAAAAAGATATAGTTCAAAAAGTAAATGATTTCAACGAGAATTAAAGATATAGTATAAAAATATAAGAGCAATATGTGCATAATCACATATAAAAATAGTTTTCTAAATTTCTAGAAGCTTAACATCAACATTTCACGGGGCAAGAACATAACATAAATTACGTATTACAAATCATCAACATTAGCGTTGTCACCTTCCTATTCAGAAGAAGAAACAACAGATTGCAGTTCATCACCATGATAGACAAAAAACAAGTTCTTCTTCTTTTTATGGTGGAGAACTCGACCTTTGGACAGATAGACTCGAAAAAGAATAGCACGCTAAAGCTATGACGTTTTAGCGTGATATAGCATGATATTTCGTGAATAACGCCATAGCGAGCAAAATCACTAAAATTTAGGGTGGACTCTCTGGATATGCTATATTGTGCTATTAGCGCCGAAATAGCGTGCTATTTTTTTCCACGATTCCCACCCTCCCTCCATAGTCCCTACATCCTCTCTCGTTTCCACCAAGGTGCGACGCACAATGCACCGTCCGGCTCATCGTCGGCAGATCAGCCGTGTGCGTTGTGCATGCATCTGAGATTTGGGTCATTGGGCGAGGTACCTTATCAAGTTAATCACGCATGCATCCATGTCTGCGTGCATGCCTAAATGGTGTGGCTATTCCGATCTACCGTTCTGATCATCCATGATGGTAATTTCTCCGTTGTACTGGTAACTTTGGGACTTAGCGCGACGACACCCCGTCCGTCTACTGCGTAAACTCTACTACGACAAACTTTGCCGGCTCCAGTGAGTAAGGGTCGACGATGGCGGCGCGCCTTCGGTACGCTCCAGTGTGTAGTCATCGCTAGGTGGCGCAAGGATCAATTTGTAATTCTTATGAATTTTGGTGTTCTTTATACTACTATTCATGATTATTAATAGATCAATGGTCATTTTTGCACACAAAGACAAGGTGTATTGACTCTTATTCCGATTCAAAGAATCTTCAAAGGTACGTTGGAGGCTTGGGATGAGAATCCTAATAACTTTTCTTTATATGAGTTGTTTAATTTATAGGAATGATTCCTATAAGATTCTTTTCTAAGATTTTTTTGCAGTATTTATTAAAGGATTTTTGTTTGTTTTCCTTTCAAAACATTTGGAAGATTTGTCTGTTATCATATGGTTTAATCAAATAAAATTGGTGATAATTCGACAATAATCGACTAGGCATGACATTGCATGCTTCCATACATTTTTTCTTCTATTACTGCGTTTTTGGGACCCTGCGAATCAAAGAGGCCCGGTCCAAATTACGCCTCAATCAAATTATATTTTCAATCAAATTACTTTTAAATACTTATATATGATTTACTTACAGTCGATAGATTTCAGTACATTGCGGTGTCCAATCAGTAAGGGGGCAATTGTTGATTATATTGGGTCCTAAGCAGTTAGCACTAAGCAACAAAAAACTTTTGTTTAAGGTACTCATTGTGCTGGATTAGAACAAGTCGAGTCATAGATATACCCTTATTTTTTTTCTCTCCTCTTGTTCCTTTTTGTTCTGTTTTATGTGGACATGGTAGAACCAGCGATGACAACAACCTTAACCTCCCCAATAAAGTAGTAAATTTTAGGGCGTGCAAGTATATATCACTAAACAACTCACTCGGTGGCAAACCAGCAGCACTTGACTGATCAAGAGGTCAAAATGTTGCTCCCGTTTTGTGCATTCTGAAAGGTAAAGGTGAATGCTGATTGTTGTGCAAAACAGAGCATATCCGGCAAAGAGCCCAATATATATGCACCTCCTTTTGATGTGGGTTATTTTGAAGTGGTATGCTGCCTCTTTTTTCAACAAACCACAGCTTCCTTTGACAAAAGCAGACACCGTCGGCAAGTGCATGAATGACTATTGCAAAGTTGAATGTTTTCTTTTCACCTTCTTGTTGGCGATGTTTTCTACCCCTTCCCCGAAGAAGTCAACCTCTTGCACCCCTGAAGTGTGGTGATTTTTTTCACTGCTTTTGCTCGACATCTATAGTTGAATGGAAGTGGCCTTGCGTGCGGCTCCGGAAAGCATGTATGTGCGATCCCTATAGTGTGATTGCTGATAAGCCACCGCCTGAAAATGCACTGGCATGGTAATTCACCTCCTGATCAGTAGTCCACCAAGCAAGTGGTGAAAACATATCGTGGTTATCTTGGTAGAAAGCGTATGGTAAATGGCTGATAGTAACACAATAACTACTACAGCAGATGAGATTTTTTTTTCGATAAAACCAGATGATGAGATGAAAGAAAGAACTTCCTGCAATTGAGCTGTCGTTGGGGCAAGATAATTAGATAAGCACCAACCAATCAGCGAGAAGTCGATTGTGATTGTGATCCCGCACTATAAAAACTTACACAAGATGCTAATATATAAAGAGGAAACAGCCGTCGTGGCCAAGCAAAGACCGGGTACTATTCCCTGTGTTTTCTGCTGTAATCGTGTGCAGTAACCAGGAGTAAAGGGTTGCGCAAAGGTGGGGATAACGCGAGAATCTTTAGTTCCGGTTAGTATTATAAACCGGGACTAAAGATGCACCTTTAGTCCCGGTTAGAGATACAAATCGGGACTAAGATTTCATGTCGATGTCGACGAAGCGGTGGAGCCTTTAGTCACGGTTCGTATCACAAACCGGGACTAAAGATATTTTTAGTCCCGGTTGGAGATACCAACCGGGAATAAAGGTTTTTTATTTTTGCTGGAAATTCAAATTCAAATTTAAGTTTTTGCCGGAAATTCAAATTATTTTAATTTTTTTGAATTAATAATTGATTTCTATGTATAGATTAGTATTAATTAATCATTATTGTTTATGTTAATATAGGTTTGGAATTCAAAAAATAATAGCATGTGCCATCGTGTAGGAAGATTTAAGTTTTTGTCGGAAATTCAAATTATTTTATTTTTTGGAATTAATTATTGATTTCTGTATAAAGATTAGTATTACTTAATCATTGTTGTTTATGTTAATATATATTTGGAATTCAAAAAATAATATCATGTCTCGTCAAAGTGTAGGGGATAATAAGATTGATAGCGTAATATTATCAAGATGTACTCAATGCAATTATGGAAGCTAGTTGAGAAGGAACTCAAAAGTTAAGCGTGCTGGGGATGTAGCAGTGTGAGGATGGATGACCGATCGGGAAGTTTGCCTACAAGTGTGAGGTTGGGTGGAGTAGTGTGGAGCAGTGTGAAATTAGGGGGTGATTCGAGATTAAACTGACAAATAATTCAAAATATCAAAAAAATTCAAAAAAAAAATCGAAAAAATTCAAAAAATATATATAAAAAATAGGACTTTTAGTCCCGATTGGTAAGACCCATTAGTCCCGGTTCGTGGCCGAACCAGGACTAGCATTAGTCCCAATTTGCTAGTCCCGGTTCGGGAACCGGAACTAATGGCTGAAACGAACTGGGACTAAATGGGGGTTTGCTACTAGTGATCATTACTTATTCACCAAAGTCAAGCAAATTCAACGGTTAATGTCAAAATAATCGGGTAACAAAAATAAAGGAAAACATAGCCAGTCCAAGCGTTACGAGATTATCTCTACAAACCTATCACTAACCGTAAGACAAGATGACCGAACAACGAAAATTATACTACTCCTAGACAAAACATTCAAGAATAGATCGTCACACATGCATGACGTGTTCAACAAGCTTGAACTCCAGATTTTCATCACTGAAGCTAAGGTTCGAGTCGACACCTTCAACAAGGGTGCGATATCGAGGCCTGATCTAGATGGAATGTGAGATATGGTGTTTCCTCCCATAGTACGTGTATACTTGTCAACAACATGTCTACCGGTTGAAGACTTCTCGCTAGATGGATCCCGGAGCTGGGAGGGACCAATTCCCACCCACGCCACCGGAGAAGATGCTAGAAGAATGATGAGGTGAGGACCTCACCGCCTCACTTTGGGTACTTGTCGGCTGCTGCTTGTCGTCCCCCGCATGTCCCAACCAGCCGTCGTCATCGAGGGGCCTCCCACCTATGAAGATATGCAAGTCATCACCTGCCCACGAACAAAGGCCACATGAAGTCCCTAGATCCAGAGACCAAGAGGCACCCGATCTAGGCTTTTCAGACAAACTGATAATGAGAAAACAAATAGCATCTACATTAATGGAGTGTGATTTTTCTTAAGAAAATAAAGGTGCCTAAGGATCCAATATCTAGATGCTAATAACACCACGCTCCTTAGTAAATGGCGTTTCAAACTTCTTAACGAGCAAGGAGAGTGGGACAATCCCCCAAAAAATAAATACGTGAGCATGGATTCACACTACTATGCTGGCTTCATGAAGGTGATGGATTTTTATGTCACTTTAGAACCATCACTACAAATGATGGCTCGCAAATAAGTTTTTTGGTAGGATAGGTGGTTTCGCAATGCCCCTCTTCGATACCAATTTCTAGGATTGTTTCACATAGTGCATAATAAACACACGACACAACTGTAGAACTCCAGATTAAGTGTCTGTGCTTCAGATGTTGACACTCTTATGAGATCTATCTAGGCCTTGTCTAGCAACATGGATTTCTCTTTAGGAGAAATTAACTCATGTGCATTAGTCACAAGGGTTGGATGAGTTCCGATGGAATTTGGACCAGAAAAAAAGTTATCGGTTAAGTCTATCTATGTAGATTTCTCGTTTACGATGATGCCCAATAATAACCCAGAAACTAAATATTATGTTAAGAGTTAAGATATTTATCTGGTATTACACAAAGGGGTGGTTTTAACAAGTGACAAGCTTGCAACACACAATTGGCTTGGGGGTAATCAATGTTGTTTTTTTCTTTGAACATGAAATAGTTAAAAATATCTTTGAATGCAAATTCACTTCTAATTTTTATCCCCTCGGATAGTTCTAAGTACTTTTGGCAACATGATAAGGGGCATAAATATGAAACCTAGATCACACATCCTGGTGAGGATGGTGGCACTCTGCTGGTCACTTTTGATATGTTTTCCATACGACTTCAACCATGAAGCTGGGTTCCATTATCACATGGTAACAGAACAAATGTCTTAGGCCCAAACATAGAAAAAATAAGATGTAAAAGAAGCTAAATTCATCTATAGGAGGAACAACAAACCAACACAGTTTCCACATGCAAACCACATACTCCTACGATTCTAACTTGCAAAATATGCAAGATGACCAAAACAGTAAACGTTAGCAAGCAGAGTCATTTTTCTGCCCATTTGCTTCTCCCTTCCAGGGCAACAAACTCATTCCTCCATGTCATCAACAACATCTTTGCCACTACCATCAGTGATCCTAAGGTTTGAAGCTCGGGCCATATCACGCGTCGTGGAAGCAGTATTCTGAATACGATCTGCACCTTCTTCCAGGTTTTTCCCGACGCCCTCCACCTGAAGACCTGCCCAGTAACGCAAAACACACACATATAGTAGATAAGTTCCACGAGAGATGAAATGAACTTTTTCTCAAAACAAGCACGGTTTTGAGTTTTCCAGATTGTTTAGCAAAATGCAACTATCCCAATGATATGCACATTTGAACCTAAAGGTAAGAACATCGCAATCCACCAAAAATACTGGCTGAAACAAATAGTACAACTAAGGAAGCATAACTGACAAACCCCCACATATAAGCTGCAGCAGGACAAACAAAGAACATGTGAGATACTGTCTCATCAGCGGGACAAAATCTGCATGAGAAACCTCCCACCCAAATTTATGTTTTCATTTGTATTTGGCGGCAATGATCACATTGTACCAAATGAGCCACAACCAAAATTTGATTTTGAGAGGGATTTTGGCTTTCCAAAGCTGACTGAAAGATCTTTCAATCCTAGCATATGAAAGTCATGTATACATTGATTTGACAGTAATTTTCCTGACTTAGAAATCTCCATCTGGGTCTATTAGGACCATCACCAAAGAAACAATCATCAACAAGCTTCTAAGAAATGCACACTTCTATTGGAGAGGTGCATCAAGCCACCTCCTAAAGTTCATACGCCACCCCTATCATAAATTTATTTCACAATGCACATTTGATCACTATAGATATCAAACAATTGGAGAAACTGTTCACAAAAAGGAACAATTTCACCCCAAGAGTCATGCCAAAAATCAGTTCCCCACCCCCACATAGTCTACCATAAGTCTCCCTTGTAGATACCACTGTTTGATTTTCAATAGATCTTTACAAACTTTAGAGTCCCCCTGTCTCATTTTGACCCTCCAGATCCCATGATTGATGCCATATTTTCCTTAATCAGATATTGCCACAGACCTTCCTCATTCTGTAGTCTCCACCGCCATTCACAAAGCAAACTAATGTTTACCAATTTCAAATTAGTGATACCTAACCCCACTTTAGATGGGTTTGTTGATAAGTGACCACTTCACCATATAATACCTTTTGTTTTTACAGTCCCTTGGTAGAAAAATATTTTTATAATCTTGGTCATATCTTCAAGGGAAGTATCAGGAAGCAGATACATTAACATGTGCTAGATATGTATATTGCTCAGAGAAGATTGTGAGAACCACCCTTCCTCCAATGGAGGAATCGTTTCCTTTACATCCATCTAATCATTTGTCTAGCTTGTCAATCAAAGGGACAAGATCAACACCATGCAGTCTGCATCCAGTAACAAGGACTCCAAGATATTTCATAGGCCGTCTTAGCAAAAAAATGCTTTTCTCATATTCCTAAAAAACCAACATAACTTCATTCTTGAGGACATTTATTTTAAGCCTAACATTGCTTGAAACATGTATATAATAAGATTCAAATGTTTGAAATGATCCACATTATATTGAACAAACATGACTGTATTGTCTTCATGTTGAAAAATTACAATTCTTGGTTAATTAGGTGTGGCACTAGCCCAACGATGTGTCCAACATTCTGCTTTTGTTTGCTTACTTTGGAAAGGTGCTCAACATCCAGATTAAAGAGAAAGGGAGAGAAGGGGTCACCATGTCTAACCCCTCTACGACTCTCAAAATCTCTACCACGAGTGTTATTGATTTTAACACAAAAATTTCTATTTCTAACCATTTCATCAATCAACATGCACCTCATATTTACCTATCTGAAAACACAGTCCATTAGATATCCCCAGTCCACTTTATCATAATTCTTTGCAAAGTCATTTTCGGAGTAACTCCTTGCTATTTTCTCCTCCTCGATTCCTGTAGGATTTAATACAGTGACATAACACCATCCATTATATTCCTACCTTTGATAAAGGCAGTCTAACAAGAAGAAATGAGTTTTCCCACTATAGTTTCCACTCTAAGGGTGTCAAACTTAGTAATAATCTCGTAAATAACCTTAAGGAGACACATAGGTCTGTTCTTTTGAATGCAGTCAGCATCATGTTTATTTAAAGAAGAATGATCACACCAAATTTAATCCTATACAAATCTAACTTGCCATTGAACCAACCATTGAACATAGTCAAAAAATCTTCCTCAATAATCGGTTAACAAGTCTGATAGAACTCAACATGATTTTCATCAGGACTTGGGCCCATATTTTTGACCATCACATACATAACTTTTTAAACTTTTTGTTCAGTGAACGGTTTATCTAATTCCTATTTTTCCTCCAATGAGATATTCTCATATTCTAACCACATGCCACGACTAAATCTCATTATGTTACCTTCCCAATGGCCAAAAATACTTTTATAATATTTAGTTGCATGTAGTAGCAAATCATTAGTCCTATAAATCTGCATGTCACCATCTTGAAGAGTATACATAGTATATTTACTTTCTCTAGCATTAGCCACTGAGTGAAAGCAAGCAGAGTTGGATACACCCTAAAGAAACCATTTTTCTAGATCTGTTGTGATAGAAATTTTCTTCCTCCTCATAGATTTTCATGAGGCTACTCTGAATGAAACCTTTTCTTGCACATTGTTCACTGGTTAACAAACTTTGTTACTCAATAATCTCCAACATCTCAAGCTTAGAATATAATTCTCTTTTCTTTCACCTATCACATTAGCCCCCAACTTTTCAAGCTTTTGAGTTTCCTTATCTTTTGTTGTAGCCAACCGACACTATCAGAAGCAGATATGACATAATTCCAAGCCTCTCGATGCTAACAAGAAAATCTGGGTGAAACAACCGGGTTTTCAAACCTAATTTTTTTTAGATATATTTACAAGAGTCTCACCATACATGATTCTGGAGATTTTCTAGCTTGAGTTAATAGAATTTTTAAATCTAAATTAATAAAATTATGTCAAGTTTTTCAAAGTTGGATTTTTTTGGTTATTAGACCAAGTTAACTGACCACCAGAAAGGTTGATTTCACTCAAAGCATAAGTGTGAATAATAGACTAAACACTAGAGAACTTACTCACTCCACCATTTTTATTTTTTATAGCAGTAGGTAAGGTTAAAGGAGAGCAAACATTGACAAAGACGACAAGTAAATCAGGCTTATCCTCATCCTACGTTGCTCCATAAACAAAACAAGCATGGATTCTTTCTTTTTTTCTAGAGGATTTAATGCCACATATTATGTCACCAGATTTACCCAAAGAAGTGGACTAATTACATAGATAATCTCAAAATTCCTCCAAACAGAAGCATTTGTATATTTTTTCATAGTCTCTTACAGACCAATAAAATCAAAACCATGTTCAGAAATGAGATATTTCAAGTAAAAGGCAAAACCTTTCTTCCCCACCCCTTACAATTCATATAGAGACCTACCGTTGAAATCTATTAGGTTTGTTCCCGACAATGGGTCCATTTACATTGTGGGGGTGGTTTGTATGGACCCTATGAAGGGATGATTTAACAGAGAGGGGGACCCTTTGAGTAGACTTTTTATTTCCTAATGACATTTGCTTAAGAATTTTCGTAGATCTTCTAGAAGAAACATGAGAAAAATATATATCATCCTCTGCATCTAATGATTTATCATCAACATTGTCTTCCCTAGAATCATTCCAAGAATGTACATTTTCAATGAGAGGAACAGATACTGCAGCACAAACGTCCACCAGAGGAGACAATAATTGATCTTCCGTGTTAATAAGATTATCCATTGAATGTTCTAGATCTTTAAGAATATGCACAGTTTCTAAGGGTAAAGTAGAAACATCAATTCTTAATTCAAGAGCTTTATCAATTATGTAATTATCAGCTAACACATAAAAAGTATTAGAGTATATGAAATTATTACCTTCACCAATTTTCTTCCAACTAGATTAGATGCCCTTGGTACTAGTATAATTCTCTTGGCAACATTTCTCTACTAGGAACAATAAAGAAACCATTACCAATGACAGTTGCGCACCCACAAAGGAGGTGACACCTTCCCATGGCCTCTGATCGGTGAATATAAAATTATCCACATAAACACCCCCAAAACAACACAAATATTGTCTTAACAATTACTTGGTTCCTACAATCCTAGAACAGAACATTATTAGTATTTGCATTTTGATTCTCATGCCTTCTCTCATGAAAAGGTTCGTCCACATGCAGATCTTGTTTAACAAAAAAATCAGTTTCCCTACGGTTGACGACTGGAGCAGCAACTATAGAGGAGTTGGCAGGTGCCTCATGACGTCTATTGTATTGAGACATAGCCCTTCGATCTCTAGTAGGGTTGTGAGATTCTTGCTCTCGCATCTCAATCCTATGATCCCAACAATAACGATCAACTTCGTTTGAGTGTGGAGCACTGATGGATCTGTAGCTATTGACGGCCCCAAGCCCGTTTGAGTTCCCACCACACCAAGAATTGTGCGCGCCGCGCCCTGTATCATGGTTGTTAGAGCGGTTGTCGATGCCTGCTCGCCCATAACCGCGAGGATCTCGACGCACTTTATCGTGGAAGCGAAAATCATCTTCATTTGCATGATTCCGGTCTCCTTGTTGATCCCGCTGATGATTTCTTGAAGATTCGAAGCCCCCCCCCCTCGCGTAGCCACCACACGGATGACAGAGAGGGAAGTTGAGGTGAGGAGGTGCATCGCCACGGCCTCCCCTACGCTCATAATTGTAGGCCATCTGTAGCAAACCCGATGTCACCACCGAAGCATAACTATAGTGACACCCCCAACCATACCCTGCCAAGATGGGGAAGCAGTGGCATGCCGGAGTGTCGTCGGAGAGATTTGATGAGTGGCGAAGACCACACTAGGTTTCCCCGCTAGACGACCTCCATCACAAATGTGTTTGTAGCGAGAAATCTAAGAATGGGGGTGGTGGTTTGGTGCCAATGGGAGTGGGTGAAACCCTAGCCCCTACTACGCGGTTGATAACCACCCCACGTGCACCAGAATGGGCTTCCTCGAGGGCCGTGTTAGTGGTGGTCCTAGATCCCGCGCGGCAGGCCCACTGGTATAACCAACATCCGACGGAGGTGGACAACGTCCATTATCGTACTCACGCTATTAACCAACGGCAATTGATGTGTTGGTGGTGCACTGAACAACACACGAGGATCCAACGTTCGATTTGGTCACAAAGGGACCCCCGCATAAGACGCATGAAGACATGGGAACAAAACCAGGGGACCAAGACGAGTAGAATGGCATGAGAATTCCAATGTGGAGCCGAAGGGGATCTCCTCCTCCTGCTAGAGCAACCCGACGTTGACGTCGATTCCTTCCGAGTCAAGAAGGACCAAGCAACGTGCCTCACATAGAAGGAGAACCGTGTCGCAACACACACTAGCATCAAAGGACGCAGAGTACGAGGCCGTCCACAGTGTTGATGGAGGATATTGTGGCCCCGACGAGAGATTGTTGAGCTCAACTCCGGTAGACGGCACGCCTCGGCAGCCACCTCATAGTGCTGCGGGAGAAGCTCGATGGAGTGCTAGTTCTTGACAAACAAATACCGTGGATATATAAAGAAATATCGTGGTTTTTGACAAAGAAGAAAATTTCTTCCTCATTGTATCTTATCTACTCATGGTACTGCACTTGGTCCATAGTTCAGCGACCAGACGACCAGGAGTTTTTTTGGGTGGAATTCACTAAAATTTGAAGAACTAGACCTTTACGTTGCACTTGTCTAGGTGTTGTTGATTCCTAACGTACATCTAACAAGCATTTCAGTCAGGAACGTACTGGTCACCAATGGCTGCTCAACAACTCGAGCATATGAACAGAGTCAGATGCTCAGGCACCTGTCCAACAGTAGGAATCCCTTCCATGAAGCTCAAAAAGCGTGCCCAGAAACAAGCCACAGTGTCCGGGCTCCAATGGCCAAAACCCAAAGGTTTGCAGGACCTCACCTCACAATGAGCTGTTCAATCCCACAAAGGCATCGCACTTTCCAGCATAATACGCCGCATCAGATAAAAGAATTCCCCTTATCCATCATGCGTCCATGCATAAGCCACCCGGCGGTAGATGATGAATTGATGATTCACTCCATCACCGGATCGCATTGCAGCGGGCGCCTTCTTTCTGAAGATTTGGTCCCTTTCTTTTTGGCCAGATCGAGACAAGTCCATGGATCGCCGCGAGGAGCGAGCTCTTTTTGGTCTATCCATCATCGTCCCTCCTGCTTCTGGCTTCGTTGCTTACAGCTAGCTCTAAGCTGGTCTGTACCAAGAAGCGCGCGCGTGTCCATTTTCCCGAGATAATGCCTGTATATTTTCTATTTCAGATCGTGGGTGTTAGGTACCCACTGATAATTCTCTGTGTTCAGACTGTTTGTTTAGTGTATATGGACCAGTTTCAACCCTCTGAATTACTCACCAGATGGCTCGATCACTTTGTAGTTGACGATCAGCGTCTCTAATCTCAACAAGAGCCTAAATTTGGTACCTTTTACCTGTATATTTCGAAGGGAGACACTGGAGCAAAGCATGTGATTGTCGAATCTATGCCCTTGTGATCTCTGCTGTGGCAAACAAAAGCAGGGGGGGCTTTTCAGCAACAGATTTGCGGTGCCGTCTTTTGGAACAGCACGCAAGGAATCAGGAGGCCGGATGGGGTGTAGTCCTACTTGATCTATGGCTTAGCATGCAACTTGTGCACCAAGATCTATTAGATATACGTACTTCCAGTCCGAATCGTTCACGTCGCTAGCTCATAATTGGCATTCGATTTGTCTCTCGGAATGTAGTAGTACTTATTTGATTGCACGAGATGGTCCTTCCTCCATTGACATTCTTGGTATGTACTACAACGTAGCTAAGGTACCTGCCTCAGCTCTCGATCCCAAGAACAATATATATATATTATCTTGGGAACCAATTCTTGCATGGGTGTAGTGCCGTGTCACTTTCTGCGCCTGAAATGAGGACAAGTGAACACATTCCGCCATATTTTAAGGGGTCAAGTAGTCATCATGTCGTGTCCTTGTGGTTTTATTTTTACCCCGAAAGAACTCGTTTTTTTTTAATAAAAGGCTTTATTACTTAAAATGTTTAAGCATTATACCCTCTGCATAATAAAGATGCACACAGCCGACAGTCTCAAAATAAAATAAAAAAACATAGGCTTCGTTACAAATCATGAGATCGTGCACTCCGCCTATGGTGGTGGCCCGATGCGAAGATCACTATGCCACCTATGTTGAGTAAAAATATCCCTCGCCGTAGTCTCCAGTCGTGCAGAAACCTCTATAAAGAGGTCTCGAAACTCCACGCGTTGTAACATGGACCACGAACGGAGCAAACATGTGCACCGGTATATTACCTGTAATAGAGAAACATTTTTACCATTAAAAACCTTGTCATTTCTACAAAGCCAAAGCGACCAGACAACAGCAATCGCTCCCACCCTTATTATAGTTCTAAACTTGTGATCAATTCCATGTAACCAGTTTTCGAAAATATTCGCAACCGATTTTGGAGGATACAAATTAGAAGCCATTTGGATAGTTGACCATATAGACCGCGCAATCTTACATTCGAAGAACAGGTGCTTTATCGTCTCATCATGGAGACAAAAAGCACACTTCGTACTTCCTTTCCAATTGCGCTTAACAAGGTTACCCTTTGTGAGAATAACTCCTCGACGAGCATACCATGAAATTTTTTATCCTTAACGGTATTTTCATCTTCCAGAGTTTCTCACACTTAACCATCGGCACGTCGCTTTGGATGAGAGCTTTATACATGGAATCCACTGAGAAACGACCGTTCTCATTCAGAGTCCATCGAAAAACATCCGACCCCGTTGAGAGCTGAACCATGGTTAATCTCTCTAAAAGAGCATTCCATGTCGCAAGTCTGGGTCCAGTTAAATCTCGCCTGAACGTCACATTTGGAGGAGAAGTCCGCATAGTCTCAGCTAGCGTCTCACTCTTATGACGAACAATATTGTAAAGAGCTGGATATTGATCCTTCAGAGGGGCATTACCAAGCCATTTATCCTCCCAGAATCTAATTTCCGACCCATCACGAATAGCGAATTTTCCAAAGCGGAAGAAAATTTTCTTCGTTGCCATGAGTCCGGCCCAAAAGTGTGAATCACCTGGTTTCCATACCACTTGTGACAATGCTTTTGAACCGACATATTTGCGTCGTAGAAGTGTTTGCCAAGTCCCTTCTTCCGAGAGAAGCTTATAAAGCCATTTCCGTAGAAGGGCCGAGTTCTTCACCTATAGATCATGGATGCCAAGTCCACCTTGATCTTTAGGTCGGCAAACCACGTCCCACCGTGCTAGTCTATATTTCTTTTTCTCGCTATCCCCTTGCCAAAAGAATCTTGAACGAAAATAATCTATTTTCTTCAATACTCCTTTAGGCAACTGGAAAAAAGATATCATATACAACACCATATTGCTAAGTACTGAATTTATGAGTACCAATCTCCCACCTAAGGATATCAATTTGCCTCTCCAACTGGCCAATCTCGCTTCGAACCGCTCCTCAACATGCTTTCATTCAGCATTAGTCAGTCTCCTATAATGAATAGGTATACCACGGTACCTAATCGGAAACTGACCTTGTTCACAGCCAAATAATTCCGCATATTGAGTCGCATAATCCTGGGCTTCGCCAAAACAATACAACTCACTCTTATGGAAATTAATTTTTAACCCTGATAACTGCTCGAACGCTGATAAAATCAACTTCATGTTCATGGCCTTTTCCAGGTCATCTTCCATAAATAGAATTGTGTCGTCCGCATATTGGAGGATAGATAAGCCACCATCAACCAAGTGTGGTATGACTCCTTCAATCTGTCCATCCAATTTTTCCCGATCAATCATGACCGCTAACATATCCGCCACTATGTTAAAAAGTATCGGCGAAAGTGGGTCACCTTGCCTTAGACCCTTCTTTGTTTGGAACTAATGACCCGTATCATCATTCACACGAATGGCCACACTACCTGCAGTAACAAAGTTCCGAATCCAGGCACACCATTCCTCCGAAAAGCCTTTCATACGCAAAGTCTGTTGGAGAAACTCCCAATTGACCTTGTCGTAAGCCTTTTCAAAGTCAATTTTAAATATCACCCCATTCAATTTCTTACGGTGCATCTCATGAACCGTCTCATGTAATATGACTACACCATCGAGGATATTCCTCCCCTGCATAAATGCAGTTTGTGTAGGTCTAACGACATGATCCGCGACCGTGTTCAACCGAATGGTTGGCACTTTAGTGAAAATTTTGAAGTTGACATTAAGGAGACAGATAGGTCTATATTGCTAGATCCTCTCCGCATCCTTAATTTTTGGCAACAAAATTATTTCACCAAAGTTAAGGCGAAAAAGCTCTAGCTGCCCGTCATGCAAAGCATTAAACATAGCAAGCAATTCAGGTTTGATAATATCCCAAAAGTTTTGGTAAAACTCAGCTGGGAATCCATCAGGACCTGGAGCCTTGTTATGTTCCATCTGAAAAACTGCTTTTCTCACCTCTTCTTCAGTAGAAGGTGCGGTAAGAAAAGCATTCTCTTCATCCAAAACTTGAGGTATGTCATCTGTACGAGACTCGTCAACAGAAAGGTTGCCCTCCTCCGGTGCCCCGAATAAGCCCTTGTAATATCTAGTTATATACCTCTTTAGCTCTTCTTGTCCTTCAACTAGGCCATCTTCTTGATGAAGCGAATGAATAAGCTTCTTCCTATGCCTGCCATTGGCGACATTATGGAAGTACCTTGTATTCGAATCACCTTGAAGAATAAACTTAGCCTTAGACCGTAGATGTTTAGCCAAGTCACCGAGACCTCTGCTATTCATGAACATGCCATTCATCGGGAAACTCATGGGGATTTTTGAACTTTTTGTTCTTTTTGTCAGCGGCGTTCTTAGATTTACGACCAGAACTTTCAGGTCATAAATAGACCCTAGCCCTGACCCAACTAAGTTCACCTCAGGCAACTTCCCCACTAAATGAGATAGAAGCTGACCATCGACATTGTCAGTCGCCTCATCCTCATCTAGGGAGCGAGCCGCGGGCTTACTCGACGCATTAGGATAAATCTTTACTCGGTCAAACTCCATATGCCTTAGAGCATTAGCCGAAATCAGAACCTCCTTCTCATCCCTTCCCATAGTAACGCCAACATTATGAAGCCTAGATGATAACTGCTGAGTAGAAAGCGTAAGAATAGACTTAGATTTTGATGACGTACCGGGAGTGATCTGCCCATTCAACAACGCCTTCCGCCGCATTGCCTTGGCGAGGGAGTCCTCATCCGTGGCAACGGACCCATCCGCCGCCACCGCATGACGGCTACTGCGTCGCAACGTAACCGAGGCCGGGGGCTGAGCCTTGGCCGGCTTATCCATGCATGGGGGTTCGGTTGCAGTAGCAACCCCCAACATGGTCGGCGGTCCAGCCCCAGCCGATGCGAGCGGGACAACAGCGTGTCCTACCGGCACCACTCCAGAAGTCGGTGCCAGAGTCCCAGCCGGCGCACTTCCCCCGGATGCCGAAGTAGCTGAGGAGAGGGTCACCGGCTCCCCTCCATCAGCCGGAGAGCAGCCACCTCCGCCCCTGGTAGGAGAGGTCGGCGTCCCTAGAACCCCCCTCCCGGTGATAGGAGAGGAGTAGCGACCCTCAGCCGCCGGCACACCCCCCCAGAGGCTGTAGTAGATGGGGTGGACGGGCTGACCCGGGTCGCCGACCCCCCAACAACGGGTGGCGAGGCGTAGCGACCTCCCCCAGAAGTTGGTGAAGAAGGGGAGGCCGGCGTGACAGGCTCGATAGATCCGTCCTCGGTAGTCGGAGAAGCGGAACGACACACATCCGCCGACGCACCCCCCGGATGCAGTAGTAGACGGGGTGGGCGAGCTGACGCGCAACGACCTGGGCCTCGGATTGATAGGCGTAACAGCCCTACCAATGAGAAGAGACTGTACAGCAGCAGCCAAGCTGTTGCCACCTACAGCCCCAGAGCCCGGCGCATTGGACATCTTCGTATCACCATCCGTCTCCTGCGTAGGTGGGGCGTCACCGGAGTCCTTGCCAAAACCGGAGTTCCCACCCAAACCCTTATCCGAGGGATCATCATAATCATTACGGCTCCAGATGAAAGGCACAAAGTCCGACTCCGGAACAAAGCCAGCCGGCTCCGGCCTGAAAGTGAAGTCGTATCCCTTTAACTTTAGGACACCATCCGCCTTAATGTAAGGACCAATTTCATCCCTCTTCTTGAAGCAATTTGCCGAAGCCATGCCCACAAGAATGCGGACAATACCTCGACGACGAAGCGCAAGAAGATCGACGTCAATGGTCGTCCCAATAAGAGTACCAACAGCCCACAAACCGAGAAAATGCCGCAGCGGATACAGAACACCAGTAACATGGACCCAAACCTGGTGCAACTCCATCTTGTGCGGGATCTCCTCGGACGTCCACTGACTAAAAACCAACTTCGCAGCCTGCCTCGGAACACCCAACTCGAGACCATCAACCCTCTGCAAGTCCTCAACAGACGGGAAGCCAAGCAGAAAGGCGCTAGCACCGTGCGGCGGAGCCTCCCACTTCCACGCAGCCACCGGGCAAATGCGAGCAACCTGGGCCTCCACCGTTGCCGCAGAAAACAAGTCCTCTCTACTACCTCAACGTTGTTTCCGCTCCGGTCAGCTCACAGCATGATAACAACAATATCTCTGTTGACCTGAAACTCGATTGCCGGTTCAGTTTTTTCCAGCACAAGATGAAGAAAAGATGAGCAATTTGACCAAGGCATACAATCCATATCCAAACTTCTCCCCTCCCCGCCCATTTTCATGCATGTGCACTCACCTTTCCACCCTCCCAACTCACCTCACACGATCGGGAGCGGCCGCACTGCGCTGCCACTATGGATCGATCGATATGGACCTCGAAATTCCGATACGAAAGGGAGCGCGGGCGCCCGGCCCCGGCCGCACTACCAGCTGCCCCTTTCGGCTTCCATTCACAAGAGCAGGCAGGGTCATCGCTGTGCTCCCGCTGCTCCTATAAATAAAGCCTCGACCACCAACTTGCCATTTACCGAAGCTGAGCTTGCCATTCCTACGAGTGCTACTACCTAATCGGGTTGACCCCCTAGAAAGCATAGTTAGGGAGAGGAAGCTAGCATGGATGTGGAGAGCTTCCCGGCGCACGAGGTCTCCGTCGACTGGCGGGGCCGCCCGTGCAAGCCCGGCCGGCACGGCGGCATGCGCGCCGCCGTCTTCGTCCTAGGTACGTACCTACCTACACCCGAACAATGTCCTGTCCATGGCGTCTGTGCTAGTGCTGACTGCTGAGACGTACGCGTGGTGGACGCAACATGATGCAGGGATCCAGGCCTTCGAGATCATGGCGATCGCGGCGGTGGGGAACAACCTGATCACCTACGTCTTCGGGGAGATGCACTTCCCGCTCTCGGAGGCGGCCAACGTGGTCACCAACTTCGTCGGCACCATCTTCCTCCTCGCCCTCGTCGGCGGCTTCCTCTCCGACTCCTACCTCGGCTGCTTCTGGACCATGCTCACCTTCGGCTTCGTCGAGCTCTCGGTATGTATACATCGTTTCGTTTCTCTCGCCAAGTTCTTGATCGATCCTGCATTCGTCTGCCTTGTGCGATTGTCATCGATCCCTTAGTCTCTTACTCGAAAGCTCAAGTGACCAATCCGTCACCTGACGCGTACGTGTGTGTTCCAGGAGGAAAACGGAACGTGTCAGAGTGGTTTTCCTCCTTAATTGGTTGACTCTTGTTTTCACGTAAAGGGAGATGAAATTGGATGGATTATGGATGGGCCTGATAAAAAAAAAGGCGCCAATCACCATGCATGGACCTGAGATTTCTTTGCCGGTTTCAAAAAGTGTTTTGGGACCGGGTTGAATTCAACGCTGCATAGCGTGGTAGTACACGCAGCTAATGATGCTAATTATTTTTGTTTTCTTGAAGAAAAGCGAGTAGAACTAGACATGCCAAAAGGAATTTGTGGTTGTTGGGACTTGCCTGAAAACAACATGCATGTCCGAAGAAAGTTGTGCAAGTTAGTGATACTTGCCTACTTTGTCACTAACTATCTCGCAGGCACTCCTTTCTTACCTCCAAAACCTGCATTAATTTGTTTCGATAAAGGAAGCTTTATTACTTAAAACCTGTATTAATGGAATGACGGAATCAAAGAAACCAGATAAAAATAGTTTATTGTAAATTATTTGTTCTGTAATGGATGTTTACTAGTAGGACCATCTTTATGTGTTCTTTCAGGGCTTCATACTGCTGTCAGTGCAAGCGCACCTGCCGCAGCTGAAGCCGCCGCCGTGTAACATGGCGTCCATGGACGGCAGCTGTGAGCAGGCCAAGGGCTTCAAGTCCAGCATCTTCTTCGTCGCGCTCTACCTGGTGGCGCTCGGCAGCGGCTGCCTCAAGCCCAACATGATCGCGCATGGCGCTGACCAGTTCTCCGGCGGGGCCGACAATGCCAAGAGGCTCTCCACCTACTTCAACTCGGCCTACTTCAGCTTCTGCCTCGGCGAGCTCGTCGCTCTCACGGCGCTAGTCTGGGTGCAGACGCACTCCGGGATGGACGTCGGCTTCGGCATCTCCGCCGCCGCCATGGCCGCCGGGCTCGTCAGCCTGGTTTCCGGCGCGGCCTTTTACAGGAACAAGCCTCCTCAGGGCAGCATCTTCACGCCTATTGCAAGGGTGAGAATCTTACATGAGTGATTAAAAGCAGTCTGTTCTGGTAACTACTAATATATTGATTTCCGTATATACAAAACCAATGATTCGAAAACTCGAAGTGTCAATAATACCCTCTGTTTATGTTTATGTATTCAACTATAGTAGATTGCATGTGTTCTTCCCCTGAAAGGGTACGTGTTCAGGTACTAGCTATCCTGACATGCATGATAAGACGCAGTACCCTTTTGTGGGTGAAATGAAATAATGATACAGTAGGATTTTACAAAACTCGCAATCAGGGAGAATTAATCTGTATACAGACAAACTTTATGTATTTTTTGAAATCGGACACCAGAGTGGCTAGCGTTGTGTTACTAGCAACTTGCTGTATGCCAGTATGTTAAACATCTCCTTTCTGCTAAAGGAGTCCGTCCACTTAAGAAATTTCCAAGACACCGCAGTATGCAAGAACTTTTGTCATGATCATTGATTCAATCACCACATTAGTACTCTATGATTAGATTAGATATACTTGAGATAGTAGGTATATAGATTTCTTTTTGTCATCATTCAGTCCGAGCGGTTCCTGCATTATGCTACACCTTGTCATACTCTATAATTCTGCATTTTGGGATCATATGATAGGTAGAAGTAGTTTACGTGTTTGCTTTTCCGATCAGATCTAGTCAGATACCTAGAACAGATATGCCATCTGCAAGTTGTGCCTGCGGTGCATTTTCAAAAGCTTATGATTAACTGACTGTTAGGCTGTCAGTTCTGGGCAGCTATGATTTTGATCCTACCGATAACGACAGAACTGACTGCGAGTTATGTAAGTTGTCACGTGTGCTGATGTGCAGTATATGCACTTGCATTACTAATTTGTTATGGGCTCAATGATGAGAAGCAAGCGAGTCATTCTTCGTGCTGTTACGGTCAAACTACTAAGTTAAATACCATTAAGAGAACAAAAATTTACAGAAATTCTAACCAAGATACTGTACAATTGATTGCCTGATTGGAGTAGTGACGGCAATTGCATTTACCTCAGTTCTTTTACCAGTTGCTGACAAAATTGCAACACTGACGAAGTTGCTGCGGACTGTGCCAAATCTGCAGGTGTTTGTCGCTGCCTTCAACAAGAGGAATCAAATCTGCCCCACAAATCCTTCCAACGCCGGAGTTTGCGAGCCGGCGCGCGTCACGGGAAACTTCCGCCATGGCGACAAATTCAGGTGAGCAGAGAGCACCTCAGAGGCATTTCTGCCATGGCGACAAATTCAGATTGCTCTGCGCGGTTATGCCTGACGACGTCCTGTGCATTCATGCAGGTTCTTGGACAAGGCCTGCATCAGGGACGCAGCGCGACAACAGGGGTGCGGCAACACGAAGCCGGAGAGCCCATGGCGGCTGTGCACGGTGGCGGAGGTGCAGCAGGCCAAGACCCTCCTCGCCGTAACGCCCATCTTCGCGTGCACCATCGTGTTCAACACCGTGCTCGCGCAGCTGCAAACCTTCTCCGTGCAGCAGGGCAGCGCCATGGACACCGCGATCTTCGGGGGATCCTTCCGCGTCCCGCCGGCGTCGCTGCAGGCCATCCCCTACGCCATGCTCCTCGTGCTCGTCCCGGCCTACGAGCTCCTCCTCGTCCCTTTCATGAAGCGGCTCACGGGCACGCGGTCCGGGATCACGCCGCTGCAGCGCATCGGCGTGGGCCTCTGCACCGTCTCCTTCTCCATGGTCGCCGCCGCCACCGTGGAGCGCCGGCGCCGGGACCTCGCGGCGTCCGGGACGCAGATGTCCGTGCTGTGGATCGCGCCGCAGTTCCTCGTGTTCGGCGTGTCGGAGATGTTCACCGCCGTGGGGCTCATCGAGTTCTTCTACAAGCAGGCCTGCGCGGGCATGCAGTCCTTCCTCACGGCGCTCACCTACTGCTCCTACGCGTTCGGGTTCTACCTCAGTTCCGTGCTCGTGACCACGGTGAACAGGATCACGGCGAAGCGCGGCGGCGCCGGCTGGCTCGGCGACAACGACCTCAACAAGGACAGGCTGGACCTCTTCTACTGGATGCTCGCCGTGCTCAGCGTGATCAACTTCTTCTGCTACCTGCTCTGCGCAAGGTGGTACAATTCATGTGTGGATTGCTCTGATGCTGCCTCTGCTCAGATTGCAGCTGAGGGCAATGGCAAGGAGTTCAGCTGAAGAACCGCACCACAAGAAGACTGAAACTGTATATGAATATAGATATATGTAGAACTGCTTGAGAAATAGTGAATGGAAAGAGAAGTACTCGTATTAGGTTAAGAAGGTTTGCGTTGATAAGAAATAGGTACTAGTACATTATATATGCAAGTTATGTACCAAAGCATAGTCTTCAGGAAACTTTTCAGACATTGTTAATCTTAAGCACTAGGAAGAATCAAGGTGGTCAGCATGAAAATATGCAGTGGAATAGTGCATATAATAGTTTAGAAATAAATTTCAAATATCAAGTTCACATATCCATATCCTAGAATTTAACCAAGATATCAGACAACAGGATGCATACAGGATGCACAAGTCACAATAATAGTATAGCAAACAGTTTGGTCAAAAGATCAAAAGGTAATTCAGGTCTTGAGCTACCCTTGAAAAGTACTAGCACTAAATGAAAAGTCCAACTTCTAAAGTATGGCATCCAGTCCCAGTAATAAAACCATTGTGGATTCCACCATTCTGCAAATTTCCGCATACGACGATCTTACAGAATGATGCAACTGCTGTTGTCCCTTTTTTCCTTTTTCAGATGGTTTCTGTTCACCTTTTAATTTTTCGTTTTCTATTTTAGTATTCTTTAGGCTCTCCCTGAGTCTCTGGATTTCATTTTTCATCTCATGCATTTTTTCCTTTTCTTCGAGCCGTTTTTCGAGCTTCTCAGTTCGTTTTTCCAGCATCTCAGTTGTGATGCTTAGCTTCTCATGATCTCATCCACCTATAAATGGTATGAATTAACTCGTAACAATTCGTTGCGCTTTGGACACCGCATCCAACAAATAAACACTTCCGACGGGGTCACTCTCGCCCACATACAACAATTCGTTGCGCTTTGGACCTCTCTATAACAAGTGCACCTTGATGAAGTCACTCTCTTTTTCATCAGTCATCACCCTCACCAGAAATCCTCCCGTCCATTGCAACACTTATCCTCTTAGCTACAGGAGAGAGAGGCGACTGAGTGGGCGTTCATGTTCTTCCCCGTTTTCGCCGGCGCCGCCGGTGGTTCCCCTCCCCTTCTCTGCCCGCTGCGGCGGCGGAAGGGAGGGGAACCCCGGATCTGGTGGCCGGCCTGTAAATAGGGTGCGGTGGAGGGTGGTAGGCGGCGGCGTTTGCGTGGGGGCGGCGTCGTCGCGGTCGGCCGTTTTGTCTCCTCGGATCTGGCCCCTTCTTGTCGGTGCCTTGTGCAGCGACGACGGATCCGGGCGAGTTCTCCCGTAGGGATGGCGTGGCGGCGACGCTGTCTTCGCCCTGTGGGGTTTCCGTCCTCGGGCTTGCAGTCGACGTGCCGCCGCCTCCTCCTACGACGGCGCGGAGCTGCTGAGGTACGTGTGCTGGAGGTTCAAGGGTGGTGAGGGTGGGGCTGCTGCTGAAGGAGGGCTACGGGTGGTGATGGAGGGATCTGGTCTTCTCCGGCCAGATCAGGAGCTGTGCGCGTTCGGCGCGCGTCGACGGCTGAAGTTCTTCTGCGCCTTAGATCCAGTCCGTCGGGGCTGGTGGCTACTGCGGTCCTTCGTCGCCTTATGGCTAGGGGTGCTCCCAGCTCCATGGGTTGTCGCTGAGGCTGGTGGTGTCCAGCTTCGATGACAAGAGGTTGATGAAGGCCTTCGGGTTGTTTTCCACCTGTATCCACTTTGGGTGTTCTTGTATGTGTTCGTGTTTGTGCTTTGTATCCTTGCTACTATATGAATACAAGTTTCTACCTTTCAAAAAAAAAAGGTGCACCTTGATGAAGACGTCCCCGACACCATCACATGGACCATGTCCTCCACGGGATCCTACACGGCAAGTTCGGCCTACCACGCGCAATTCATAGGCACCACCTCATCCAACATGAAGAAGATAGTGTGGAAGGTGTGGGCTCCTCCCAAATGCAAATTCTTCGCTTGGCTTATCATCCAAAACCGTGTTTGGACGGCGGACCGATTACGACGGAGGGGTTTGCCAAATTCTTCGCTTGAAAGAGTTTCACCAGGGCTAACATTACAGAACACATAATGTTTGAAAATGGAGGTCATACGTCTAGCACAAAAAAAGAGCAGCCGCTTGGTTGGGGGACCGAAGTATCGAACCAAGAAACAATTCTCCCCTAAAGACAAGTGTTGTTGTTATTTCCTTCAACTAGTAATGCACTAGTTTAAGGGGGTGTTTGTTTGGGCTTTGGCTTTGGCTTTTGGCCAAAGGCCAAAAGCCAAAAAGCACCTAAATAGGTGCTTTTTGGCTTTTGAGTTTTGGAAGCCAAAAGCATTGGATTAAAGCTTTTGGCTTCCAAAACTCAAAAGCCAAAAAGCACCTATTTAGGTGCTTTTGGCTTTTGACCTTTGGCCAAAAGCCAAAGCCAAAGCCCAAACAAACACCCCCTAAATATGTTTACCACGCTAGTTTTCTAGAACGGAGGGTATGTAAGTAACACTTTTCTTTTCACTCGGCATTGAAACATTAGAATTAGTGGTAAATAATCGTACTAACTACTCCTCCCTATTTCTAACACTGTGGATACCATGGACCTTTATCTCTAATATACTCTTAGTTCCATATCTTACTTAATTCTCATCTTGATAAAAAAGTCCAAAATACAGCTTACAGAAGAAAACAGAGGGAGTAGTAGCATACAAGTAGTACATATATCGAGAATGAATATAAAATACTCAGTGAACAAATTTCATCATAGTTGTCTCCTAAGCCACCGGAGAAAATCAAATTTGGTATTCTCAGCCGACCGGAGAGGCAAATCATACATTTATTTCCTCTATGGATTAACATGCGTTACATACTTGACGTGCAAGCTAAGAACTTTTATTTACCACAATTCAGTAGAGAACATATCATATTTTACATGGTCGTAAATAAACCTTGTATCAGAAAGCCTTACCATCTTGCTGATCTCCGTAAAGTATTCATCAGGTGTATCTTTATCTGATTTGGATATTTGATGTGCTTTCTGTAATAGGAGAACAAAAAAAATATGAGAATTTTTAAAAGTTCAAATATATAATGACTAAATATAGAGCACCTGAATCCGAGTGAAGATCTGGTTGGAAAATGGTTCCCCGCAATTTATTGATATAATAGAGTCCACCACATGAAGCAATGTTTTTCGCTGTGACTCACAGTGCTAAGTAGTATTGGTATTATCAAATAGAACAACCCTGTCTTTACATATCTTCAATATTTCCTGTAAAAAGAACATGTAGATGTAAGCTAATTACAAACATTTCAAATGATGAACTAGCAGCACAAAGCCAAATATGAAATCATCAAGACATCAAATGCAACCTGCAAATAGTTTGGGGCAGCCTCAGTTAGCATTTCCTTCCAAATAGCCTCCTCATTTACGTGATCCCCACATGTGAAAACTAATATCATGTGGTCAAGGATTTTATCGCCAAAGAACAGCTTAATTGTCTCGATTGTTTTCTCATCTTCCTGAGACTTGTGGCTGAAAAGACCAGAAGCATCGCATGTATCCCGTCCTTAGCAAGGTTCATACACTTAATGATCTCTTTCTTGATATCTTCATCTTTAATGTCCATGCCGAATAAACCTATCCAAAACAAGAGTGTTACAGTTCTTCATTCGTGTAACATCCCAATCTTTTATTTGGATGTTTTGCATTTAGAGCATATGCATTTCATCCTGGCGTCTTTTAAAATTTGCATTTGCTTGTTTTGCATAATTTCCAAAAGAAATAAATCTAAAACCCTATTTTGATTTAATCAAAATTCAACAAGCTAAATATATATGCTTGGGGATTTGTGCAAAAGCACCTTTTTATAGTCAAATATGATAGAGGGGAATTTTAAAAAAAAAATTCAAAATTAGTTTGACTCAATTCGGAGTTCAAAACCAAAAGTTATAATTAAAACAGTTTTCAGAAAAAGAATAAAAGAAGAAGAGGAGAAAAAAAGGGTAACAGCCGGCCGAACCAACCCGGCCCAGCACCGGTCCAGTTCTTTTTTTCTCTCCCCGCATCCCTCTTTTCTTTTTCTTTTTTTCTTTTTCTTTTTCTTTTTCTTTTTCCGCTGACAGGTGGGACCCACCTATCAGTCTTCTTCTAGAAGCGGACGGGAGTCCAGGATGAACACGAGTTCATCGACCGGCCGGTGCAATCCCGAATCCCGTCCCGATTCGTGCCCCGTTTCGCAAGAAATTCGTCCTTAAATACCCCGACCCCGTTCCCTCGACCGCCGCTGAAAAATCCTAGCCCTAGCCTCGAAAACGAGCTCGATTTCGAGCTCGGAATCGCACCGCCGCCGCCGCCATTTAACCGGAGCTCGGGAGGAGCTCGCCGCCGTCTTCTGGAGCGAGGAGGAGGAGGTCCGAGGCCACGAGGAGGAGCGCGACGTCGAGCCGCGCCCGAAGCCACTGACGCCGACCTCGGGGGACCGATGGAGCGCCGCCGCGACCACGTCCGAGCCGTCGCCGCCCATCTCCGGTGAGGAACCGCCGCCACCCGACGCGATCTGTTCCTAGCCGTCCGATCTCGATCAGACGGTCTAGATTAGATCTAGTTTTCCGAATAGGTACGGGCCTATCCCGTCACGCTGCGTGGCGTCCGACGTGGCTGCCCAGTCAGCGTCTGCGTCAGCCCTAGCCCCCACACGGAATATTTTCCGTTTAAATTCGAATTAAAATTCCAGAAAAACATTAAAACTTGTAAAATTCATAGTAAATCAACCGTAGTCCGATTTTAACGCTTAATATACCAAACGATTCAGAAAATTCAGATCTTTCCAGATCTGTAATAAAATTTAACTTTTAGTGAATTTTTATTTTCGGTATTTTCAAATCTTGTTAATTGGTATTTTAATTCTATTTTAATCTCTGTAAATTATTTTTGGATAAATATTTTTTGTTTCGGTTAAGTTAAATAAATATTAATCCGAAATAATTTTATCAAGTTTAGTTGAGCAATTTTTTATTGGAAATTAAATTAATCTTGATTAGTCCTTATTTAGGCCACAACATTAATTCTAATCTTTTAAATTGCATCAAACTTTTCCACATGCATCATATAGTTTCAGAGAACAAATAATACTCCTCTGTAATTTAACATTGACATGCATCCATGTGGTTATTGTTTGATGTATTCTTATTGTTGTGAACGTGTAATCGTGTAGAGAACGACGCTTGCGACCATTGCTGCAACTGTGAGGATTGTGTGAACACCTACGAGGATTAAGGCAAGTAATGCAATCATATTACCTATTACTTTTCCTACGCATTTAGTACTATTTTTCATAGTAATGCATGTGTAGGAGTTGTTTGTATGCTAAGCTAGGTGATTCACTAACACCCAAGTGGATTGCCATATATATCCTTGTAGAATAGATTATCCTGAAACCATCGTTTGCTTAGTTGCTTAGATGTGGTTTGGGATCACAAGTCATGGAAGTTGTTGTATTCATAGTTGTGTTTTGCAAATCTAATAAAACAACTTTAATTAACTTGATGTCTGGGTGGTATTGGAATGTTTTGGTGGAAAATAGTTGAGTGGCTGCTCGGGTCCGTAGTATCTGAGTAGGTGCACTTGTGAACGGCCACCCAGGTTCCCGAGAATTATTGTGGTGTCAAGTTTAGTAGCTTACGAGTACAACCACATGTCAATATAGTTGAGTAGGCACTCGGGTCCCCGTAGCCAGAGATGTAGCGTAATAGGTTTGGTACGGTGCGGAGGATGGCTTGAGGGTCTTCTACCCAATGGTCTCGGTTTAACTTTCTCCCAACCTATATACAAATTGAGTGTTTAGGTAAATGGGGTTAGATAGACCATGTGGATAAAGTGTACAACACTCTCGAGAGTGTAACCTAAGTACTTAGCCGTGTCCCCGGTTATGTACAACTTGAGCCAACTAGACTAGATCCTACAAGAGTTCTCATTCATTCAAATTTCAGTAAATAAAATTTGATGGGTGAACCAAGGGATAGGAGCACTGATTTTTATCAGTGTCCAATGATTGTTTACTTTTGTTGTAAAATGGTTTATCAAATTGATAGGTTAAAAATGCTTTTTGTGCAAAGAGCCTTCAAGTCCACCTAGCCCAAATTGCATGTAGTTGCTAGGTAGACTAGTGTTATATTAATTCCATGCACACTTGCCAGTACAATTCAAATTGTACTGACCGTATTCGCGAACGGCTGCAATTACACTATTGCAGGTACGATTTTACGTAGGTCTTGGAGCTACACCCAGCATGTTCGCCTGTGGCACGAGTTGATTGGGGCTTCATTATCGTTTACTTTCCGCTGTGTGCTTTTATTTCAATAAAGTTATTTTGTGCTAGCGTCAATGCTATGCAAAGATGTAAGGACGTTGTTATTCTGGATCATATCGTTGTAATAAAGACGCATTGTGCTCTGTTATTTCATTTGTAATGAGTGTGCTAGCGAGTCGATCCGGGACTAGCGCTATACTCATAGACGAGATCCATATTATTGGGTCGAGTCGCTACAATTCGTAACAACATAAGTTTCAGTTCTTCAAATGAAATGATGTTCTTCAAATGAAATGATGCAGAAAAAGCTTGACCAGAAAATGATAACTTCCAATTTGCCATGAAAGGAGAGCAGATGTTGCCGGCAAAGTCTGTTGACAAAGAAGCATGCTCACATATTGTAAACAAGACATTGCGCCAGAACAATAATTTTCATCCGTAATATGGGAAAATAGATGGTAGTCAATTCTGTTCAGAGAAACATTGTGTTTCAAACATCACCACCGTCCTTGGAAGTGCAAGTTTGACCACTAACATCTATTCGATAACATTAAAAAAAATATGTTAAAATCATAATATTAGAAAATATATGTTTTAAAAAAATTATACCTATAATTTTTGTGTGTAAACTAAGGATGACAATTTTATCCATGGTACCAATTAATGGGTAGGGTGTGGGCATAATTTTTGTACCTATGGGTAGTATCAATATCCTACCCGTCAAGTCGTGGATAGTGTTAAAGTATATATATGTGGATTGCCTAGCCCTTTCCTTCAGTTCAGACTTTTGGTTGCGTCGGTTAGTACATGAAACATGACATGTTATCAGAGTCTAGGGTCTTGAGTTCAAGTCCTAGCTTTCGCAGTTCATTAATAAATTTCTCGTAGCCCCCTTTGTGTCCATATATAGCCTCTTGAGTCATACATGAGATTCACGTGCCGTCACTCTATTTCGGTTGCACGTCTTGGCCTCTCCGGATCACACGTGAGAGGGGGTGTTAAAGTATCTATGGATTGCCTAGCTCTTTTCATCAGTTCGTACTTTTTGTTGGAAGTGCAAGTTTGACCACTAACATCTATTCTATAACATTAAAAAAATCTGTTAAAATCATAATATTAGAAAATATATGTTTAAAAAAATTATACCTATAATTTCTGTGTGTAAGCTAAGGATGACAATTTTATCCATGGTACCAATTAATGGGTAGGGTGTAGGCATAATTTTTGTACCTATGGGGAGTATCAATATCCTACCCGTCAAGCCGTGGATAGTGTTAAAGTATATATATATGTGGATTGCCAGCCCTTTCCTNCTGGAGGCGGAGTGGGCTTAGGACTTGATTGCTTTTCTATCTTTAGTTCTGAGGTCTGTTATGTAAAAATGCAGGGCATTTCTTCGAATTTCAAGTCTTCCTGGGCAAGAGATGTAAAAGGCCTCTGTAATTCTTGTACCCGCCCCCTGAGTTAAAAAAGCAGCACTGGGGTCCTTGGACCCCAAACCTTGTACAAAAAAAAATTCATACTATAACAGAAGACAAACGGGACACGAAACAGGAAACATGTCTATAGCCAAGCTCGGCTCTAATGTATGGCCCAGGTCTAGAGGGGGCCCATGATTTTTCTTCTTAACCATAGCAGCCAGATCGGAAACCACCAGGCACCAGAGTGATCGATCGATCGTTGCTCAAAAAATAAAGGCGATCGTATTCCTCTGCTCGTCTTTTCGTAAATAGGGGCCCATCTTATCAACTTTGCCAAGGGCTCTGCAAAATTTAGAGCCGGTGCTGTCTATAGCAGTAGTCTTCAAGAAAACATGAAGGCAAGCTAAGAAAGACAGGGCCCAAGTTCTAGTTTTTATTCGATAGAGATAGAGGATGGCACTTCTTTTTATTACAAGATCAGATGACAGTCATGCATAAATAACCTGCTTAACACATCCAGAGAGGCGATGAATATCGCATTTCACGGAAGGATTTGCCTCGAAAATGCTGCAAATTTTCTTGTATCTTCTGTTACTTGGAGAAAGCTTACTGGATACCCTCACGATCATTCGTTTCATCAGGGTTGCACTTCTGAACAAAAGTTTCAAGAAATCAACTTCATGGCGAGTTCCCTCGAAACCAACTATTTCAATTTCGTCAAGAGCCGTCAGGGGGCACTTTGACTTCTCCAGTCTTGCGATTCATCACAGGAACAATTTGGCAAGCATACTTGTGTGTCCTGAAAGAAATGTAAATGTCGCTGATTCTTAATTTCCAAAACATAATCATATGGAATATCAACTTATACGGCTATCTTGACCATATACTGAAACTGGTTTCTGAAATATGTTCCTTAAAAAAAAGGTTTCTGAAAATATGTACTATATAGCAGGTAGCCGGATTGAAGTAGTAGTATTATTACCGCAAAGTTTGGTATGGCCACCTTAAGCCTTCTTATAGTGGTGTAAGCCTGAAGTAGATAAAACACCACTTCTCCAAATACATGTCCACGTGTTGTCAAACATAGCTCCAGAACAGAAAATTTAGGAAGCGGTGCTATCTCTTGAATCATGTCACGTTCTTGTCGCCCAGGTCTAAACTCCTGCGAATATACGTACAAAAGTTGTATGAAAAGGAGATTCAGAAACGTGGCACAGAGGTATATAACGCAATCAACAAAGTGCTAACTGGATCATCTACTGATGCATGATTTGTTAAAGACCTCAGATGGATGCATGCATATATACAACATATATATAGGTTCAGGCTAGCATGAATTGAACTGTAAAGTAAATTCAGGTAGAGAAAGACGCACCATAGCATCTACGGACAGCCCTAGGATGGAGACATTATCCTCCATGGATAGCTTCGGCTGCTCAGATACCAAATCTCACCAAACCCGACATTCAGAAAGTCACACAGACGCACGACCATGAGAGGTCATTGATATGCCTAGCTACTCAAACAGGGGAGCAATTCAGGGAATCGCAAGAACAGAGCAAATCACACGGGAATTCGAGTTCTATTAGCTGGAAGAACGAGGTGCGATTACAGCGTGCCATTCCACGAACAGTGGCGGCGATAAGGGGAAAACCCTAAATTACATCTCATGTTCGATTACAAGCCGCGCTGGCTAAATAGGGGAAAGATTAGCTAAACGACGACGAACTCTCGTGACGGCGCGCTTGCTATGCCAGCTCGACGGACGAAGAGGTAAGAGAGCATCTCAGCCGTTGATCATCAGAGGAACGGTCTAGAGAGCATCCGACAATACAGATAGCAGTGAATGGGTATGACAACTCCCCCCGAACGACAATCGACTTGTCCTCAAGGAGTGAAAGCTGGAAAAACCTTTTGCATGAACGTAGAATCTTCCCAGGTTGCTTGCTCTTCTGGCAGGTTCACCCATTTCACTAACCACTGCACCACTGGAATGGAGATGTCCCCTTGTGCTCGAGGAATTAACTTTCTCTGCAATACTGCTTCAGGTTCTATCAGTATGGTGCCATCTGGGTTTAAAAGAGGTAGGTGTGGTGTGGGAATTGCTTTTGATAAAAATAGAGTGGAAAGAACTCTGGACTCTATTTTTATTGCTTGCTTCTTCATTCTTGCTTGAGCTTTCAGTAGGTTGTCCTTTATAAGCTTGGCAAGTTCTTCAGTTGGTGCTGTTGGAAGGAGTGATTGGGAAGCTTCATCTTGTGGTAACAATGATTCAGCTAACATTGGTGGGGTTCTGCCATAAAGTGCTTGAAAGGGTGTCATGTTTAAGGAAGTATGGAAGGAGGTATTGTACCACCATTCAGCCAATGCCAACCAACTGTGCCATTTCTTGGGCTGTAAAAATGCCATGCTGCGCAAGTAGTTTTCCAAACATTGGTTGACTCTTTCAGTCTGGCCATCTGTTTGAGGGTGATAAGATGTGCTGAAATGGAGTTTAACACCCAGGGATTTGAATAAATCCTGCCACAGGTTGCTAGTGAAAATTCTATCTCTGTCAGTTACAATCACTGTTGGCAGACCATGTAGTTTGAAGACAGACAGTGAAGGCTTTTGCTACAGATTTGACATTGATTGGGTGTTTGAGTGCAATAAAGTGGGCATATTTAGTAAACCTGTCAACCACTACCAAGATAATATCCTTATTTTCAGAGAGTGGGAGACCTTCCACAAAATCCATGCTGATGTGTGTCCAAGCAAAGTCAGGGACTGGTAAGGGTTGGAGGAGACCAGGATATTTGCAGAGTTCTGTTTTATTGAGTTGGCACACTGGGCATTGTTTGACAAAGTCCACTACCTGTTGCTTAAGACCAGGCCAATGAAATAGTAATTTTATCCTTTGGTAAGTAGCCTTTTCTCCGGAGTGTCCTCCCAGCTCAGAATTATGCATAGAATCAATAATTTATCTCTGAGAGATGTATTGTTGCCAATGTATATTCTGCCTCTATATCTGAGAATATTTTTTGTGAGGGAGAAGTTTGTGGAGGTTGTTGGTGCTATTGTCAACTGTTGCATCAATTCCTGACATTTAGTGTCATTTGTGTATGATTGCAGCACCTCTGTAACCCAAACTGGTACTGCCACACTGCTGAACATGTTGAACACCTTGTGTGTGATTCTGGAAAGTGCATCTACTACCACATTTTCCTTGCCCTTTTTGTATTCCACTGTGTAGTCATAACCCAGGAGTTTGACCAATAATTTGTGTTGGATTCCTTGTGTCAATTTCTGGTCTTGGATATATTTCAGACTTTGCTGGTCTGTTTTGATAACCAAAGAAGTTGCTGAGAAATAATGTTTCCATTTCTTCAGTGCTTCCAAAATTGCCAGTGCCTCTTTGTCATAGGTAGAAAGTCCTGCTGACTTGGGTCCCAAGGCCTTGCTCATGAATGCAATAGGCCTGCCCTGCTGCAACAAGACGTCGCCAATGCCATTAGCTGAAGCATCAGCTTCCAAGGTAAAAGGCATAGAAAAGTTGGGCAAGGCCAGAACAGGTGGAGAAGTCATTCTTTCTTTAAGTAGCTGGAAAGCATTCTGCTGTTTATCCGTCCACTCAAAAGAGTCTTTTTTCAGTGCATCAAATAATGGTCGGCAAATGATTTCATAATCCTTAATGTATCTCCTGTAATAACCAGTTAGTCCCAGAACACCCCTCAACTCTGTAATATTTTTGGGTACTGGCCAATTGATAATTGCAGCAATTTTTTGGGGGTCCGTTGCCACACCTTCTCCCTTAATGATATGCCCCAAATATTCAATTTGTGTTTGGCCAAAGGAACACTTGGACAGTTTGACCGACAGTTGGTGTTTCTTGAGTATTGCAAATATTTGCTTTAAGTGATTGATGTGTTCAGGCATTGTCTTGCTGTAAATCAAGATGTCATCAAAGAATACCAAGGAGAACTTTCTTAGGGTGGGAGCTAGTATGGAGTTCATGAGTTGTTGAAATGTTGCTGGGGCATTGGTAAGCCCAAATGGCATAACAACATACTCATAGTGGCCTTGATGTGTAGTGAATGATGTTTTGGCAATGTCATCTTCATTCATTCGGATTTGATGGTATCCACTTCTCAAGTCAATTTTGGAAAAATATTTGGCTCCATGCAGCTCATCCAACAAGTCTTCAATTATTGGGATTGGGTACTTGTTCTTGACTGTATTTGCATTGAGTTTTCTGTAGTCTGTGCATTTTCTCCATGTGTTATCTTTTTTCTTCACAATTATTGCTGGAGAGGAATAGGGACTGACACTATCCCTAATAGTGCCTTTCTGTAAGAGATCCTTGATGATATCTTCCATGATAGTTTTCTGATGGTGGGGCAGTCTATAAGGTCTCTGGTTGACAACAGGTGCTCCTGGGCATAGTGGAATTGTATGATCACAATCCCTTTTGGGAGGTAAGGTAGTTGGTTCCTGGAATATTGATGCATATTCCTGTAGCAATTCTTGTATTTCCTTGTTAGGAGATGTAATCCTGGTAGGACTAGATTGCATTTGTTTGAGGAATAGGACAGCTCCACAAATTGCATTATCCAGGAGTTTAATGCTTAAGGGACTTTCTTTTATATCCACTGAGGTAGGAAAACTTTCATCAAGGAATGTTACCAGCTGGCCATTAGGAAGTGTTGCCTGCATTGTCAACTTTTTATAGTCCAAAGTGACAGGACTATGAGTGTAAATCCAATCTGCCCCTAAGATGACATCATAACTGGTGAGTTGCAAGAGTTTAAATTCAGATTGAAAAGGTACTCCTTGGATAGTATAGTTGCAATCCTTGCAAGCAAAATTTGTCCATAAGGTCTCTCCATTAGCCACAGTCACTTTCATACTTGTGCTAGGTGTTATTTGACATGCTGCTTTCTTGGCAAATGTTTGACTCATGAAGGTGGTAGTACTACCAGTATCCACCAGTGCTGTGGCAATGTGATCCTGAATTTTTATTCCCAGGATGAAGGTGTGTTTGCTAGTTTTACTGCTTTTTAATGCATGCATTGACAGCTGCAGTTCCTGGTTATTATTCTGTTCTCCTTCTTCATCACTGTCTGTGTCTTCAGTGATGTATATCAGTTCCTCTTGCTGAGCTTGAATTGCTTGGACTTGGGCTGATTGTGCCATCTTGCACACTTTCTTGTGGCCCGGGAACCATGGCTCTTTGCATTTGTAGCACAAATTTTTAATTTTTGCTTGTTCAATCACTGCTGCAGGAGACAGAGGAGTGTATTGTTTTGTTTCCATAGGAGCTTGCCTTTTTGTCCAGGACTGCTGTTGGTAATTTGTTTTCCTAGGAGGTTGCGCCTGTTCAATTCTTCTGGCCAACCACATAGCCTGTTGCATGTTGTCAGGCTTGTGACATTGGAGTTGAGCTTGTATATAGTCTGACAGTCCAGAAATGAAACTGTTGACATAGTAGTCATCTGGAAGACCAGGGTTGTCCCTCCTCATCAAATTTAGAGCTGCCTCAAATTTCTGTATATAGAGTGCCACAGTTGAGGTCTAAGATAAAGAGTGAAAATTCTTGACATTATCACAGATGGAAGAGACTGCAAATCTGTCTGTTATGTGACTACAAAATCTGTGCCAGGGGACATTTGATGCAATATATCCGTGCCCCTCCACCATTGAATGGCATCTCCCTTCAGATAGGTGATAGCAATTTCAGTTCTCTGTTCCAATAGTGTCCTAGCAGCATCAAAGTACAACTCAATTGTCTGAATCCAGGAGTCAGCATCTGTGCCATCAAATTCTGGGATATTCATTTTGGCTGGTTTTGCGCCAGGAGTTGTTCTTCTGTTGTCCAAGGCAGGAAAATTAATTCTGTTTCTTGTTGTGGCTCTTGTATTAGCTGCATTTTCCTGTTCTTCCTGTTCTGGGACTTCCCCTGTGTCATGTTGTGCAGTGTTCCTGTTGACTGGTTCATGCACAGTGGTAGTGACCATGCCAAAATTGGGGTGTCTATACCGCTGCTTGGGTGTTCCATCCAGGTGTAGTTCCTTCCCATTAGCATCTTGTAAGGTGTAGGTGTTCACTGGCTTCATTGGTGCCTGTACTTGTGTTCACTGAGCTTGTGGAGTTGCCTGCTGGGTTGGGTGGGGTGGAAGGTGTCATACTTGAATTGCCTCCAGCCGAAATCTCTCCTTCAGCATTCTTCCGACTGAACAATCTTTCGAAGTTGGTTTGGATATTCTCAAAGTTTGTCCGTATGCTCTTGAAATTGTCTTGGACCGTCTTGCGAAAATCTACAAACTCCTATTTGTCCTCTTCACAGTTTCACTGCAGCGTGTACACGTCCAGTTGCAGAGACTGGAGCTCGAGCATACCCGTGTTCTGAGAATCATTGTGGTGCTCCATCGTTGCGAGGGATTTTACAGACTAGCGATGTGCTCGAAAAACCTTGCAACTAGCGAGACTGACAGGGGTGGGGTTAACAGCACGCTTACCCTAGGCTCTGTCGTCTTGGTTCTACCGCCGCCGTCGCCGCCGCCTGCGCCGCCCGCCGCCGATGCCGCACGGATCTGGGTGGGAGGTGGGATTTTATACGGTGGAGTTGTTCCGCCGAAACCCCTCCGGAACCCGGATCTGCAGCCGAACAGTGCCGCCGCCGCCAAGCCGCCTCCGTCGACCGTCAGAGAGACGCTCCGCCGCCACGCCGCCGTCGACCAACACTCCGCCGCCGCGAGATGGGTGAGGAAGGTGGGATTTTACGAGAGAGCCCAACCACCCCGACACTCCAACTCGATTCGCCTCCGAATTTGAAGATTATGGGTGGGAATTGAAAATTTCTGGGTGGGGAATTGCGAAATCTCGGCCGAGGATTCGGCTTGCTCTGATACCAATTGATATGCCTAGCTACTCAAAACAGGGGAGCAATTCAGGGAATCGCAAGAACAGAGTAAATCACACGGGAATTCGAGTTCTATTAGCTGGAAGAACGAGGTGCGATTACAGCTGTGCCATTCCACGAACAGTGGCGGCGATAAAGAGAAAAACCCTAAATTACATCTCATGTTCGATTACAAGCCGCGCTGGGCTAAATAGGGGAAAATATTAGCTAAACGACGACGAACTCTCGTGACGGCGCGCTTGCTATGCCAGCTCGACGGACGAAGAGGTAAGAGAGCATCTCAGCCGTTGATCATTAGAGGAACGGTCTAGAGAGCATCCGACAATACAGATAGCAGTGAATGGGTATGACAGTCTTCCACCATGGGCGCCGAGAGCACCACACTGAAATCCTTGTCCATGATGGTTTTGAACTTTAACTGCTTAAGTGCGGGAGCCACAATGTCGACGTTACTCAGATACCCGAGCACGGGCTCCTCATCAATCTCACCCTCATACCCGAAGCAATCCACGACGAGCTTCTCAATGGTGGAAGAGTGTACTCTGATCGTGCCGTAAACCGGGCCCATGATCGAGCAGTCGCGGAGCTCTAGTACGCGCAGGTGAGGGCACCGCCGGATCATCTCGTTGACATCGAAGCAACCCCTCCCGAGAGAAAGCCTCTCCAGCACGGGGAATTGATCGCCCTCCGCCGGCGGTGTTAGACGTAGGTTGACCACGTTCAGCTTGACTGAGGTGGCACGTTCGAAGCAGGGGATTTCTATGGGGACGTCGGCGTGTTCGGCCCAGACGCTGAAGACGAGATCCGCGGGGGCGAGCCGGGCGGCGGTACGGATCAGTGACGAGACGCGAGCAGGGTCCGTGGTGCAGTGTCGCTGGGGGATGTCTATCTCGAGGCGTGACAGAGTGCGGGGTACCTGGTCGAGGGCGGCGACGACCGCGTCCAGGGTGATCCCGCGGAAGGAGAGCTCGGGGAGGTGCCTCCAGAGGCCGCGCCACCGGCGGGAGAGGAAGCTCGTGAGGGCGGCGGCGCGGGCGCACCGGAGGTGGACGAGTATGTGGATCAGCATTACTTCCGGAAGGGCGCTGATCAGGTCCGGTCCGCCTCCGTCTGAGAAGCCCGCGGGACGGCGACGACGACGGCGAGGTCCGGGCGTCGACACGGGCCTGAGGCGATGCCCCGACCGCAGCTCCATCGATCCCCTCGGCTAAACCAGATGGCTGATGTGTACTGTAGGAGAGGGGCGGCCGGCGAGTGGAGGGCGGAAGCGCTGGCCTAAATGCCAAACGGACGCAAGACCCGGGCTTGATAAGATTCGAATTGGAGCAAATCTAGGAATTGATTCCGTTATAATTCTGTGGCGACCATCGCGGCTTCGAGACGGGTTTGGGACAATCTTCCGAACGAGTTTACGTATTATCGAGAGATTAAAACGTTATATTGTACTAGCACATTGCCCGTGCGTTGCTACGGTCTACTCTTTTTTTTCATGACATGAATGTGAACATAATACACTGGAATAAATCATGTTAAGATAGAACATTCTAAAAATAAATAATTCTACTTTGGTAAAATAGAATTGGTAAAAAATATAACTTGGCATCATATGCACAAAAATCAATAACCCAACAATTATAGCTCTTGTCGACTAAGGGCCTCTTTGATTCGTTGGAAGTTTAAACCACGGGAATAGGAAACATATAGGATTGAAGTAACATGTCCACATGAATCCTATAGGATTAGCTAGCAAGAGCGTTTAATGGCACTCGAAGAATAAAGGAAATGTCAAAAGAGGTCGGAGTGAATGCTTGATTTTCTATGGGATATAGTACAAATGTTTCATTAGTAAATTTTTTTATGGAATCAAATCCTACAAATCAAACGAGCAACATTGGAAAAATCCTAGAGATTTCTATCCTCTAAAAATTCTATGAAATTCCTTTGAATCAAAGTCTCTTTGCGAGTACCTTGGAGAAGACCGTTTCAAGTTATAGTTGTCATAGAGATGTACAATCTCCTTGCTACTGATTAGAGCATCAATCGTGTATTCTCTTCTTGCTCCGGTCTGCTGCCCAATGTGTCTTGCGTCCTCACAGTCACAGTCCTCACTAAATAGCAATTTCTTTGTTTGTCGTGTTGGCTACTAAGCCAAGTTGTTGCCAAATTGGTTCATCATTCCCCTTATCAAATGTCCTAATAAAGCTATAGTCCTCCATTGAAATAACTGTGATTAAAGTACAACACATCAGAACACAAGTAACATCACGGGAGGAAATAAATCCAACATCAGTCTGTTTTTGTTCTGTTATTGGATTGACTGAACCCAACATATTAAATTTTGAACAAGTGTATCAACAACGAGTCTCATCTCTCCTTTCTTCTCCAATCCCTTTCCCTCCTCATCTTCTCCATGTGAAAGTTCCCTCATGTCCCAGCCTCCCCTTGGATGAGCTCCTTTCAGACCTAAAGCTCAGCGTTCATCGAGCACCAACGTTCCTGAGCAGCCAAGTTCCCACAGGCATAACACCAAACAGGTGATGGGCACCGATAACAGCAAGAACAAATAGTATATTTGCATTCTCCTAATCGCGCAGCTACACTGAATAAAGGACAATAAAAGTATTTGACACCAAATTTACAACATAACGGCATACGAACAAAATTATTAGAGAGCCATTGGAGCATGCCATTGTCGCTGCCCACATACTGTGCACAACTGAAGCGGAACCCTGTGCAAAGGCGATGAAAGGGCAGCTTTGCAATCCGAAGTGGAGCACATCAGGAGGAGGCACACCCATTACTGATCCAAGGAGCAAGACGACCAACCAGGGATGTGAGAGCTTAAAGTGGATCAGGGGTTGCTACTTGCTAGGCAGGGAAGACCGTGCTGGAAGGACCATGGCACCCCGAGGGGACTCGTCGGAGGAGAGGTACGAGGCCGGCGGTGCGCATATAGGCATGGCCAGAATCGAGCGGGGATCTAGACCGGCAGCATGGGGGCAGGGCCGGCGGTAGCGGGCAGCCGGGCAGTGGAGCTCGCGCCCATGAAATCTCGGGGATGGACATCGCTGGGAACCTTTTTTTCACGGGAACGATGAACCGGTACGTCCGACTTTGCGGTGACAAGGCGTGTAATATACCGAGTGATGTAGGGGTAAAATTGGAAACATAAATGATGTACGACCACCTCCGATCTCAATATTATAGTGCAAAAAATATGACTTTGCTCTGCCATTTTCTGCAACCACAAATCAAAAATATTCAGACCAAGGTCAGTAGGTCACACAGTACGCAGTCTGAATTGATTTACTGGAAATAAGCTAGATAGAGAGGTACCGTTAGTTGTGACACTATTAAATATTTGTGTAGCATTAATGAAGTGGTTTTTTTTAACTATGGCTTATATGCAAAACAGAGCAAAGATCATTTTATTATCTAAATCACATACTTTGTGTGGAGCTCGGGTGGAGAACTGCGAGACGGCGGCAGAGTTCCGGCAAAACTGAGTCAGAACGGCTAATCAAACTTAATTTGCCGCAAGAGCTAGACTTGTTAGGCTTGACTTGCGATGGACAGGCGACGTGATCTAAAGCTAGCTGTACGTGTGCGTGTATATAGTAGTAACTGCACCTAGCTAAGTAGGACTCGGATTCCTATTCAGTTAGGATTAGGATTACGATCGATGTTTCTGTTTTTTTTTCAGCGGTCGTGCCGTAGGTCGCTGCGTTTTCTCGCGACCGGCCGCACTGTTTTTTTTACCGATCGTTCGTGTATCCGGTTTTTTCTACGCTTCTGTTTTATTTACCGATCGAAGGAGTCCGGATGTACGAGGTTGTTTGGTCCGACTTATTTACCGATCGGCGCGGGGTGAAGGCAATGACGTACCATACCATCACCACTGATCCCAATATTATAGTTTAGATTTTGTATTCGGAAAGTACATTTTATTTTGTAAGTTTTGAAAATTATACCTTTCAAGTTTCAAAAAATTCTGAAAATAATCTCGGACGTAGAAAATAGTTCATATTTCGGTCTACACAAAAATAATAAAATCTGACAAATTCTAGGATTCAAATTTGACACTATTCACTACTTTTAGATTCCGATTTTGACGGACCACAGTATATTATATTTTTATTTGGGATTTTTCGCTTTGGTAGAAGACAATATTGTCTACGCCCAATTTTTTTTAGATTTTTTGGAAACTTTGGAATATGAGTTTCAAAAACAAATTAAATATAAGGCTCCATATAGTTTGGGCTCCATTTGTCCACCCTCGTTTTGTACTAGCCTAGCACTTAGATCGGAGGTAGTACTTAAAATAAACCGTATCACTCTTTTACATAGAAGTTTCAATCCCAGCCGTGGTCTTCATCACAATTTGCAATTTCTTAGAGGGTGTACGAAAGTGGTTACAAGAAAAGTTTGAGACTCGTGAGCGGTTCTAACTTGATTCGGAAAGAAATGGAGTGGAGATTTCGTGTTCCCGGGCACCAGTGATCCTGGTGTTTTAAAAAATTCGAAAATCATATTTGCGGGTTCTTAAAAAATGTGAAAAAAAATCACAGACGTACCTAATGGTGTATTCCACAAAGCTGCAAAAAAATCAACTTCAAATGCTTTGTATACCGTTCTACATAAAAATGACAAAAATTTAGATCTGAGTACGCATATTTTTAAATCACCAAATTTAATCAGATTTGTCATTTTTGTGCAGCTCATAACATTAAGGATTTGAAACTGATATTTTACAGGTTTGTGGGATACACTATTGGCACATCCGGATTTTTTTTCACATTTTTTTGAAACACATAAATACGGTTTTCGATTTTTTTTACCTAGCAGGAGCACTGGAGCTCGGGAGTCACTACTACTTTCCGAAAGAAATGAGACTAGTATGAGACTCAACTCTATGAGTGTTAAAAACAGTGTCAGAGCTATGCACATCTCGGGGAGGGCGCCGCCCCCCAACCCAAGAAAAAATTGCCTAAAAACTACTACTTTTTGGCCTTTTGCCTCCAAAATCAGTGTATTTGACCCGTTTACCCCTCCAGCAGTGGCCCAAGATGGTTATGAAGCCCATTTGCCCCCCTCCCCCCCCCCCCCCCCCCCCCCAACCAGGCGGCGAAGCTCCGCCACTAGTTAAAAACTAGCTAGTTCAATTTTACTTAGACGGATCTATGTATTATGATTATCATGCGGATAATAACTTATTATACGCTCCAGCCGGGCAGCCGGCCAACTAACCCATGCGAGCTGGTACAAACCAGCTGAGCTGATATGAATTGATAGTAAAATGCTCCACTTAAATCGTTTATATTGAGTAAACCTTATCAGCCGCCGCTCTGATTTCGTAGTCATTAGAACTTTTCTTCTACACGAAAGTTAATAGAATTTTTTTAATCGTATGTGATGCATGTTCTATTTTATCTATAGACACAAGAGCAAATCATAAGGGTGGGATGTGCGTGTGTGCGTGCATGTCCATAGAGATGAGTATGTGCACGTATATGTGAGCTCGTCTGCGTTTGTATTATGTTTTGCAAAAAAAAAAAAAAAATCGTGTTTCAAACGGTTAGCGGATGCATCTCATGCATCGCTGGTGCCAAAAGCACCGATGTCCGGTTGCGGCGGAGCCTCTACGTGACACGGTGACAGGGATCGTTGGGCCGCAGGAGGGTCAAACTACCCCTACCCGTCGCCGCCGCCTCGTCATCTCGGGTCATCCGGGTGGGCGCTCACCAACCCGGCCCACGCGCGCGTAATACGCCCAGTCCACATGCGCCGGCTCGACGGGTGCCTGCTGCCTTCCACAGCGTTTGCTGAGAGCCTGGTCTGTGCCTCGGTGGAGACGGTCTACGGAGGGTGGGCATATGCTCCAGCCGACGCATTTCATTCCTTCTTCCCTCCCTCTCTTCTCTCTCTCCTCCCCCTCTATCTCGTTCTTCAATCTTTCTTCCCCTCTCTTCCAAAAAGGAGAGGCAGGTCAGCGGAGGAGATTTCGCGCGCTCCAGCGTTTCCGGATTTGCAAGGTGCGGTGCCTACCCTCGTCTGTTCTATCTGCATTCCGATAGGTTCTTCCCCCTTCGACTCCATCGGGGGCCAGGGTCCTGCGAGTTTGATAATGGATTGAATTGATCCGTAACGAGTCTGAGGCGTGGATTCGGACCCTTCCAGATGCCTGTTTGATTCTGACCCTTGCTGCCCCTTCTTTGCGGCATCCGGTAAGGAGGTGATACGGAGGAGTTGCTTCGAATAATCTTGCCAAGGATGATGCGTGCGACTCTCCTGAGTCTCTGTTCGATTTGGCGTGATTGGAGGTGGGTTGGGCGTGATAATCGCACTAGATTACTTCTGTTCTTGGGCAATGCGGTGGGGATCATGTAGGACGGGGTTGTCAGTTTCTAAGCGCAATGGTTGGTTGGAAGTTGGAACTCAAGAAAAGTACAGTAGTAAATTGGGGTTGGATAAGCAATGCAAGATTGTAGTAGTGCAGAGGCCAGGGCTTTCCCCTTTTCGGAGAAAGAAATCTCAAAGTGGGAATCTTGGAACGCAAGAAGTTTCCCGGATTCTTGCAATAATTGAACTTCTTGCCACGGACTTCCTATATCAGACATCATCATGCTGTCAAATAATGAAATTACATTAGTATTATTCAACTTTGTCAACAACTTGGTGGAAATTTTGGAATTTAAATGGGGTAAAAGTACTACGGAGTAGATTGGGGGCTAAATAAAATGCGTGATGGCAACGTATTTGACAACGAGGAGCTTATTGTCCACCTGGAATGCTTTGCTTGAAACTAAAGATCAATTTTTCTCTTTTGAGAAAAAAACTGATTTGATTAGATTTGCCCACAGGATTCATTTCCTCCTCTGAAGCCATATTTCATGTATTTGATCCGTGTTATGCTATTCATATCTGGCACTATGGGTTGCTGCCTGAAAACTCACAAAATCAGTTGATTTTCTCTGTTATTCCCTCCCTTATTAACTGCATCGTCTTCTTGTATCACATATTGTTGTACCCTGTAATAATTAGCTGGGTGTGTATATGACAGCAACTTATAGACCTGGTATCACAGGCTAGTATCTGCATGACGTTAAGAGACTGTATTCGTTAATTCCTCGGACGAACTGTTAAACCAGCTTGTTGGAAATATACACTGTCTTGCACCATCTGGTTTTGTTGCTTTTTCATATGGTATTGGAACAATGCTGTCTCACCGCATAATCCCCGTTTGATTTGCTATTTCGTCAGTATTGATACCAAGTGAAAATGTTTTTCAGAAACAATTACTTTTGGAGGGTTAATTCATCTGCCTTGGTTAATTGTTCCATTGACACCCTGTTTGGCTGATTTGTTCGCATGAACTCACCTCCGAGCTTGTATGGGGTAGGTTCTCCTCATACTTGCAGCAAATAAACATTAGTATCATCTTATCACATTCATTATTCTCTTTTCATCATTTTAAACATTGTCATTAGAGTATCTGATTTTGTAATTCATGAGCAATTCGCACCTCCAGCATTTCTGATGTTTATTTTATGCAGTGCAGTGGCTGCATTGGTAATTTAAGTAAATGCCAGTCTCGTCCAGATTCTAAACTGCAAGCATCTCTAAGGAAGAAGTCCAACCATTCACCCGTTGGAAAAAGAAGGCGATGTTCATCGGGTCCAGAAGCAATGGAGAACAATGCTAGCATATCAGTCTCTCTTGAGGGAAACGTCTCGTCACTTCCCAACTCAATTGCCAATGATTCTAAGATGTCTATGGAAAATGGGAAAGATACTTCATTTATCAATCATGGTATGGTTAGATTTGTATCCTTGGTTACTTGACTTGCTAAGTTCAATGTTTCTATTTGTAGTAGTGAATACAATGCACAGACATGCTAACTATATTGAGAACGTAAGGTTGATTATGATGTAATTTAGTCCGCAGTTGCAGTGGTCTAACGTCAATGATTACCATGAAAGCATCAGTTTTCAGCCGTATCGGAACTTTGTGATAGTCAGTTGAAATGATTAATCATTGTTTTGTTCCTGTAGCATCATTATTATTTTCACTTTTTACGCTGCAAGAATGTGCATATAGATTTTTTTTTGGTGTTTAATATAAATTTCCATGCTATAAAATGACCTAATTTAGATTACATTACTTAGCTAGTTCGGTGGAGCATTGCTTATTTTTAGGTTACTTGTATCAAGGAACATATCATGTTAACACTTTTTTACTGTTAGTTATTAAATATTTGAGATTTCTGCGTGCCAAGGGCATGGACATGATCTTGATACGTTGTAGCCTAGTTAGAGACATGGTCTTTACGTTGTTTAAGATGAATGAAACTGCAAATCAGTATATGTCATCTGCTGACTAATTCAGATTCTGTTCTGCAGCTGCTATAGCATGGGCTGAGATGAGAAGTCAATGGATTGGAGATAAGGGAAAAGTTCCCAAAGAGGCTGCACGAGAGCCAACAATCAGGTCCCAGTTCCTCTTTGTCTCTTTCATTTCCTTAACAAAATTCTTCCTAGAGATATCTAGAGTGCAATGAACCTAAGGTGGCTAGGTGGGTCAGATCTTCGGAGAGAGCTTTTTTCATTCGCAGTTAGATTATTTCTATACCATTGTAGGAGAATTTCCAATCACCTGTGGTAAAACAGAAAAACACAGTTGCTGGTTTCCATTTGTTGCTTGGCTCGATAGTATTTAACTATCTACCTTTAACAATATTTATATCTTTGTTTAGTATTAAGGGTTTTGAATGGGAAATGAACAAACCGGTGTTCAGTATCTGATGTAGTTGTTCTGTGAGCTTTTTCAACACACTTCTACGAGCATCATACAAAAATAGCAATGCTGGTTGTTGCTGATCAATGCCTGTGGTTCCAATTTCCTGATTCCAGTGTCCTTGGTTAGTTGGTTCTATCGAATTTATTTCAACCGAAGTCACAATGCTTAGTTCCCTTGTATCTCTTTCCCATGCAGTTGGTGTACCACATATGATGATCTATTGTCGAAAAACGAGTGTTTCTCACAGCCAATCCCATTACCTGTAAGACCCCTCAAGCCAATGCTTTTGTGTTCTGTAACTCATCTATTTTGTGAACTTATCGACTGCTAAATACTTGCAGGAGATGGTTGATTTTTTGGTCGATATATGGTATGAAGAAGGGCTCTATGATTAGCTGAGTCTTGGTTGTTGAGAAATGTTGCCAGGTGAAAAAAGACTGCAGACTACTAGATAGCAGCACCAAACTGGGCAATCCGTAAAACAGTCAACTGTAAATGCTACTTCAGTCTGTTGATAATTTGATTTAGTTCCTTGCAAGCTGGGCCTGGGCCATAAGCCGAGTTATGTTGGTAATCACTGAAGGACTCGATGGCATGTCATAGACTCATAGCCGAGCGCCCGAGCCTGCAGGAATGGTAAAAGGAGAAATGGTAGTAGCTCTTGCTGAATGAAACGGTCATTTCTTGCACCGGACTGAATGAAACAACTCATTATCATCGCTAACACAACGCCATTTCTTTAACTTGCATGGTTGTAATGTCTTTTGACAACATTGTAAGACAAAAAAGAATTTCATATGACTCTTGAAGCATGTGGGAAAAAACATTTTTGGTTCTCGAATTTAGTTTTTTTATATGTTTGAAATGTCTTTCAACAATGCAGTAAGAGAGGTAATGAATGGATATTGGGAGAGGCGTTTTGGCTTGTGAGCTCATGTGCTCCTGTTAATTTAAAAAAAAAAAATAGTAAAACATTTTCTAAAAATCTGAAAATAATTGGAGAAAAACATATACAAGTTGTCAACATTTGTGCAAAGTTTCGGAATGAAATGACAGTTTCCGTAGTCTATGAAAAAAATGTCATATTCTTAAGAAACTTTACATGAATGTTGACAACTTGTGTATGTTTATCTCCATTTTTCTTCAGATTTGTTTAAAATGTTTTACTATTTTCTTTAATTTTATTTAAAATAATAGGAGCATGTGAGCACGGCGCCGAACCCCACCCCGGAGGCGTCACAGTCGACGATGAACGGCCGTGTGAAGTCCGGCATCTGGAGGATGGGGCCCGTCGTGAGGGCCCCCTTTAGGGCCTCGAATGCCGCGGTGGCCTCGTCATCCCAGGCGAACGCATCGCGACGCAGTAGTCGCGTGAGAGGTGTCGCGATGAGGCCGAAGTCCCGGATGAATTTCCGGTAGTACCCGGCGAGGCCCAGGAAGCCACGAAGAGCGCGCGGCGAGCGAGGTGGCGGCCAAGCCGCGACGGCCGCCACCTTGTCAGCGTCCATGGCCACCCCCTCGGCAGAGATGACGTGGCCGAGGTAGGTGACCGATGTCGTCCCGAACGAGCACTTCGAGCGCTTAAGGTGGAGATGATGCGCTCGAAGCTCGTTGAAGACGATGGCGACGTGCTGTAGGTGCTCCGCCCACGAGGTGCTGTAGATAAGAATATCATCAAAGAAAACGAGCACAAACCGACGTAAATAGGGGCGGAGGACATCGTTCATCAGGGCCTGAAACGTCGCTGGGGCATTGGTGAGGCCGAAAGGCATCACCACAAACTCGAAGTGGCCATGATGAGTCTGGAACGCCGTCTTGGCGATGTCGTCCGGGTGCATGCGCACCTGGTGGTAGCCCGACCGGAGGTCGAGCTTGGTGAAGAAGCGCGCCCCATGGAGCTCGTCGAAGAGCTCGTCCACCACCGGAATAGGGAACTTGTCCTTGAGCGTGAGGGCGTTAAGGGCGCGGTAGTCGATGCAGAAGCGCCATGTGCCATCCGCCTTGAGACGAGCAGCACCGGCGCCGAGAATGGCGACGTGGAGATCCGGATGATGCCCGCGGCGAGCATGAGTGCGCACTGGCGCTCGAGCTCATCCTTCTGCAGCTGGGGGTAGCGGTACGGCCGTACTGGCACCGGCGCCGTGTCCGGGGAGAGGTGAATACGGTGATCGTACACCCGGACCGGCGGAAGACCGTGCGGCTCGTCGAAGAGATCGCCGTGCTGCTGTAGGAGGTGAGTCAGCAGGGGGTGCTCGGTGTCGAGGTCGGCCGTGGCGAGCTGAAGTTGCGGTGCCGGAGCGGCGCCCCCAATGCCCTCCCAACGGACACGGCGGCCCTGACGCCAGAAGGTCATCGTCAGCGCGGCCAAGTCCCACAGTATGGGACCGAGGGTCCGCAAGAAGTCCACGCCGAGGATGAAGTCGAAGCAGCCCAAGTCGATGCCGGCGCACGTGATGGTGAAGTGCTCGTCGCCGATAGAGAGCGGCACGTGCTGCGCCACGCCGTGGCAGCGAAGGCGGTCGCCGTTGGCCACGGTGACGCGGAGATGATCGCCGCCCGTCGGCTGGAGACCCAAGCGGCGCATGGTGGCCTCCGGCAGGAAGTTATGCGTGGAGCCGGTGTCGAGGAGGGCCACCAGACGCTCGCCGTGTATCGTCACCGGCAGGAGCATCGTCTGCTCGTTGCGGATACCCGCCAGTGCATAGAGCGAGACCACGCACGCCGTGGCCGGCGCGGGCTCGGGGGTGGCCTCTGCCGGTGTATCGGCGGGTGTGTCCGCCTCGCCGTCGTCGACCATCTCCAAGTAGAAGAGGCGCGGGAAGACGTGGCCCGGCGCGTAGGGCTCGTCGCAGTTGAAGCACAGGCCGAGGCGACGGCGCTCCAGTTGCTCCGCCGGGGTGAGGCGCCGAAAAGTACGCGGCGCAGCCGTTGGGGCGGCCGGGGGTGGCCGTGTGGTCGGCGCGGCAGTCGGCGGGGGCCGGGCGGGCGGTCGGGCCCCGCGGCTCGGGGGGGGCTGCATAGCCTGGGCGCGGCGCTCGTAGGCCCTAGCGTAGTGCATCGCCGTCTACAGGTCGTGGGGGGCCTGGAGTTCCACGTCCACCCGTATGTGGTCCGGGAGGCCGCCGATGAAGAGCTCCGCGCGCTGCTGACCCGTCACGCCCGGGGCGTGGCACGCGAGGGCCTGGAAGCGATCGGCGAAGTCCTGCACCGTGGATGTGAAGGGGAGGCGCCCAAGCTCCGCGAGGCGGCTCCCGCGAATTGGCGGCCCGAAGCGAAGGAGGCATAGCTCCCGAAAACGGTCCTAGGGAGGCATGCCGCCCTCGTCCTGCTCGAGGGCGTAGTACCACGTCTGGGCGGCGCCCCGGAGGTGGTAGGAGGCGAGCCAGGTGCGGTCCGACGCCAGGGTGCGCTGCCCGCGGAAGAACTGCTCGCACTGGTTGAGCCAGTTCAGGGGGTCCTCCGACCCGTCGAAGGTGGCGAAGTCGACCTTGGCGTAGCGGGGCGGTGGCGGTGGGGCGGCGCCCGGGAGGGTGGGCAGCGGCGGTGTAGACCGGCGGGGGTGACGACTCGGCGAGCCAAGCCGGCAGCGGCGAGGGCGACGGGGGGAAGCGTATTTGGTGGATAGGTACGCCTCCCGGGGCGGTGGAACCCGGCCCGGCGGTGGAGGGCGGTGGCCACTGTGGCCAGGACAGCGCCGGGGACGGCGTCGGCTGTAGCTGCACGCCCGTGAACGCCGGCAGCCAGGGCGAGGGCGCCGGCACGGTGAAGACCGGGGGCTGCGGTGGCGCCGGGGGCCCTTGGGAGCCCATCAAGAACAGCCGGATCCCTTGGACGGCGGTGGCGAGGTCGTTGACGGCCCCGCTCAACTGCTCGGGGGTGTAGATGACGGGCGCGGCGGGGGCGGCGGCCGTGGTGGCGGCGGCGACCGTGGTGGAGGGCGGCGGCGCGGAGGACGTGGAGGCGAACGGAGACGACGACATGATCGAACGAGAGCTAGCTGATACCAAGTTGGTAGGGGCTAGGGCTCTACCAGTCCGACTGCGCAGATTGTATGGATGGAAGTGCTCAACACGAGAGGGAGGAGGGCGGCGCCGGCGGCCAGCCACCGTCGCGTGGAAGGAGAAGGCGGCGCACCAGGGGGTGGCGGCTAGGGTTGGGACTGCCGACTCCTTTGGGAGTCGGCAACAATAATGATTATTGCTGCTTAATGTCTCACGTACGATTACAACTTGTTTATAAAGAGGTAAAACTGAATAAGATTAAATGGGCTAATCCCCTAGTTGGGCCCACGGTTGGACCCCCTCCTCTTATACGTGACGCCGGTCATAACATGAACTCAGGAGACGGGAGCTAATGTGATTTTTTGATGGATATTCATATGTATGCGTATAAAAGTACGGAGGGAAAAAACGTTTAAATTTGCACCTTAGAGCATCTCCAATAGCTGCGCTATAATGGGCATAACTGCTTTCTAGGGCATTTGACGGTCAAAGTGTTGCTCCAATAGCTGTCCTTGATGTATATTTTGCACCAAAAAATTTAGGGCAGGCTTAAAATACAACACAAGTGTTCCAAATATAGGACACTTCTGACTGCTGCTGATCTTTTTTTAAGGACATTGGTCCCTGTACCACCCAAGACCATAAGAAAATAACTTTTTACATCACTTTGTTGCTCCAATAGAAAATAGAGCAGCACCCATAATAACAGAACTGTAATGTATTTTAGCGCACCAATTTTAGTGCAGCTGTTGGAGATGAATATTTTCCAATGTCCTAAAAAACACATTTTGGTGTTGCAAATTTTATTCCAACCAGTTTTGGTGCCCTATTATAGGTCAGCTATTGTAGATGCTCTTAGAGCAAAATTGCCACGATTTTTTTTAGCAAAAAAGCAATGCTTCAAAGAACCTGTCCCGCTCAGCTAAATACTCTCTTTGTTCCACAATATAGAGGATGCACTTAAAATAGGAGAGACGACACTAACATACATATATCATGCTCAAGGCAGGAAAAATAATGCAAGGAAAGTGTGTTGATATTCCTGTAGTGGATAAAAACACCTTATGTTCCTCCCCCATCAGTTGGGAAAACATTGAAGACAAAGGAAAAAAAAAAGTTAAAGTTCAACCTTGCAGACGTCGTAACAAAGGACATTCAGAATCAAGTCTTTTACACTGATTATTTATTAAGAAACACATGCACGATTTGATATTTTTACAACTCCCATACAGTTGCATATTATGGCCAGATGACGGAACAGCACTGTCAGTTCTCGTCACAGCAGCAACATTTTGGTCAAACATCAAACATGAGACTGAACTTGGTAGCGAGAGGAACGGCTATTATGGCAGCACCCAGAGCAACACCAAATATACGATGTGAGATTGAGAACGTAGCGCTCAGCTGTGGCTTCTTCAGAGGAAGATGGGGTGACAATGGACGGTTTGCAACAGGAGCTGACATGGGACGGCTTGTGTGCAGGGATCTGCTTCCAGATGGAGACACCCTTGGCTGCACAGCTCCTAGGGGACAAGATGTGTAGCCCCTTGCTTGCCCAAGGCTTGAGGAGCATCTAAGGCCATCCATGCTGTTGAACGATGAGTTTGAGCTGCCAAGGGCGCCTGAAACCATCATGGCAACAAATGTGGCAAGCCAGAACGGAAAATGAACTGTAAACTTCTATAGAAGGGAGTTAAAAAATAACATATATCTAATCGTTGCCCATAATTCATGTTTCTACATGAAACAAGACACATCAAACCAATGAATCTACAATTCCATATCAAAATAAAACAAAAGATATACAACTGATAATGAGCCACATGAGACATGCATGAACTATTGTTCCCACAGAAAATTCATGTTTAACCAAGAACAGCACTTTGTCTCAAAGAATCTGGATAAGGTGTAAATGACCAGATATATATGTCCATAATTCAGCTTCTCTCGAAATAATATATTAAGCTGCTAGTCTGCTACCTAAACTGTTAATCCATCACAAAACCTATACAGCTAGAGTGCACTTGCGAAGGTGCCTGTATGCTCCTGCTACCATAGTACATCATTAATAGCTATAGTATTGATCCATGTTGTGGCGGTTTGATATCTTCGAAGGTCAAACTACATCAAGGGGACAAAGAACACAGAGATATGCCCAAGAGATCTTACCACGAAGAGCAAATGGAGCATTGCTGAAGAGTGCAGATCTAGCGGTGCTGTGATGCTTATCCATTCCTGCACAGAGAGAACCGATAAGAACACCTAGCATCAACACGCTTTAGTAACAAAGAGTACAATTATCCAAGTTTTCTCAATCGAGTTAATGTATGAAGCCAAGATTAATTGGAAATAGTGAAGTTGATTTTTGAGAACATAATCAAGTAATGCATTTCATAAAAATTCCTGTAAAACTTGAAGCTAGGCAGATTACCGGACTCACAGTAAACCCAACCAAACCGTGATCCTGGTTCCTGCCAGCACGCAGCAGGGTAGTGGACAGATTACTGTTTACTTGAGGGCAAGGGGCAGAGCCGTAGGAGGTGACGTGAGCTATTTTCATGGTTCCACTGGCTGCGGTCCTTGTGGTCAAATGTGGAGCTGTGATTGTGGTGCAAAACATAGCGAGAGGTAAGGTAGCTCATAGCATTGGATGGAACCGTAAGTAGCTAACTGGCAGGAGCGCACAAGGTTCAAAGAGATAAAATAGCAGCACACAAGTGCTCGGCAGTGGCCAAACGAGGAGCTTTGTCCGGAGTCTGCTCCTTCTCAAACTTGGTTTATAAACATGGCTAACCATATCCATTTTTACTGAATCATGTTGATGGTGAAGTACTGAGGAAGTGTACCCTTTTTTATGCATTTGACACGTGCAATATTTTCCCTCCTAGACCATCCGCAAAATTTACTTTTAAAAGTTTCTTAGGTTGAACAAGACTAATGTTTACTCTTTAAAGTTGTATTGTGGCATGGTATGATGGAAGGAATCCTAGTCTCAAAGCATACCAAACATTGACGAGGTAGAATATTTCCTAGCAAATGGCGGCTATTAGCTATAAGTCGATGGTATTTTTTTTCAAGAAAAAGCAAAGCTTGCGTCTCGATGCATTGATAGAAAGAATAGAGTTACAACTTACACGACTAAGACTAGGCCGAGACAACCGAGCACTAATTCTCTCGAGCGTACGATTCGGTAGCAGGGACACGACTCGGATGATTCGGGGACGATGATCCGGGACGATACGATGGAGCGAAGCAGCTGGGCCGTATCTAGCTACAGTCCATGTTAATAAAAGGCCCATCTAAAGGCCTTGCCTGTCCGTATAGCCCGCATGACACCAACCGCTCGTTCTTTTTCCTACCGATCCAGCACTAGCGAGTCATCCATGCCGGCGCCGCCGCACATCAGACCTTCAGGAGCCGGCGGTCTGGGCAGACCGTTCCCGGTGGACGGTGAGCTTCTCGGGACGCGTTTCGGCCATCGAATCGGGCCGTACCGCACCTCGTTTCCGATCCCAATTCCGGGACGACGAATCCGGTTCGAGGGACGGCATGCCGTTCCCCGTTTCCGGCTACTATGCTCAAGACAAGGTCACGGTTTTAACAGACGCTAGACAGATGTTACAAAAGACAGCACCAAACAAACCCAGACCTAGAAAATTTAACTAAGGAAACTGTCAACCCAACATCCCTCTTGTCCTACATTATTCATGCATACAGAACCATCTAATTCCACACCCTGCTAATCCACAATTGGCAGATTTCGTGTAGAAGAACTCGTACGTGACCGGGTCTTTAAAACGTAAATACATGTCCAAGACGTGAGCAGTTTGACAGAGCACATTTCTACAAAAGAAAAAAAAAATCGGCAGCATGGATGGTGAATGAACCCTAGACGAGCATAGAAGTTTCTGAAGATGATAATGCCTATAAATTGGCTGATAGAATCGTGTGCCCTATATCAGTCGTCGATGCATGTTCTATTCTTTTCTCTTTTGCAGCCGATATCTACAATAGGGCATAGGCCATGCATGGATTATACTCTTCATTTATTTTCTCATCTCGATTCCCGTTCACAATAAGCAAACCGCCTTGTGATGATCAAGCACGCCAGGTATTAGGTCAATCGCAACGTAATCGGTTTCATTGTCTACTAGACAACTAAACAGGAAGAAAATGTAGATCTAGAGACGAAGGGAACCACGAGACCAAGAGGAAGTGGGACTAGGCGCGGAGGAGGGGGAGGAGATGATGCCTGGCAGGAGGCGGAGAGGAAGCCCTACCTGCTGCCGGCGTGGATGCAGCGCGGGACGCGATCGATCGGAGTCGGGGAGGCGGCGCGTTCCTGAGAAAAGCGACGGGGCTCAGGGCAGCTAGGAGAGGCTGGGTGACCCACGAGCAGTGCGACTGAAAGTTTAGACCGCGTACGCTCGCGAATTAGAAATCGGCTAATACTTTTTTCATTCGAGTCCCATTCCCCTGAACTCTTGAGCGTGTTTTTCCGTTTGATCCGAAATAAAACTTAAATTCTTGAAAATTTGCATATCTCATCTGACCCTAAAAGACACGCCTAGGTGGATGACAAATGACATGAAAATTTCAACAATATCGGACCGAACCATTTAAATCTAGACCGGCCCGTTCCAACCAAACAAAATCCCCACCCTGCCACCTGGTCAAACTACCACATGTGAACTCACGCATTCCAGCTGTATTGATGTTCGGCTTGTCAGTTACACCGTCCCGCTCGGAGCAGTGCTATACGTATGACGTTTTCTATCTGATTTTCATACAATGCGCACTAGCTTGTTCTTATATCCCCGCTTGTTGGCGCCCTCTCTCATCGTCACACTCATCAGGGAAATCTTGTGAATGATTTATACCTCCTCTTTTTAAGTGGAAGACATAACTAGACGGTCAGGTTCAAGAGGATGATATGGTGGGTTTGGTTTTAAGGTGTTGCTTGCTAGGACGGGCAACATGGCACGGGAGTGCTAGGGCTGGGGATGCCACTGCCATGGTGACCAACACGGTGCTAGAGGTCGACTAGGTTTGGGCTCAGTGTTTTTTCTTGTTTTGGATATGTGAGGGGTGCGTCACAGTTCAATTGTCCGAAGTTGTTTTCCTTATCCACGTGTGAAAGTAATGAGTACAAAAATCGCAATTTGCCTAGCAAGCGCCTCATTCTAAAAGCATATGATTACTTATGAGAGCCTAATTCTCTCGGATCCAATACAAATATGAAGGAAGGGATTTGGTGTCACTGTATTTATCGGATTTGGTGTGGTGTGAACTTTTTCAAGAGTTTAGAATTTATTTTGATCAAACAAAAAAACTAGAATGAAAAGTAAAATTTCACAAGAATTCAGTATAAAATATAGGAATATATTTTAGTAGAAGATGAAAAAACACAGAAAATAATGCCTTCGTCTTAGCAAAAGGACGGAGAGGGGAGATGAAATGTCTGCGAATTTGAAAAATGAATAAAAGAATGAATTGTTTTGAAGAGAAAAGAGAAGTAAAAGTAAAGTCGATTTTAGAAGCCGGCGTGCACTAGCATATTCGCACGCTGCCTGGCGCAGACGGTTTCTTCCTTCTCGCTGCTTGCCTTTTCTCCGCCGCGCCGCGTGACCGGCCGGCGAGCGAATAAGCCTGTGAAAATCTTCGGCGGTTTCGATCCATTCCTTTCGGGCGGCGCCGATGGAGAAGATGAAGGGGTTTCTGAAGCGGCGGCCGACGCCGCAGGAGCAGCTGCGCGAGTGGCAGCGCCGCCTCCGCAACGAGTGCCGCGTCCTCGAACGCCAGATCCGAGGTTCCTCGTCCCCTTCTATTTTCCTTTTTCCCCTTGCGTCGAGGCGAATCGCGGCCAACTCGCCTTGGTGGGCAAAACCGCGGAGGTAGTACTAATTAATCGGGTGACTGCCTGGGAGGCGTAAGTAAGATGATCGGAACCATGGATGGGGTTGGGCCAAACCCTTGTTATTGCATTTTCCGCTGATTCTTTAATTTTGGCTTGCTTTTGCAGATGTCCAGAGAGAAGAGAAGAATGTGGAGAAAGCTATCAGGGAGGCTGCTAAGCGCAACGACATGGGATCCGCAAAGGTGTGCTTATTTTTAATCTTGTTATTTTGGTACATGCAGCATCATCATCGCACATAATAGAAAATCATAGATTTGTATTGTCGTCTATACGAACATTTCAGTTTCTTCGGTATTACTTGTTTAATTCTGTTCATCAAAAAGCAAGTTCACAGGCTGTTTTGTTCGTAGTTCATTTAGTTCCATGCCCTGCTTTTACTGAAAGACTTTGCTTTAGTTTAGGAACAATGAGCATTATCGGGGAACGCTCGTGCCAAAATATGAAACCTTAACTTTGCACACCTCATGAGCATTTATAAGCACCACATACATATTCTTGGTATAACACTTCAGAGTTCAGACCCAACATGAGTAAATTCTTGGCAAAAAGAAAAGGGGAAAGTCTAACTTTAAAATATTAGTAGATTTTATACTTTTATCTTGCTTAGTGTTGTGGAGTTAGCTTTCCCTAAATGGAAGATGCTATGTCCAATCATAGCCCATTCATGGAAATAATGATAAATAATCAATATGGATAATTTCAGTTTCGGGAAGCTTCAATATAGAATTGATACTAGATTTGATTGTCATTAATGTGCCAGAACTATCTTCTGAAAATGATGACTTCTTGTATCTTTAATTGGTACATCACCAGAAATAAATGAAAACTGCAGGTGCAAGTGAAGTTATCCGTATTGCTCGTCTAAATAGAAAGCAAAATGAGATATCTGCATTATATTTTTACATAATTTATTTGTATTAGATAACCAGTTAAAAATTATCACATCTTTCTTGTTTATTTTTACGTCTGCCCCTAAAAAGTACCATTTTAGAATACTGTATTCAAGTAAATTATATAGTAACGTGTTATCGATTAACATTAGCTCCTGCATCCATCGACTAACCTGTGGAATTAGTGGACTGATACGCTAGAAGAATCCCACTTACATATTCTTCTAGCCTCACTTAAACTTGCAGTTTCTTAGTGTCCTTGCTCCTTGGAACCGGCAGTTTCTGGCCATATGGACAAGCTCACCACATAGCTAACTCAGTAATTACAACCCCACATTTATTTACCCAGCTCTCCGTATGTTTTAGTCAGTTACTATTATGTTTCGCGTTTCAGCACATATAACTCAGTGAAGTTTCTACTGTTGAGCTTATCATGCCAGAATAAGGTGAACAGTTTACTTTATTGCTGATGTTATCATTTCAATTTTATGTATCAGGCTCTTGCAAAGGAACTTGTGCAATCAAGACGTGCTGTTAATCGTCTTTATGAAAACAAGGCTCAACTAAACTCTGTATCAATGCATCTTGGAGAAATTGTTGGTACAATCCTTTTTTATAAACATTTTGGGTGTTTGGGCATCTGACACTTTTAGTTATGCGGTATCATTTAGCTCATGGAAGATATGATCATTGTAGCTGTTGGCAATTTCCCTCGTACAAATTATTACGAACTAAAGTTTCTTGTATGCATCACTTGCCTTTGGGCAGTCATAGATAGTTCTGTTACCATAATTGGCAGATTGGCTATGATACCCTCCGAACCCCGATCCCGATCGAGCAATCTAGATCGGGGTTCACAGTCAATGCCAATCACATAAGGTTCAATCCAAGCCGTTAATGGTTGACAGACTAAAGAAATCATGAGAACAATGAAAGGAGGGAAGGATGATAGCATGTTCGCCTCCGTTGCTGCTCGACCATGCTGTCGTCAATGTCGCTAGAGCACATCAATCATGCCATTGCCGGTCAGCATGAGGAGCAGGGCGGCAGGGAAGCATTAGGTGCAGCCTAATAGGCTTGAGATCGATCAGTAGAGGGTAGGATATAGATGGATGCAATGTTACCTTAGGCCTGCCTTACTAGCTTACGGCTTATTTTCTTAAAAGAAGAACAAAGACGAATCATTATTGGGCTGGATGGAGCTGATCAGGCCCATTTTACCTTTTTCTTGGTGGGAATCTTTTATCTAGGCAACTATGTGGTATATGTGGTGTTTTGATCTTATAGCTTTGGTGCCTAATTGTTTTTCTGATTCTTGAACCCCATCTAAAGATGTGTGAACGGGAAATGTATACCCCCAGCAAACTTAATTGTACAGAAAATTGCAAATCACGAACCCTAATCGCAAACCAAATGATCTGCAAATCTGGTAACTATGCCATTCGAATGTTTTGTGCCTTTTGTAGCTATAAATCGAAATTTGTATATGCCATTCCAAGGTTTCATGCCTTTGTATGTCCAAATAGATGTCTAACTAAGGCAATGACATGCGGGTACCTGTCCACTTTGTGAGCCTCCTAAAGTTGTAATTTATGTTACAGTGCAAAAATCACCATAAAAATTGTTTCAACAGTTATTTCAGTATTCTGTAGCACCTTAAAAATATAATTAAGTACTCGTCTTATTTGGTTTTGAATGGTGTTTCTTTCAAGTTTTGCACTTTTACTTGTTAGAATACTCGTGAACTTACAGGTTGAAACCAGGACCCAGTTTTTGTATCAAACTGAAAAAATATTATATTGTGTCTACATTGGCATTTCCAAGACTTGACATCTTTATCTGGGGTCGGAAAGTAGTGCTTTTTTTCTATTTATTTGCAAACTGGTAACTTCTGTTCTTGCAATTTTCAGCAACTGCAAGAACAGTAGGTCATCTGTCAAAAAGTGCTGAAGTTATGAAGATTGTTAATAATTTGATGAAAGCTCCAGAATTGGCTACCACGATGCAAGAATTTAGCAAAGAAATGACAAAGGTAATTTATCAGTGTGCTAGATACTTAGTCCATATGAAGTAACCACTTCCTTTTGGTTTGCACTGTCATTGTCATTGGTATATTTCTGTTCAATTGTTACGAGAATGATCAATGTGTGGTGTGTTCTTACTTTGCTAACTTTTATGGTTCTAACTCTAGGCAGGTGTAATGGAAGAGATGATGAATGATGCAGTTGATTCAGCATTGGACTCCGAGGACATGGAAGAGGAAATTGAAGAGGAGGTGGATAAGGTTCTTGCTTCAGTAGCAGGGGAGACTGCTTCGCAACTACCAGATGCTGCTAGGACACAGAGGGTTAAGCAAGCTTCAACGAGCAAGGTTCCAGAAGAGGTAGATGCTTCACACTTCCATTTTTGTTTGCATATCGTTAACATGTAAACATTCAGCTACATATGCTTTAGAGAAATGAGCTATGGCTCTGAAGAAGCTATTGCGTGGAACTTTTCCTTTTCCTGAGTTAAAGTTGTCCTCTATAGATAGACAACATCCCAACTGTAGTTTCTTAATACCAAGATCAATGGATTACTAGTACTCCACATTAAATTTTCTAATGTTATCCAACTAAAGTATGCTTTTGTTGTAAGAATTTTATATTGCTTTGCTATCTATTAAGACCACTTGTGTTTTTGCATTTTGCAGCGACAAGCTGTTGCTGAAGGGGCTGATGACGACGAGGAAGATCTAGAAGAGATCAGGGCGCGGCTTGCCAAAGTGAGGTCGTAAACTATGCTCCCCTGAACCTTGTAACTTTGGGAATTCACAGTTTACGAGATAATACCCAAACCCTTGTATGCATCGGGTTGATAAAGGTGGATTCTTGCTCACTTAGCTGTGTTTGCACCAGTAATGATTTGTTGTATAGTAGGCAATGCGATGAGGACGATACGTATGGATGTTGACCTGACAATCATTTGATACATATAACCAATGGTTCACACAAAAGTTTAATAGTCTGGGAGCTGTGTAAACTCTTTTACAGTATGTTACGTGTACAGAAACTACAGAGAGACTGGTCTTTCTTCTGTACTTGGACGGGTGGTTCCTTAGCTGATAAGCTTCTGGCTCCAGCGACCCTGCTACCACTTAGGGTTGTGCATCTCGTAGATGTTTTATAACAGGGCATCGTTTCTTTTCTTTAGCCATTTTTCAGGAGCTAAATCGTGCTATATATGTTCTGATTATATTTTATAATATGTCGTGAAAACTAGCTAGAATAGATCAAACAAGCATTAAAATAGATCTGACTGATAAGAAATAAAATTACAGATTGGTGCAGATTTCTCCCCACACCCATGTCGCCTTGACCTAGGGCGACCCTGGAGGCTCCCGTAGTCCCGTGCAGCCACCCTGCAAACTCTGGGGGCACAAAGCTTGGTTCAGTGGGGGTGGTTGTGCGTGCAGCCACCCTGCACACCCTGGGGGCACAAAGCTTGGTTTAATGGGGGTAGTTGTGCGAGGCTGGGGGCAAAATTCCAATGCTGGCATTTATGATGGCGACACCTGAGGGCGCCATTGTTGTGCAGTCTTCACACATTGTCCACCTTTGCACGATTGAGGGGAAATATTAGATCCATCTTCTGGATCGGATGGCAGTGGCGTCTTTACCTCATTTTAGGCTTTGTTTCCGAGCTGATGATTCATAGTTGGTCTCCTCTTTCTCTCTCTCCATTCCCCTTTTGAAAGTCGCACATGTTGCTCTGGCTACCTCCCCCTCTCCTCCGGTGGCCCCGTCGACCGGACTGAGAGAGGGAGGGAAGGCTGGCCATTCATGTGAATACTAGTCTAGGTATTTTAGGTTGGGCTTGTTTACCCTCGGTGGCATTTGGCGTGATGTCGATGGAGAGTTGGTAGTTGATCTAGTGGCTAGCGGGTGTTGTTCTCCTCTTCATGGCACTTTGTAGGTTGGAGCCGGAGATGTGGGAGAAGGACTTGTTGCCTACCCTGTGAATAAGCTCAAGGTTAATCCTCCATATCTAGAGGTTTTGGTAGGTGAAATTGATGCATATTTTGTTGTTCGGCCTCCTTGCTCCGGTCATCGGGGAGATGGAGGGGGGGGGGGGGGGGGGGGGGGGATGGTGCTTTGCTTCAATCTATCCGGCGGGGTGCTCGTGCTGCTCAAATCATTTGGATGGCCGTCTTGCCGCTGCTGTTGGAGATATGTCCAAGAGGCAATAATAAAGTTTTTTTTATCATATTTCCTGTTCATGATAAATGTTTATTATCCATGCTAAAATTGTATTAATCGAAAATAAATACATGTGTGGAATATAAACAGCAAAGTGTCCCTAGTAAGCCTCTAATAACTAGTTCGTTTGATCAAGTGTTGGTTAGAAGTTTCCTAACCAAGGATTAATGAATCAACTTGATAAACGGAGTTGTATCATAGGGATGATATAATGGATAGACCCAATTTAATAGATGTCAAATATAGTTTCCTTAGACCATGAGATTATGTTACTCCCGTTTACCGGAGTAATGCTTTGTGGACATCAAACGTCACTTCGTAACTGGGTGATTATAAAGGTGTCTTTCAGGTATCTTCGATGGTAGGTTGTTGGGTTGCATGAATCAAGACTGGGATTTGTTCGTCCAACCGTTGGATAGATATTTCTGGGCCCTCTCGGTAGCATAGCATCCAAACGCTTGCAAGCTTATGACTAAGTAGCTAGTCATAATGGATCCTATCCTATGGGAACGAGTAAAGAGAACTTGTCAGGAACGAGATTAATCGGATATGCAGATATGAGTGATTAAGTCTCGGACAAGTAAGATATCGTGAGACAAAAGGAATCGTATATGGATTAATTAAAGTACTTCGTTGAATATGTAGGAATTAATATGGGCATCCCGGTCCCGCTATTAATATGACATATTCTCGAACCCGCAGGGTTACATACTTAACGTTCGATATAGTTAGGGCTCGAGATAAATGATGGTGTCAAAGAATATTGATTCGGAGTCTCGGATGGGATCCCGGACATCACGGGGAGTTCCGGAAGAATCCGGAGAATAAGATTCATATAAGGAAAGTGGTTTCCGGAGGTATCGGAAAGGTCCGGGAATTTTCCGGCAGGGTACCGGTATATTCTAGAAGGTTCTAGAAGAGTCTAGAAGTGGGGCCCACAGGTGTTTGGGGCCCACGTGGAATAAAGGAGTGGTGAAGTGGCCTAATGGGCCAGTCGCACCAGCCCTACAAGGCCCATGCGGGCTAGGGCTTGAGGAGGGGGCAAACCCTAGGGGTTGGCTTAGGGGCCAAGGCACCCCAGCCGACGGCCCTAGGGCTGCCTTGGGGCGCACCCCTGACGTCCTATAAAAGGAGGGCCAGGGCGCCGGCCGCCGCCCCTGCTGCTCCTCCTCCCTGCCCTAGCCGCCGCCTCCTCATCTCCCTCCTCTCCGCAGACGCTTGGCGAAGCCCTGTCGAATCTCCACCATATCCACCACACCACTGTCGTCGTGTTGCTGATCTCGCGAGCCTCTCCATCAACTCTTGCGGGATCAAGAACGTGGAGTCTTCATCGAGCCGTACGTGTGGACACCTCGGAGGCGTTGCTCGTGCGACGCATCAGATAATACATCTCCTTGCGACTAGACGAGTTTAGTTGCGTGGATCGACTAACCAACCCCTGCCTCGACAAAACACGCTCAGTTTTCTTCGAGGGTGAGATTTGATCTCCTTCTTGCTACCTTCATCTAGTAGATCGGATCTTGTCTAGGGTTTTATTCCGCCATGTTTGCGTAGGAAATTTTTTTGTTTTCTATGCTGCGACCCTTCAGCTGCTTCATATGGTCAAAGGGTATGTTGGCCATTCTTGCTCCCGGCTTCATGCCTTCTTGGAGGATTTTCAACTTCGGCCAAAGACTCCACATAGATGTCTGCCCAAGTGGTTCGTCACTGGTGTCAACATCGATGCTCTAGTTGTCAAGTTCATCATAGCTTGGAACGGTTTGATGATTTCATCCGAAGCCGGATTAGCATGGATTATCTCGCTTGACATCCTTCCCCTATTTTTAGTGGTGTCATAGGGTGGCAACCAGACGACCAACACGCAAGACACTCCAGCTTCACTTCGTTAGAAAGGTGAACAACTCCTCCGGGCAGGGGCGGATCCAGTGGGGGTTCCATGGGTGCCAGCCCTAAAAAAATTCAGAAAACATTTTATATACTAATGTATGGACCAATCTTAATCAATAACTCTAAACTTGTGAAGCCCATCAAGTAGAACGAGGATGTTTTTCAGGGTTGGCACCCCCACTGTTCTAATCCTACCTCCGGGTTTGGTTGAGTCGACGAGATCTTTGATGCCGATATTTTTTAACTTGTTCTTGTAATTTGTGATGTTCTCCTCAAATAGTTTTAGTTTTTCTCTCTTTTTTTTTCATGATGTGAGGTTGGCTGTACTCACTTCTATTCTTTCATGAAAACAACACCCGCTATCTTTCGTCTACCTTGCATTTCATTTGAGCTGAGCCGAAAAGTGAAGAATTAACATAGTATCGTTTTAATTGACGCGGTGAGTCAACTGAGTTAGTTCAAATTCATAATACAAATGACATCAATTAATTGGGAATAGAGGAAGTACTAAATAATAAAAAGTACGCATATATTTCAAAATAAAATAAAAAGTACGCATGGATCATGAGGTTTCTAAAGCGATGGACACGTAGTACTGAAAACTGCAAGATGCCATTCGCAAAAAAAAAAAAAAAAACTGCAAGATGCCAAGTGTTGAACGGTAGAATCATCGCAAACTCCTCCACGTGGGCGACGCTCACCCTTGTGCTCCAAAAGGGCAGATCCACTTATCTGTCTCGCTGACAGATGGGCCATCATCGGCCAAAAAGATCTAAGCAGCACCACTTCGTCGGTTCCTCCACGCCAATAACTTCCGCCAACGAACGAAGTCTTCCCACTACTCGGCTCGCTTCTGATTCCGTCAGTTCACCTCACCGCACCACCACCGCTCGCCATGGGACCCACCGTTCAGTCACGGGCCCTCTTGCTCCTGCTCCTCGCCGCCGTCGCAGCCGCCGCGCCGGTGGACGAAACCTTCCTCCACCTCCCCTCCTCGGTGCGGCCCCTCGCCCCCAAGACCCCCCGCTCCGTCGGCGCCGACCTCATCCGCGCCCTCAACCTCCACCCCCGCGACGCCTCCCCACACCGCCGCTTCGGCGTCGGCAGCGATGCGGTCCCGGCTGGAACCCTCACGGAGAGGCCGATCCACCTCGCCTCTCTGGTGGCCGGAAACGGTAGCGACGGCGACGCGTCGGTGGGCAACCTCGGGCACCACGCCGGGTACTACCGCCTCGCCAACACCCACGACGCCAGGTGAGAGCTCACTCACTCCACCCGCCTCCTCTTCCTCCATACCGAGTTTCTCGTCAGGCCCTCCCTGTGTTGACATCCGCCATTTCGGCGCACGTATCGTCGTCACCGTGTGTGCAGGCTGTTCTACTTCTTCTTCGAATCGAGGCGCCACAAGAAGGAGGACCCCGTGGTGATCTGGCTCACGGGAGGCCCCGGCTGCAGCAGCGAGCTCGCCCTCTTCTACGAGAACGGACCCTTCCAGATAGCGGACAACCTGTCTCTCGTCTGGAATGATTTTGGCTGGGATCAGGTAGACATACAGACTTGTCTGCTAGCCACTCTTTGCGATACGTTTCTTAGATTCCCTGTCGTTTTATAAACCTCTTTAGTATAGAACTATGCATAATCGTGTCTCTGCTTCCATATTGGCTGCTGCAGGAATCGAATCTTATCTATGTTGATCAGCCAACTGGGACTGGGTTCAGCTACAGCTCGGATTCGCGCGATACCCGCCACAATGAAGCCAGTGTTAGCAACGACCTGTATGAATTCCTGCAGGTAATAGTTGCTCTTATTGGGACAGGATGCACCTGAAGTTATTCACTCAGTTTGATATGGAGTTGAAATTATTACAGCATGCATTCCTAGTACGTAAGTGAATATATGTAGTACAGTAGGAATATATGCATCATTAATCCTTCCCATTAATAAGGGTGCTTCCTATTGTGTTGACAAGGTTAGGCATGCAAGACTATAGGTGAAGTAGTGTGATTAGCGTTATTTGTGAGTTACAACCGAGCTGCAAAAGTGGCCTTTCGTGTTTTTTTCTCATAAGTTCAGGATGCAACTTTGACAGGCCTTTTTCAAAGAGCACCCGGAGTATGTTGAAAATGATTTCTATATAACTGGGGAGTCATATGCTGGGCACTACATCCCTGCCTTTGCAACTCGCGTGCACAAGGGGAACAAGAATAAGGAGGGCATTCACATCAATTTGAAGGTTCTATTATCTCTTTCTTGATTTTTCCATATTGTTTTCAGTTATGAAGGTTCTGTTGTTTGAATCCCGTCTTTCCATTATTTTCAGGGTTTTGCTATTGGCAATGGACTAACAGATCCATCTATACAGTACAAGGCATACCCTGATTATGCGCTGGATATGGGTTTAATCACACAGTCACAATTTAACACTATTACCAAAATTGTTCCTGCTTGTGAATTTGCTGTCAAGCTATGCGGTAATTCCTGGACTCCTGGTTTGGTCTACCGCTGATAGTCAATTTGGCCTCTTGGACTAGCATAGAGTTATCAACAATGTTCAATGTTATCCATAATGTGTTCATCAGCATCTTTGCTTTCTTATGCCAATTTGTTTTCAAAAAGGAAAAAAAATGTAAGCCCTGTTCGGGTACCCCATAACATGTATGTATATCGCACTCAATTTTATCTTTTGTTTCAGGTACCTCTGGCACTCTATCTTGCCTTGCTGCCTATTTTGTTTGCAATACAATATTCAGTTCCATCAGGGTGATAATCGGGAGTAAAAATGTATGGTGGAATACAAAAGTTTATTTGGTTCTTCCTCTTTCTTCGAGTTTTTCTGACCCATCACCTCGCGTTTGCAGTATTATGACATCAGGAAGCCGTGTGTGGGGAGCCTATGCTATGATTTCTCTAATTTGGAGAAGTTTCTCAATCTGAAATCTGTCAGACAGAGCCTAGGAGTTGGAGACATAGAGTTTGTTTCATGCAGCCCAACTGTTTATCAGGCTATGCTCTTAGATTGGATGAGGAACCTTGAAGTTGGAATCCCTGAACTCCTTGAAGACGATATCAAAGTTCTGATTTATGCTGGAGAGTATGATCTCATATGCAACTGGCTAGGTGAGTGCCTTACGACTTGGAGTAGAGAACTCATGGGAACCCTGTCTATAGTTCACTTCTGTTTTGCATTTGTCGGTCTATACCACGTTTTAATCTTACGTTCTTAGTATACGCTGAGAATCATAGTGGAACGTTTTGTTATCTGATACTTCTGCTTTGCTTCCTTACAATTTGATTTTGTGCAAGAGATTCGTTAAGGAATTTAAATTTAAATATGTATCATATAACTTGAGTCTTGACTGTTCTGCGGTAAAATTTCTGGTGGAAGCATAATTCAGAAACACGGTGTCACACACTTAACTATAGCAAGGCAGAATTGACCTAGTAGAAGTCATCCATACTTGTCTAATCACAGAAAGGGATGGAATATAGCTTGTACGCCTTTCATGTTGTGTTGTACATAACACAAAACATTAAGACCAGTGGATGAAATAAGACAGTATACGGCTCAAAATCTCCAATAATGGTTTTCCTGATTCTAGCTGTGCTTTTCCTGATGTGTGTACATATTCTATTTGTGATTTGGTCAGGAAACTCGAGATGGGTGAACTCTATGGAATGGTCTGGAAAGAAAGATTTCGGGTCCTCAGCTGAGAAACCCTTCACGGTTGATGGAAAAGAAGCTGGAGTCCTAAAAAGTCACGGCCCTTTGAGTTTCTTGAAGGTTAGTTCTGAGTACATAAACACAAAAGGGGACTCGCTTACCAACAGTCCTTCTGGAACAAACAATAACCACGTCAACTCTTAGAAACATCTGCGTATGTTCACAAATATTCAGTATACAGAGAAAAGAAAAATTTATGGAAATCATTGAGATCAATAAGATGTGTAAGCTTTCTTTAGAAATCAACAGTTAAGCGACTAGGATCATAGGTCAAATGCCTGCTGTGTGTTGTGCCACACTACATCTTTGCAGTTGACCATGAAACTAACTCTTCTTTGCATCATCATCAGGTCCACGACTCTGGCCACATGGTACCTATGGATCAACCGAAGGCCGCCTTGGAGATGCTGAAGAGGTGGATTTCAGGAAACCTTTCAGACGCGTCTTCAAGCTCTAAGAGGCTCGACTTTGCCATGTAATCTGTACACCACGCAAGAGTAACTTTCGTGGCTCCGCCTTGAACTAGTGTAATATTGTATACTCAGGATGATCTTAGCCTCTTAGGTGATGGGATGCTTATTCGCTACCGTACATGTGCTATTTACCTTGTACGGTGTTGGAGGTTAGATGAGTGTGTAATAAAAGCCCTTCAGAGGTTTGTTGTGGACAGACAAGCGAATGTTGTACTACCTCCGGTCAGCTTTAAAAGGCGTGGCTTCGTAGACGAAGCTTATGCATTAAGCTTTTTGTCTCTGGCAACTGGGTCGAGCCACATGATCGTTTGTCCTGTGGGTAATGGACCGGTAGCGACGAGCAACCTGAAATGGATTACACTTGTGGAACTGGAACGGGGGAAATTTCCAACTGAAATGTATGATCAGTTACGGAACTGTGGAGAGCTTGACGAAGTACACATCCCGGGCATGGCTGATCCATCGCGCAGCCTAAAACAAAGCTCTCCACCTCCAGGTTGCCCACCTCATCTACCAGTAGATGCAACAGCGCCTAACTCTTCTTGACCCTGCCAGACACCCGACGGTGTGGGTTTGTCGGGTGGCTGCCCTATGTTCAGTTTTGCTCTTTTGACAGCCATTTATATATAAACTCTGTTCACACACCAAAAAATCATCATACCAAGGGCCTGAACCCTGATGGGTTGGGGCCTTGGGGGTACAATCAGACTCCTGACCAATGGTTTGTTCGCGATCCACTCCGCGTTGAGACCTTCAAGAATTTCATAACTAGATTATCTTACCTACTCCCTCCGTTCCATAATATAAGACGTTTAGCTTCCTAAAACTTCTTACATTTAGGGATAGAGGTAGTACTTATAAAGATTTACGTTGGTGGTTGTCCGTTCACTCCTTTCCCAGCTCACATGAATAGATTATCATAGAAGATAAATCAGGGAGGAGGCAGGAAGGACTTTGGAATTTCATGAATAGATAGATTAGCATAGAAGATGAATCTGGGAGGAGGCATGAAGGGCTTTCGATTGTGAGTCAGAGGCTCAGAGCCAGGGAAGTGGTTCACAGGCACCTCTAGGTTAATTTTTGGTTTTAGCACAAGTTTGTCCTACAAAAAACTTGGTTACCTACTATATTTGTCTGGGTAAATTTTGCTTGCCCATGAGTTGGCCAAAATTAAGGTAAAAAACTAGAATTGACGAAGATGGAATTTCCAAATAGAGTAATTGGCAACCATACCAAGTATACAATCCCAGCTCACATGAATAGATTATCATAAGAAGATGAATCAGGGAGGAGGCAGGAAGGACTTCGGAACTTCATGAATAGATTATCATAGAAGATGAATCAGGGAGGAGGCAGGAAGGGCTTTCGATTGGAGTCAGAGCCAGGCAAGTGGTTCAAAGGCGCCTCTAGGTTTTTTGGTTTTAGTACAAGCTTGTCCTACAAAAACCTACTATATTTGTCTGGGTAAGTTATGCTTGCCCATGAGTTGCAAAAATTAAGGTTAAAAACTAAAATTGACGAAGATGGAATTGCCAAATAGAGTAATTGGCAACCATACCAAGTATACAATCCTAGACCAAATATATTTTATAATGACCAAACAATTGGTAGGTGGATTTTGACCACCATCATAGGACTAGCAGCCGGATGAGCTCAGGGCTGCAAGGCATGGGGGTGGCAAGAAGAGCTGGACGTCAACGATGAGAACTTACCAACTAAAACAAACTGAATTTAAACATGGACCAACATAAAAACTACAGAAAACGGTTTTTCTATCATCAACAATTGCATAGTGCAACTAACCATCAAATGTGGCAATTAAAACTACACCACCAGTCCTTACTACACGTCCAAAAATTACAAACGAAGAAATATCCATAGCATGTTCTGTATATGCTGCCTAGTGTTTTCAACATCACAAGTCTGGAGGATTTCCCCCCTACTATTTTCGTCATTGCGTAGGTCTGCAGGTAAGTTCATGTAGTGGCGCATGTTGCTCCAGCAATAGCCCTGGAGAAAAATTGTAAACCACATCGAAGAACCTCCTGCCGTCTCATGTTCTGCTTAATCTTCTTTCTTCTCTTTCTTCGGCACAGGGCTTTGGTACATCACTATCTGACCCAAGATTGTACCGTTTGTCGCAATGCCGATTACAGAGCCCATAAGCACTTTCCAGGAGTCAAGGGTTCAGAGGAGTACAAAAATGGGAATACATCAAATAGACAGCACAATCATAGTGTATATATGTGTCACTGATTATTGATTACTAATACCACATTCCTTCAGAAATACTTGAGCTAACGTATCTTCCAGATAAACTCAAACTGACAGGATTTTGAACTAACAGATTAGTATGAAGACTATATAGGTCCACTAATCAACCAAAGCAGGAGTGATCAAGTATAAGGGAAAATAAAGCATATTGCAAATAACATACATAACATTAAATAATAAAACAGGCTCGTCAAGAAGCAAACAAGACAGCTCCATAAAAACAGTCAGAGACGTCCATCAGAATGAAGTAATGAGCTCTAATCAGAACCAAAGGATACCACTTAACGGAGTCTTCTCCTGGATGCTGGTAAAAACTCTTACTGCAACAGAAAGGAGCATTAAATAATTAGCCAGCTTTCAACAATCCATATAAGGAGAAATTTAAATAAGACTTGATGAACGGAAATAATATTTAGCTAAAGGCCAAAGTACTTGGCCAAATCAGAATATGACTGGTTTAACTCAACCAATCGTCTTAATTGGAGTATTCAGTATTACAAATTTTAACGATGCTAGTATTATTTAGTTTCATAGGCAGTAACATCATGATGAAAAAGAATCCCTACTAAAAAAAGTGATGGCTTCAAAACTTATGCCAACTATTCAATCTTACCAAGGGAACCAGCAAAGTTCATGAGACAAGTCAGGAAGCTCAGCTCGCCGGTGCTCTTATTCTGCATAACACGAACAGCCATTTTATATTTAAAAACATCTCTTCACATAAAAAACATTCTGATACAGTGCTACTAAAAGGGTACAGTAAAATGCTAGTCAACAACATATGTGATGTCATTATCCTGCTGATAAAAACCAACTTGCTACAAAAAATAGAACAAGCATATAGCTTGGTGTAGCACAATGTAACAGAAAGTAAACAACGTACAGTGAAATTTGTCCATATCTGCGGTACTCTAGCACAAAAGAAGATGGCATGCTGTGAAGCCTGCAAAATATAATGCTCCCAAAATCAAAAGAGAGCTCATACAAAACTTTTCAAGTGAAAATTAAATGCCATTTACTGCTTACATAAAGGATTTCAAAAAGACCTGGATCAATTTTCCCAGCCAAAACAGTCGGAGCTAATCCACAATATCTAAACGACCACTGTTTAGGGAAAAGCATGTAAGCATAAATACTAAAATCAGCATTATGTTATTAAATTCGAGTTTCCCATCTGCGTCAGCACATTCTTGTTGCGGTACCTAAGAACAATTATAATATATTCATGGAAAACAAGGATACATCAAAGCTTTCATCCATGTTTTGCTTCCCATCGGTGGCGAGTAATAGTAAATGATTGCAATCAAGATAATTGCTGCAAGCAAAAACATACATTAGTTAAAGATCGGTGAATCGTTTCTACGCAGAAAAGATAGTAATGATATTTCACTACTGTCAACTTATGACATTAGGTAAAGACAAACCTTGGATCAACAGAAAAGCTAGCTCTCCATAAGCTGAAAAGGGCAGTCCTTTATGAATACAATATGCCAGAGCAATTGTGTAGCCAATGAGCTCAAGCTCAAAGGATGCAACACTAAGTCCTCTAACACTTCCATGCTTCAAAATCTTTAGTATCTGCAACAAAAAGGTTCGTATTCAATGAAGATCGTCGAAAAGAGAAGGCTGTCTATAGAAGCATCACAAAAATGATCGAGGATTTATTCTTTTGCAATTGAATCATGTTACCTTTTATTGTGTTTATAGATGCAATTTCCGAAACAGCCAGATGCAGATCATTCAGTAAGTCATGGATGTGATAATGTGATCCTATACGATAATTGTTTCCCTACATTTGACCTTAAATACCCATCTTATGAAGACCACAGCTCATGTTATTGTGCTTATCATCTTCATGAGAGATTGGATTTTTTAATAGTATATATATAGGCCTCATACTTCCACAGGATTTTATATAATGCAATCCACATTTATAAGATTGATTAACTTTACAGTTTTGCAAATACAGTGGAGCATGCCCGCCTACTATATCAGCAGTTCAGCACCATACATTGACCGCTATAAGAACTCTGCCATCACTACACTTCTCCTACGCGATACTTAAAACATTGCTTTGTGCAGATTATATACTGCCTGATTATCTGAATTCATTGGTTGATTAAATAAGCATAAAGAAAAATCTATCAAGCAAGTTACTATCAGTATACAATGAAGTGCAAAAAAGTATGCAACCCTTTCTACTAGTGTAGCAATCCAAGATATGCATGTAGTCCAAGCTCTCTCACTGAACTTTTGCAATACTCATAAACAAAAATCCATTTTCTCGATTCCTCCTCAATGCATGGTCCCGTGGCTGATCCTTGTCATTGCAATGGTTGACGACACAAGGCCAATAAAACAACAAGAATCATGTGAAACCGCAACACAAAAAGTCACAACAAAACGACAAACAAAATCTCAGACATGCGTCCATCTTTTAATTAATTTCCAAAATCAGGTACATCAATTCAACACATAAAAAGAAACAAGCTACATGTTATGGGAAAGGTGAAGAAGCAACTGCCCACACAACCCAAACTAGTTATTAATTCATGACACTAGATACAGGCACCTGAGGGAGCTTGGTGACAGTGGATGTAGCGACGATGAAGTACCCAAGGACCGTTGACAAGAGCGGTAGTAGGGAGTCCATGGAAGGGATCTTATTATCCAGCGATCTTGACAGGATGTAACCTATGTCCATGCCCAAGATTTTCGCTGTCGTCCCATTGGCTGATCTCCTTCCATTGTTCATGCCCAAAGTCTCCAAACTTTGGAAACATGGCAGCGAGCAGGTTCCTGTCGAAGGTTTTCGCACGCAACAAGCCATCAAGGATGAAGGTTTCCCTGAAACCTTTAGGATGGGAGGTTTTCGCACGCAACAAGCCATCAAGGATGAAGGTTTCCCTGAAACCTTTAGGATGGGAGGTGTGGGGGTTGTAGGACATGTTTTTCTGTGCACTGGCCAAGATTGGGGTGCACTAATGGTGGTGACAGAACAAAGCATGGGGAACCGGGATACCATGTTCGGTAATGAATTTCTAGATTCAAGCAAGGGGCTGAGAAGTGAGAAGTGAGAACTGCAAATGCCTCTGAGCAGGGAGGCTTGCATTTCTCATGGGCAAGAATGAAACGCCAAGATTTCATGCCCCTACACATAATCAATCACAAGGATCACGCAGCCACTCAGCAAAGAAACAAAGATTTTCGCCAGTGGCTTCTCGATTCCCTGGTTTTATGCACAAGCGGCATGCCCTCCGAGGTCACAGCCAAGCTATAAGATCAAACAAATAGACTTTTATGCACAATTCCGCACGCCATGCTCACGTAAAGAACATGAAATCCTCCTCACACCTACCCAGCACCAGACGAGCTCACAGATCAGAACAGGCACGCAGAACCCGCATCTTTGGATCCATACGGCACAACTATCTACGGCTGGCAAATGTTGCAATCTCGAGAAAAATCCAGGGGGAAGCTACCTAATTAGGCCAGACGATAAAAGGCAGGAACGACGAACCTGAGGGAGCTTGACGGTGGTGGAGGCGGCCACGATGCAGTAGCCCAGGAGCTTGGAAACGAGCGGGAGGAGGCAATCTTTTTCCGGGATCTTGGCGTCCGCGAGCGCCGAGAGGACGCACCCGAAGTTCATGCCCAGGATCTCCAGCTCCATCGTCCCCAGATCCACCTTCATCACCATGCGTATCTACAATTTTCCTCAAGTCGCTCACCTCTTCGACGTGCCCAGGATTAATGGCGTTCCGACTCCGACGGCGGCAGCTATTCCGCCACGTCTTCTCCGGCGTTGCTGCTCCGTGTCCCGTGGCCGTGCAGGATAGAGAGTTGGCGTGCAGAGGGGAGGAACAGCGATGCCCTCAGAGCTTCTCAATTGGGCTGAAATCACCTACGCGTTTGAGTGGCCCACTTTTATTTTCCATTTTACTGTTGCAGAATCAGCCCACATTATCCCGTCAAAACAGAAAGACCATGAAGAACACCGGTACTATCTTTATCTAAAAAAAATTGGGAGATGCTGAGCGTCCCCGGGACGATGGCAGCGTTTCATCGTCCTGGTCCTCTGGCTGCCACGTGTCTTTGTTTTTTTCCTCAAATTCCCGCTTTTGCTACAAACTTTCCGCTTTTGCTACAAAAATTTCCGATTTTGCTGCGTTGTAGCAAAAATGATTCGTCCAGAAAACATTAAAGAAAAAAGACGGGTCTCGCCGGAGACCTCGCCGGAGACATTGTAGCAAAAAAATTATGCTAGTATAGCAAAACCGACAAGCTAAGGTAGCATCACCAAGCACCGACGGTAGCGTCGACGCCTTTCTAAGGTAGCACCACCGTCGGCCAACGGTAGCATCACGGAGCGCCGACGTAGCACCGCTGTTCGCCGACAGTAGCATCACCGAGCGCCGACGACAGCAACATCGCCTTGCTAAGGTAGCACCGCCGTCCGTCGACAGTAGCATCGTCGCCTTGCTACGGTAGCATCACTACCAAGCTATGGCAGCATCACCGAGCATCGACGGTAGCATCGTCGCCTACCGACGGCATCACCGCCGTCCTCTTCTAGAAGCACCTCCCCCGAGGGTTGGAAGCACCACCGCGCACCGCTGATAGCATCCACGGTCGCCCTCTTCTGTCCGCCGTTGCTGCAAGGGCGGGCCGGATGGCCACCGCTGCCAGCGGTCATGGAGGAAGCTGCGGACGATAGCGGCGATGCTGCGACAAGCGACAGCGAGCTACGGACTGGGTGCGGTGCGGGGCGGGTGGCCATGGCGGAGCTCCATGGTCGGTGGGCACGCGTCGATCTGTAGAGGAGAGAGGTGGAAGGCGGGTGGGCGGATGGACACGCGGGAGCGAGCGGCAAGGAGAGTGGGCGGCGCAGGTGTGGGGAGCGCTGGGGATGGTGGGCGGCGCAGTGCTGAGGTAGAGATGGAGATGCGAGGAAATAAGTGGAGGAGAACGAAACCTTATCAGGTTGGTTCGGTGCCTGGGCCCGCGGGGACACATGTCACACGCACGAACAGGACGTTGCGGACGCGCGCAGCCCCCGGCTGGAAGCCAGCGTTTCCCAAAAAAATTGTGCCCAAGGTCGAAGCAAAGACAATGTATGACCATTAGATTATCCTTAAAAATGCATTTCCCATATAAAAAAGACTATCATATATGAAATCGAATAAAAGGGGAATGCTACATTGTTATTTGTCTCGGTTATTCTTGGAAGGTTGCTACATAGTTTGGTCCACACCTACAATCACCTCGCTAAACCTTGCCACACAACTTTGTAACTTCTCAAAATGATAAATTAAGGATCAAAGGGGAGGGAGATAGAATTATGGTGGGACCACTCTTGTTCACTTGGTTCTCTTGCCATGAAACTTTGTGATTTCACACTTCATATGATTTTCTTGTCAAGGTTTCACCATTGAGAAATAAACAATATAATAAGAATACAAACTTCTAACGATAAATTCAGAATCAAGGGGAATGAGGTTTGGGGTCTTAGGAAAATAGAAAAAGAAACAAAGAGTGGACCAGTGAACATTAATATCCTCCATCTAAACAACATCTTATGTTATTCGGAATCTGATTGTGCACACGTGTAAGGAGATGTTTTGCAATGATGAGGCAGTTTTTCTACTTTGGATACACCGAGAGGTGTCCACTGATTAATACTAATGCTTGTGTTGTAATCACAACAATGAATCTCAAAAACCAATGAATCTCAAGAGAAAACAATCATAATATTTGAGGACTAAAATATCATTTCTTCTAGAGAAGAGCTTAGGTTTTGTGACATTGACAATAAACCCTTCTAGAGTATGCATAATTTGCACCTTTGAGAAAAATTCCGAACTACAAAATACATCTTTGAAGTTCAAGGTGTGCCTTTTCTTTGAGAGACTATATGAAATTTAAACATTCATCAAGACATTGGTCACGTTTAAAATGGTGCATAAAACTTGAATTTAGTTAGCTCGCTGTTGCTTTGCCTGATACAACTGAATTCAGTTAGCTAGCTACAAGGTGTCGATGTTTGACGATGAGCAAAGGAAAAGGTGGTGAAGAGGAGCAAGTAAAGGCAAGTAGTGGAGGTAGAGACGACATGTGTGGGGAGCAAGTGACATCTCTCGAAGTTTAGAAAATTTGAGGTTACAGTACAATCTGGTTAGGAATGCGTGATGTAGAAACTAACTCATCCAGAATCTCACCCAAAATCATTTTTTCTCGGTTAAATTAGCGTTATAAAAAACAATTAACTTAGAAACAATAAATAAAAGTGAATTTAAGGTCTTAGGGGTATATCAGACATTTCCCTAGCTCACAGCCAGTCCACAACTATGTTGCCAAACTACCAATCTTCATCACAGCTGCCTCCCCGACATAACAGCTTTGCCACCACAGCCAACCCACATTCGCTTCAGTCATAGCCACAAACCAACCAAAAAGAGCCTTACAATGGTAAATTCACAGCTAAAGGGGATGGGGATTTGCGGTCTAAAAAAAATACAGAATTTATAAATAGTAGGGCATTGAACAATAATATCCTTCGTCTAATCAACATATTATGTTATGTAGAATCTGATTGAACATATTGTTATGCAATGTTGAGGTGGTTTGTCTAAGTTAGATACACCTAGATGTGTCCTCTCAAGCTAATGCTTGTGCTGAAAATGTAATAATGCATCTCAAGCAAGAAAACAATGACAATAGTTGAGGGACTAAAATAGCCTTTTTTGGAGAGACGAGCTTGGGTTTTGTTCAACGGAACAAAACGCTTCTCGAGTAGAAAATTCAAGGATTAGATGGATCTTTTGATTCATAAGGCTTCCAGGAAATCATATCATGGCTTGATGCTTTCGGTGCAATCTTTCATCTAACTGTAAACTAGAGGCCTACGGCCTGTTTCTTTGTTCTTTTCTAATTTTGTAGCTTTTTACATACTATACTGAAAAAATTATACAAAATTATACAGTAGGGAAACCTACTGTTCAGCTTAAAAAAACGCTTCTCGAGTAAGCATAGTTTGCACTTCGAGAAATTTTACTGACTATTCACAACACATCTTGTATGATAGTGGATGTTTCTGTAAAGTTGTAAAGTCCAATATCTTCCTTTTCTTGGCGAGCCTATATGAAATGCAGTAGACATTGGTCAAATTCCACAAGATATCAAAGAGAACTTTCGCTTTAAAATGGTGGACAAAATATGATCCTCAGTAGAGTGTTCAAACCCGTCTCTTCCAAATGAAACCATGGAAACCAGCGCGAACCGCCTTAGTTCATTTCGCTTCATTAGCTCCAACCCCGCTGGCGAAAGCAGTTCAAAATAGTGGTTTCCACGGGTTGGACACAAACCGGGAATGAACACCTTAATCCGTAGTACTCCCGTTCTGGGTCAAGCCACTGTCATGTTATGCTTTTTTTGGGATGCCTTTTTTTCCCCTCCAAGATAACTTTCTTTTTTCTTCTCTAGACGTTGTAGTCAAGATAATGGACTACTTGTGCCAAACTTCCTTATATGGAAATAAAATAGTATGGAAATATTATTGAATGATCGACAGTGATACCACATCATTCATACCAGCTCCCCAGTTCTTCAAAACTCGTATATATATTAATAACATGTGAATATTTAGTTTCTGGAGAATTTTTTAGCATGACTGAAAATACAGCTGTGTCCATGAGACCTTCTCCCAAGTCTCACAGATAATCCACATTGAGAGTTAAATAAGAGGAACTATGGTTAAACTCTTGTACAAGAAGCAGCGACATTGGATCTTATCGGCTGCTTTGTGTCGACTAATCACCTCTCCATCAGCAGCTATAAAACGTGGTTATTGAACTCTTGATAGCTGTAGCTATCCCAATCAATTTTTCTGTCACGATGCTTCTTCTGTAAGAAGGCACGTCAGTTTTCTCTCTATAAACAGCATGATGGAGAGGTTTCGTTTGCTCCTCATAGAAGAAAAGGCCGCCGTCTCTACCATGCGTTTGCAAGTTGCAACTAGCGGCCTCAGATACGTCATGAAGAAGCTCTTGTCATTTCAGAGTCTCCGTGTCTGAAAATTAAAATGACGACGCAGCAGCTTTTGATTTGAAACACTTTCTGTCTAAACAAATAGTTGCAGCAGGGTACAATTTGCACCAACCTTCAGTTGCAATGTAAGACTCTGTCCTTGGAACAGTTGACAAGTTCGCAAGCAATTTATCATTGCAAAGTTGATATCGGTAGCTAACAGGAGCGGAAAATATGGCCATAACTCGTAGAGCCTGTTAGTCGGCTCCATTTTGAGGATGTACATTAGTATCATGTTATTGCTATGAAAAAAACGTGCAGCTGGAAACATAGCCCAAACCCCACGGAAGACTGGCAAAAGAAAAGAAAAGAAAAACCTCTATGTATACAGACTACTTTACGATATGGAACCGCAGGCACGGGTATTCGACTATGAAAATACACCAGGTGCGCAGCGAGTTTATTTACATATGTATATGGTCAATATGAACCCCACCCCTGCACAGCGGGCAGGAAGCATTCCTTTGAAGCCAGTTGTCGATGCATCGCACGTGGAAAATGTGCTCGCACTGAGGCAAGGCTCTCACAAATTGCCGTGATCCAAAGTCCTGGTTAGTAGTTTAGCACATCGTCAGTACAAGAAACTATTTTTTGAATTTGAGAATACAGCATGTCAAGATCACACTAACCTGAAGGCAAACTGAGCAGCAGCTCCTGTCAGTATCCTCATCAGGATTGGTTGCAGGGCTGAACTTGATCGCTGGGATCTTGTCGATCAGATCTCTTGACATACCACCCGTATTGCCAGTTTCGAAAAGGTCATTGTTGTCGATGAATGGTGTACTCAGTAAACTCATCTGCGTTGCACAAACATTGAATCAGACCTAGTAGCATGCAACTCCCATTGTAATCACATAGAACCTTGCGAAGTTGCAATCAACAACCAAATGCAATTATGGTTGTTGTGCCTAGCAGTTATTGCTTCTGGCACTATCTGGTCCTATAAAAGCAGATAGATAGAGTACGCACACTGAAGGAAACACTCTATGGTCCAAAAAACAGATAGTGTGAAATGATCACTGGCAAGTTTAATCTTGGGTTATGGGTAACCTATTCAAGATTGCACGTCACTATCCAACATTTTTTTCTTAACTTCTGTCAAGTATTTACACTTGTGCTAATACCTCTTTCATGCACTATATCCTTTGTAGTCATATTGGTTCGTTCAGAAGTTGTAACCCTTTAAGTTTAATTAGTCATAAGTTCTTATGATGCAGCTCAGGAAGCAAATACAGTGCAGCAAAGCAACATTTGACCATTTGTGCTGCTATATCAGATAACATGCCAAAAAGCATGATTGTTGATTTTTTCCCCTGATAATAGCACATACACATATCTGAAGGATTTCATATTTTACATGCCACAACAAAGAAATTCAAGGTTTTATCTCTCTGGCGCCTATATCCAGTTACCATTTTAGTGATGAGAGAGCAATAATATCATACTAACAATCATTATAACTAACAACAATCTAAATGAAGAGCTATATACCTGGCTTTGCACTGCACGCTGCAGTGCTGGACTGACCTTCTCCCAAACAATTCGTCCACTGAAGAGGCTAGAGATGATGTCAAGCTGAAAGAACCAAAACTGATCATCAACAGAACAAGTAAATACTCTGCTTATGAACTCCTGCTTCACCTACTCACACAAAAATGGAGATAACATAGTGCAACAACTAATGAAATGCACCATCATTCTTTGAGAAAATATTTACTTCTAGCATATGTTTCTATTGCTTTCTAGTTTCTCTTCAATTGAATGAGCTCCAAAATAAATCAGTCACCAATTCCATATTTCCACTAGGCACACTCATGCTTACGCCAGTCGATATCATAGTGAGGTATGTCTTCGGGTAGGTACATGAAAATGATCTTTGACCTTTCTCGATACAAAAAAAAGGGAGCCCGCTAGATTACTTTGTACTCACCACAAATAGGATGCTATATTTTCCTGATTCACTGGATCTCCAAATTTCAATGCAGGACTCAACCGCCTCAATAGAGAAGACTGCGCCAGAGACTGCTCCCACGCCGGCGCCCCGGAGCATGCCGCTTTCGGTGGACATCCCCATGCAGGCACCGATGAAGATCCCAACTAATGAACCCACTGTATTCAACATAAAAGAAGAAAAAACTAACGGTGAGTTAAATTATCAGATACAAAGTGAGTTACTGATGGAACAATTGCAATACACAATGAATTAAATCTTGCAAGCAGGACCCAGACAGAGAACCCAAATAGAGGACAATGATCAACCATGAAGCCATTGAATCAGTATTAAAAAAAAAATGAAAAGTGGGAGCTTTTAAGATAAGCTTAGCACGTCTCGTGACAAAAGCGGCAAAGAAGCTCCAAAATTTATGCCTACAAGATTGGATTGTTCCTAATTGGAGCAAATAAGAAGCCACCACAACACAAAACCCGGAATCCCAACAAGAGTATTCTGCGCTAGAGCGGCAGAACAGGGAAATGAGCAATCAATCCCACAATTAAGGACCGATGCATCGATGGATTCACAAGACGATGCACCAACGCCTCCCCGGAAGCACGAATTGGCGCAGGAACCCAAAATCGCAGCACCAAGGCTGCGGTTCCCCCCCTAATCTTGGGCAGCCCAGCACCAGAGTACATACATACTTCGTAATCACAGATGAAGGGTAAGGGTAGCCAACGGAAAGCATTGAGGGAAAGGAAAGCAATCCCCGGCACGCACGTACCGACGGCGAAGACGGAGGTGAGCAGCACGCCGAGCGCCCAGCCGGCCGCCGCCAGAGCCGCGGCGGCGCACCTCCCGCACGCCCTCCACGCCGCATCTAAGCGGCAGCGTGGACTGGAAGAAGCGGCGGCGGGAAAGGAAGAGGAAGGATAGGAAGAAGGCGCCCAATGATCCATCAAGGCCTGGCAGAGGATCCAAGAAACTTGGCGAGCATGCTAGGACGAGAAGCGTGGAAGAATGGTTCGGGCCAGGGCGCGCACGGGGGGTGGCGTATATATACCCGAGGTGGAGGAGGGGAGAGGGGGGTTAGGATGGATGAGGGAGAGAGAAATCTTGAGGGGCAAGGAGGTGGGGAGGAGTCCGGGCGAGACGAGAGGAGGCAGGGGAGGAGGGGATAGGGAGAGGCGGAGGAGGAGGAGGCCATGGGAGGGCAATTAATGCGGCGCAAGAAAAAACCGTCGTTCCTTGAAGCGTGCGATCCATGAATGGGTCTGGGTCGGTCGTGGTCTGGTCGGGGTTTAGGGCTGCGGCACGCTGCTTGCCTGCCTCGTTCTCAGGCTCAGACCATTGTTTGAATCACAGAAAAAACAAGGGAACTGTAACACGAGGTTTGGTTGGATGGAAAATTTCCTTCAAAACATAGTGCAACGCAATATTATCGGAAAACTCCTAAGAATTCAATCCTAAGATCAAATGATGCACATATAAAATATTTCTAAGATCAAAATTCTTCAAAAATCCTATAAATTTTCTTGAAACAAAGGAGCCAAGTGTGAATATGGAATCTGGATCCTATATCGTTTACATGTAATATAAGACTCCCTTTTTTCGTTTGTACCGATGTTACAACATGTCTTCCCATGACTAAAAGTACTCCCACCGTCATCTCCACTAGAGGGCCCTAAATCTTGTCCGGCAACTCCTAATTGGAGGCCCTTTTAGAGGGTACCGGACACTTTTCCAGTAAAAAAAAAATGCAGCTCCCACACCGGTACTGCCCAAAATATGACCCCGAATTTATTAGCATTAACACAAACAGCTTACAGGCGTTGTTGCCGGCGAGCTCCGCGTCCTCGACTCCGGCCCGCGTACTCCTCCTGCTTGGCCGCCTCGCTCCCCATGGCCGCCACGCTCCGCCGAGCTTGGCCTACTCGAGGCTGATAGCAGCGTGGCGCCGGACAGCCTGGGCCTCCGCCGCGTGGACTGCGAGCTCGACCAATGCAGGAGCGCGAGGAGGAGCCGAGGAGGTAGTCGTCGCCCGCGCCGAGGAGGAGCGCGAGGTCGGCGTCCGGGACGAGCTAGAATCGGCGGGCCTCGACGCCGTGCAGCTGCTCGCGTCACCCTCCTCGAGCGCCTCGTGTGTCCGAGAGCTGCTTGAGCCGTCTAGCGCCGTCCGCGCCGCGGGCCGTGGTCGCCCAGCGCCACCGTGTGGGCGCCCTCCAGCCTTGGCCTTGCCCGCCGCAGCTCGTGGAAGAACGGTGCGTCCATCTCCGCTCTCCGGCCGGCCGCACGATTCACTCACACACGAACGTGTTACACGCGATAGCAAAACAACGATGAAATTAAGCAAGATCAAACCAACGGGATACGAGATTTTAACGTGGAAAATCCTTCCAATAAGGAAGAGAAAAAAACCACAGGCGCCAACCAGCAATACTTCACTATTTCGGGGTGATGTTACAAACGCGCCGAGATTTACAATGTGTGGCTTATCTCCGGCGGCGGCTTACAACACGTATTTATAGTGGTCCTGACCTAATCTTGGTTGGTAACAATCGGTGTCCAGGTCGGTTACAACTCGTACCGTACCGCGGGGGCGTTCATGCGACTTTTGGGGTCAATCGATTGGCTGGATCGCGAGCTAGCTACTTGACTTGGGATGAATCGGCTGGGGACGAGAGAAAGGCAATGAGAGAGGTGGAGAAGCCGGTGGCGTCGGCAGGGAAGCGGCCGCAGGCCTGCGGGGGGCGCATGGAGATGGTGCCCGCAGAGGTGGCGTTGGCACCGGTGAGGGCGAGGTGCGCGATGGCGCCGTCGCCGGGGAGAAGTGCTCCGCAGGGCGACCTCGTCGATGGCCGGCCTCCGCTCTGCTCGTGCTCTGCTGCGTGAGGGCGAGCTGCGCGAGGAAGAGCTCGTCGACGACCGGCCACCGCTCTGGTCGTGCTCCGCTGCTCGCGTCTTTCTCTGCTCGGGAAGATAAAGTGAGGAAAAATAATTGGCTTTTGTTTTGTTTCACTGACACGTGGGGTCACCGGTTACTGTTTTGGTGAAATTTGTGGCCGGACACTGTCCGGCACCGCGAAGGGAGTGCCTAAGGCCATCTCCAATGCGCCGACCCATTTCGTCCGAAACGGTCCCTTTCGCTCCGGATGGGTAAAAACCAGGGCCCAACGCGCCGACGCAAACGGACCGACGTCCGTTTTTTCGTCCGTTTCGACCCAAATCCGGCCCAAATTTGAGCCGGGTTTGCATCGACGCGGACGCGTCTGGACGCCGCACGGAGTCCACCCCATCCCACCCCCTGGCCCGCCCATCAGTGGGACGGTCTCCTTTCTTTCCCTATCGCCAGTCCACCCCATCCCACCCCAGTCCCGCGCCATTGCTCGTCCCCGCCTCCACCTCCCACCGTCCCCGTTGCCGTCCCCGCCAACACCTCCCCACCGTCCCCGCCATCCCCGCCGGCACGGACTTGGACCTGACTTGGACCCCGCCCCGCCACCACCAGGACCGACATCGCCCGCAAGGTGTTCGACCGCTGTCCCCAAGATACGCACCTCCATGGATAGTGCGGATGAGTACTTCTACAACAACGTGTTGTGTTCTTCGTCCTTCTCTGATTCATCCGACGATGAGGCCGATGTTTTGGTCGCGACACTTCTCGTCAACGACCATCTTGCAAGGCAAGAACCAAAGTATAGGGGCTCGATGCCCGGCCGTGCGCCGACGTTGGACCGTAACAGGGAAAGGGGCCATGTCAGACTCTTCAAGGATTACTTTGACAAATCGCATCCGAGGAGAGAAGATACTGGCCAGCGGGATGATAGCATATACGATAAAGTGTGGCAGTTTCGCGGGAATCAGGTTGTGCCAGATCATACACCAACAACATTTACACAGTGGGTCGAATTTCATCGGGAGATGCGTGACAAGACAGCTAACAAACAACTTCAACGAGATTTGGTTCATCATATGTGGTCTTTTTTTGGCAACCAAGATCAGGATGCCTAGTTGCTACATTTTCAATTTGGTTGTAATGAATAATTTGTTCAATTTGGTTGTAAAACTATGTTGTTTGTTCAATTTGGTTGTAAAACTACAATTTAGATGAAGTCTAAAATGTCAAAAAAATAAGGGGCGGACCAAATGGGTCGGCCCGTTGGGTGCACTGGCCAGAAATGGCCGGACGGGGACGGATCCCTGTCCGTTTCCCGACCCAAACGGAGCAAAAACGGACCAAAAATAGGTCCGTTTGGGTCGGCGCGTTGGAGATGGCCTAAACTTGGGGGGTGAGTTCATGGTGCCGGACAAAATTTTAGGCGGACAAAACCTTTACAACCCCCGGTGTGGCTATTTTTTCTGTCCAGGGCCCTAAAAAGGCTTTAGGGGCCCTTTTACGACCTTCGGTGGGAGATGCTCTAAGGCGTCCTTTAATTTTGCTAGTCAACAACGTACAACTTTGATCATATTTGAACTTATAATATATCCACAAAATTAGTATAAATATATATATATATATATGAAATTAAATAATTTTACAAGATGAATCCAACGATACTATTTATATATTCCGAATCCATACAATTTATTCTATATTAGTGGTCAACCTCGAGCATAAAAGACCAGCAAAAAATAGCGTGCCTTATATTTTGGAACGGAGTGAGTACATATGCTCCTAGGGAGCTGAGGATTTACGTGATAGCGTCCGAGATTTGGAAGGCCCCGAATATTTAGTATCTAAAAAGGATCACTGCTCCTTGAGAGACAGAAATACCTACTCAGTATTTAGTACCCAGCCCGGACCTAACAACGGGCATCGATATCTCAACCGGTTCTATTATGTCAGCCGCGACCGACCTACTCCAAACTTCTGAATTCCATAAGAGTTTGCATGGATTCCACGAGAATACGAGATTTCGTTAATTTGTTCCCATAAAACTAATCCCACCTTCTGAACTAGATACACTCTATGTCCACAACTACCATACATTCTGGGTTTAGTCTAAATGAAACTTGGTAAAGTTTGACGAAGCTTGACCGGGTAAAATGAAGGGTCACTACATAGAAAACAAAAAAAATTCCTACGCAAACATGGCGGAATAAAACCCAAAACTAGATCAGATCTACTAGATGGTGGTAGCAAGTAGGAGATCGAATCTCACCCTCAAAGAAAACCGAGCGTGTTTTGTCGAGTCAGGGGTTGGCTAGTCGATCCCCGCAACTAGACTTGTCTAGTCGCGAGGAGATGTATTATCCGATGCGTAGCACGAGCAACGCCTCCGAGAGATCCACACGTACGGCTCGATGAAGACTCCACATTCTTGATCCCGCAAGAGTTGATGGAGAGGCTCGTGAGATCAGCAGCACAACGACGGTGGTGTGGTGGATATGGTGGAGATCCGATAGGGCTTCGCCAAGCGTCTGCGGAGGGGAGAGGAGGAGGTGGTGCGGCAGGGGGAGGTGGCGGGGCAGGGGAGCTCCAGGGTGCCGCACCCCTTGCCCTAGCCCCTCCTTATACAGGCGGCAGGGTGGGGTGCGCCCCAAGCCTCCTAGGGCCGGCCGGCTTGGGTGGCTTGGCCCCCAAGTTAGCCACCCTAAGGGCTAGGGCCGGCCTCCCCTTAAACCCTAGCCCGCATGGGCCCTTGTGGGCTTGGTGCGGCTGGCCCATGTGGCCACTGCACCACCCCTTTGGTCCATCTGGGCCCCATACTCCTGTGGGACCCACTTCTAGACTCCTCTAGAACCTTCTAGAATATTCCGGTACCCTGCCGGAAAATTCCCGGACCTTTCCGTTACCTCCGAAAACCACTTTCCTTATATGAATCTTATTCTCTGGACCACTACGGAACTCCTCGTGATGTCTGGGATCCCATCCGAGACTTCGAATCAATATTTATTCACACCATGCATCATTTATCTCGAGCCCTAACTACATCGAACGTTAAGTGTGTGACCCTGCGGGTTCGTGAATATGTCATATTAATAGCGGGACTGGGATGCCATTATTAATTCCTACATATTCAACGAAGTACTTTACCGGTGGAACCACTATGTCCGGGATTTAATTAATCCATATACGATTCCTTTTGTTTCACGATATCTTACTTGTCCGAGACTTAATCACTCATATCTCCATATCCGATTAATCTCGTTCCCAACAAGTTCTCTTTACTCGTTCCCATAGGATAGGATCCGCTATGACTAGCCACTTAGTCATATGCTTGCAAGCGTTTGGATGCTATGCTACTAAGAGGGCCAAGAGAAATCTATCCAACGGTTGGACGAACAAATTCCAGTCTTGATTCATGCAACCCAACAACCTACCATCGGAGATGCCTGAAAAACACCTTTATAATCACCCAGTTACGAAGTGACGTTTGATGTCCACAAAGTATTCTTCCGGTAAGCGGGAGTAACATCATCTCATGGTCTAAGAAAACTATATTTGACATCTACTAAATTTGGTTCTATCCATTATATCATCCTCATGATACAACTCCGTTTATCAAGTAATTTATTAATCCTTGGTTAGGAAACTTCTAACCAACACTTGATCAAACGAACTAGTTATTAGAGGCTTACTAGGGACACTTTAACGTTTATATTCCACACATGTATTTATTTCCGATTAATACAATTCTAGCATGGATAATAAACATTTGTCACGAACAGGAAATATGATAAATAATAAACTTTATTATTGCCTCTTGGGCATATTTCCAACAGTCTCCCACTTACACTAGAGTCAATAATCTAGTTTACATTTGTAGCAATCTAACACCCATGGCCTCCTGGTGTTGATCATGTTTTGCTCGTGGGAGAGGTTTAGTCAACGGGACTGCAACATTCAGATCCGTGTGCACCTTGCAAATCTCAATGTCTCCATCTCGGACATTCTCACGCAAATTGTGAAAGCGGCGCTTGATATGCTTTGTGTTCTTGTGTGAAGTTGGCTCCTTGGCAAGAGCAATCACACCTGTATTATCACCGTACAGGGCCAGTGGTCTTGACGCATTTGGAACCACACCCAGCTCGGAGAGGAACTCCATCGAGACTGCTTCACTTGCTGCCGACAAGGCTGCCACATATTCTGCTTCTGTTGAAGATTTCGCCACCACGCTCTTCTTGGAACTCCTCCAACTCACAGCGCCACCATTTAGAATAAACACGTATCCGGATTGAGACTTAGAATCATCCGGATCTGTATCCCAACTAGCATCAACGTAACCCTTTACGACAAGCTCTTGGTCACCTCCATATACAAGAAACATTTCCTTAGTTCTATTCAGATACTTAAGGATATTCTTGACAGCTGTCCAGTGTTCCACTCTGGATCACTTTGGTACCTGCTAGTCAAACTTACAGCATGGCACACATCTGGTCTAGTACATAGCATGGCATACATGATAGAGCCTATGGCTGAGGCATAGGGAACCTTGTTCATTGTCTCTATCTGTTGCCGTGATTGGACTTTGAGTCTTACTCAAAACCTTTCCTTGCAACATTGGTAAAAAACCCTTCCTTGAATTTTCCATTCTGAACCTCTTCAGAACCTTGTCAAGGTATGTACTTTCTGAAAGCCCTATTAGGGGTTTTGATCTATCTCTGTAGATTTTAATGCCTAAAATGTACGCAGCTTCGTCCAAGGTCTTTCATTGAAAAACTCTTATTCAAATAAGCCTTTACACTTTCAAGTAGTTCTATATCATTTCCAATCAATAATATATCATCCACATATAGTATTAGAAATGCTACAGAATTCCCACTCACGTTCTTGTAAATACATGCCTCTCCATAAGTTTGGACAAATCCAAACCCTTTGATCACTTCATCAAACCGGAGATTCCAACTCCGCGATGCTTGCTTCAGTCCATAAATGGATCTCTGAAGTTTGCATACTTTGTCAGCATCCTTAGGATCAACAAAACCTTTGGGCTGCACCATGTACAACTCTTCCTTAATATGACCATTAAGGAACGCGGTCTTGACATCCATTTACCAAATTTCATAATCATAAGATGCGGCAATTGCTAACATAATCCGAACAGATTTTATCATCGCTACAGGTGAGAATGTCTCATCATAGTCAACTCCTTGAATTTGTCGGAAACCCTTTGCGACAAGTCGTACTTTGTACACGGTGACATTTCCGTCAGCGTCTGTCTTTCTTTTGAATATCCACTAGCAAACATGCCCGTGTGTTGCCACGGGAGAGAAAATATATATCACGGAAGAGGCGGCCTAAGACATGGTGTTCGCAAAGGAGGACCTCCGGGAAACTCCGACCGAATGTAGTGGTGGTACCGCTCCTCCGTTTTCCAGTAATTGTCACGAGGTGGGAGTAGGCTAGGCACACTCATAAGCTCGTGTGGCTCTACTCCTGAGTACCCGTGGGTGTTGCTCGGGCTTCTTATATACAATGTTGTTTCTGATAAAATTAGCTCGTGGGTTGCAACGGAAAAAAAATATTCTGACACGCTCGAATCTTAAAGATTCTTTTTTTTTAAATTGAATGTTAAGGATTCTTAGCATTAGGTAAGAACTACAAAACTCCTAGGAATTGAAATAGAGACGGCATATAAATCATATACATTTCCTTTTTCTTTTATAGTTGAATTTGTGCGGGCAGCTTCGCCTAGAACAAGCAGAAGCTAGATTTTTTTAATCTGCTGCTTTAGGTTACTATTTGTCACTTTGTGGTGCACCGCACCCTTCTATGCAACGCACGTATACGAATTTGGAGTCAAAGAGCAGGACTAAGTCCACCACGATTTATGAGAAACAAAAGTCTTGCCACACGATTGATCGCTTCACGTGGTTGAGTGGGCTAGCTGTTGCTTGCCACCAAAGGAGCGTGAGAAGCTCGACGATGGTGACAAAGGATGGAGGGCCTGGTCACATGCAGCATAGCACGAGCGAGTCGTCTAGGCCCTTGGGCCAGTTTTCATCGGGCAATTGCTACAGGTGCGACCGAAGCGAGCGAAGGTCTGGACTCGGGACAACCTATGACGCCGTCGAACCTTTTTTAACATAAAGCGGTGGCACTGCATGTAATATCTAGCGAAAGTAAGGGTAATACGAAAGTTGGACGAAAATTTTGGGAGAAGCAACTCTTCCTTTATTATTTGGTAAAGATTTGTTCTCAACGGCCTTGCGGTCGTTTGGTAAGTCCACCAAAGTCCATACTTGGTTTTCATGCATGGATTCCATTTCGGATTTCATGGCTCCTAGCCATTTATCGGAGTCAGGGCTCATCATCGCTTCCTCATAACTCATAGGTTCATCATTGTCTAACAACATGACACTCATGACGGGGTCGTACCGATCAGGGGCAGTACGTTCCCTCGTTAACCTACGAGGTTCAATAGCAGCCTTGACTAGAGCAGTATGATCTCCATCATTTGCTTCTTCTTCAGGTGGCGATGGCTGCTCTGGAACATCTTCCAGCTCTGCGCTACTCGGCGTCTCAAGAACAGGTTCGATATCCTCGTCAAGCTCTACTTTCCTCCCACTCACTTCTCTTGAGAGAAACTCCTTCTCTAGAAAGGAACCATTCTTGGCAACAAAAATATTGCCCTCAGTTCTGTGGTAGAAGGTATACCCAATAGATTCCTTAGGGTATCCTATGAAGACGCATTTTTCCGACTTGGGTTCGAGCTTATCAGGTTGAAGTCTTTTCACATAAGCATCGTAACCCCAAATTTTAGGAAACGATAACTTCGGCTTCTTGCCAAACCATAACTCATATGGAGTCGTCTCAACGGATTTTGATGGTGCCCTATTTAAAGTGAATGCGGCTGTCTCTAATGCATAACTCCAAAATGATAGTGGTAGATCGGTAAGAGACATCATAGATCACACCATATCCAATAAAGTACGATTACGACATTCAGACACACCATTACGTTGTGGCGTTCCAGGCGGCGTGAGTTGTGAAACAATTCCACACGTCTTTAAATGCATACCAAATTCGTAACTCAAATATTCACCTCCATGATCAGATCGAAGAAATTTTATTTTCTTGTTACGATGATTCTCTACTCCACTCTGAAATTCTTTGAACTTTTCGAACATTTCAGACTTGTGTTTCATTAAATAAATATACCCATATCTACTTAAATCATCAGTGAAGGTCAAAAAATAACGATATCCGCCACGTGCTGCAACACTCATTGGACCGCACACATCGGTATGTATGATTTCTAACAAGTCTGTTGCTCTCTCCATCGTGCCGGAGAAGGGTGTTCGAGTCATGTTACCCATGAGGCATGGTTCGCAAGTTTCAAATGATTCGAAATCAAGTGAATCCAAAAGTCCATCAGAATGGAGTTTCTTCATGCGCTTTACACCAATGTGACCCAAACGGCAGTGCCACAAATATGTGGTATTATCATCATTCAGTTTACATCTTTTGTTATCAACGTTATGAACATGTGTATCACTACTATCGAGATTCAACAGAAATAAACCATTCATCTCAAGTGCATGACCATAAAAGATATTATCCATATAAATCGAAACACCAAAGTTTTCTGACTTAAATGAATAACCATCTCGCAATAAACAAGATCTAGATACAATGTTCATGCTTAACGCAGGCACCAAATAAAAATTATTGAGGTTTAAAACTAATCCCGAAGGTAGACGTAGAGGGAGTGTGCCGACAGCGATGACTTCAACTTTTGATCCATTTTCGACGCGCATCGTCACCTCGTCCCTTGCCAAGCATCGTCTATTCCACAGCTCCTGTTTCGAGTTACATATATTAGCAACTGAACCAGTATCAAATACCCAGGTGCTACTACGAGCACTTGTTAAATACACATCAATAACATGTATATCACATATACCTTGTTTGACGTTGTCAGCCTTCTTGTCTGCCAGATACTTGGGGCAGTTGCACTTCCAGTGTCCAGTTCCCTTGCAGTAGAAGCACTCAGTATCAGACTTAGGACCCTTCTTCGACTTCCTCGCAGGCGCGGCAGCTTGCTTGCCGCCCTTCTTGAAGTTGTCTCTCTTGCCCTTTTTCTTGAAACTGGTGGTCTTGTTGACTATCAACACTTGATGCTCATTCTTGATTTCCACCTCCACAGGTTTTTAACATTGCGAAGAGCTCAGAAAGAGTTTTCTCCATCCCTTGCATATTATAGTTCATCATGAAGCCTTTGTAGCTTGGTGGAAGTGACTGGAACGCGGTCAATCCCCAACTCATTGGGAATCACAACACCCAGCTGCGCCAGACGATCACCGTACCCAGACATTTTGAGCACGTGTTCACTGACAGAGCTGTTCTCCTCCATCATACAACTAAAGAACTTGAAGGAGGCCTCATACCTCTCCACCTTAGCTTGAGTCTGAAACATTGCCTTTAGATCATTAATCATCTGATGAACGCCATGGTGCTCAAAACGCTTTTGGAGCTTTGGTCCTAAGCCGTACAACAGACCACACTTAACTATCTCGTGGTCCTCAGAACGGGCTGCCCAGACGTTCCTAACATCTTCAGCCGCTCCCTCTGCTGGAGCGTCACCTAGCGGTGCATCTAGGACATACAGTTTCTTGGCAGTAGTGAGGATAATCTTCAGATTCATAAACCAATCTGAGAAATTGCTTCCATCATCTTTCAGCTTGTCTTTCTCTAGGAACGCGTTAAAATTTATGGTGGTGTTGGGACGAGCCATTGATCTACAACATTATTTGCAAAAAGGTGTCAAGACTAGGTTCATGATAGTTTGTTCAAGTTAATCTAAATTACTAAACAAACTCCCACTAAACTTAACATCTCTCTGGCTTGTTTAGTGACACACGATCCAAATCCACTACAGCACAACCGATCATCACGTGAGATGGTGTAGCTTCAGAGGTGAACATCGCCATGCTGATCATATCATCCATATGACTAGTGTTTAGCCTTTCGGATCTTGTATCCCGACGCCATGTCTGTACATGCTAGGCTCGTCAAGGAAACCTGTAGTATTTCCGCATGTGTAAAACTGGCTTACACCCGTTGTATGTGAACGTAGAGTCTATCACCCCCGATCATCATGTGGTGTTTCGAAACGATGAACTTTTGCAACGGCGCAAACTAAAACCGTAGTATTTCCGCATGTGTAAAAACTGGCTTACACCCATTGTGTGTGAACGTAGAGTCTATCACACTCGATCATCACGTGGTGTTTCGAAACGATGAACTTTTGCAACGGCGCAAATTAGGGGAGAACACTTCTTGATATTAACGAGAGAGACCACCTTATCATGCTACCGTCGCGATCGAATCTAAGCAAAACATAAGGTGCATAAAAGGATTAACATCACATGCAATTCAAAATTTTGTGACATGGTATAGCCTTTTCTTCTTGTGCCTTTGATCTCCATCTCCAAAGCACTGGCATGATCTCCATCATCTCTAGCATATGGCGCCACCACTATGATTGCCTCCAACAACTATTGCAACTACGACTATGGCTACTCTTAGCAATAAAGTAAAGCAATTATATGGCGTTGAAGTGACATGCAGGTCATACAATAATTAAGAGACAACCATAAGGCTCCTGCCAATTGCCGTACTCATCGACATGCAAGTCGTGAAAATTACAAAACATGATCATTGCATACATTATCACATAGTCACATCTTGGCCATACCACATCACAAACCCCTGCAAAAACAAGTTAGACGTCCTCTACTTTGTTTATGCAAATTTTACGTGGCTTCTATGGGTCATGAGATAGAACTGTTCTAATCTACGCAAAGCCACAACGGTGATACGAGAGTTGCTTATTTACTCATCCTTTTTAAAGGCCTCCCATTGCAAATCGCATCTCACCATAGCTAGAGAAACAGACACCCGCCAGCCACTTATGCAATACAAGTTGCATGTCAATCGTGGAACCGGTCTCTTGTGCGTGGACGAGTAAAGTTGGTCCAGGCCGCTTCAATCCAACCATCTAACAAGATACGAAGTACACGTGAGAAGGTAGCAACATAAAATATCAACACCCACAACACTTGTGTTCTAATCGCACCAACATCTACGAATAGATCTAGGCTCTGATACCACTGAAGGGTCGCTGCATAGAAAACAAAAAAATTCCTACGCAAACATGGCGGAATAAAACCCAAAACTAGATCAGATCTACTAGATGGTGGCAGCAAGTAGGAGATCGAATCTCACCCTCGAAGAAAACCGAGCGTGTTTTGTCGAGGCAGGGGTTGGCTAGTCGATCCCCGCAACTAGACTTGTCTAGTTGCGAGGAGATGTATTATCCGATGCGTCGCACGAGCAACGCCTCCGAGAGATCCACACGTACGACTCGATGAAGACACCACGTTCTTGATCCCGCAAGAGTTGATGGAGAGGCTCGCGAGATCAGCAGCACAACGATGGTGGTGTGGTGGATATGGTGGAGATCCGACAGGGATTCGCCAAGCGTCTGCGGAGGGGAGAGGAGGAGGTGGTGCGGCAGGGGGAGGGGGCGGCGCAGGGGAGCTCCAGGGTGCCACACCCCTTGCCCTAGCCCCTCCTTATATAGGCGGCAGGGTGGGGTGCGCCCCAAGCCTCCTAGGGCCGGCCGGCTTGGGTGGCTTGGCCCCCAAGTTAGCCGCCCTAAGGGCTAGGGCCGGCCTCCCCTTAAACCCTAGCCCGCATGGGCCCTTGTGGGCTTGGTGCGGCTGGCCCATTTGGCCACTGCACCACCCCTTTGGTCCATGTGGGCCCCATACTCCTATGGGTCCCACTTCTAGACTACTCTAGAACCTTCTAGAATATTCTGGTACCCTGCCGGAAAATTCCCGGACCTTTCTGATACCTCCGGAAACCACTTTCCTTATATGAATCTTATTCTCCGGACCACTCCGGAACTCCTCGTGATGTCTGGGATCCCATCCGAGACTCCGAATCAATATTTATTCACACCATGCATCATTTATCTCGAGCCCTAACTACATCGAACGTTAAGTGTGTGACCCTGCGGGTTCGTGAATATGTCATATTAATAGCGGGACCAGGATGCCCATATTAAGTCCTACATATACAATGAAGTACTTTACCGGTTGAACCACTATGTCCGAGATTCAATTAATCCATATACGATTCCTTTTGTTTCACGATATCTTACTTGTCCGAGACTTAATCACTCATATCTCCATATCCGATTAATCACGTTCCCGACAAGTTCTCTTTACTCGTTCCCATAGGATAGGATCCACTATGACTAGCCACTTAGTCATATGCTTGCAAGCGTTTGGATGCTATGCTACCGAGAGGGCCCAGAGAAATCTATCCAATGGTTGGACGAACAAATTCCAGTCTTGATTCATGCAACCCAACAACCTACATCAGAGATGCCTGAAAAACACCTTTATAATCACCCAGTTACGAAGTGACATTTGATGTCCACAAAGTATTCTTCCGGTAAGCGGGAGTAACATCATCTCATGGTCTAAGGAAACTATATTTGACATCTACTAAATTTGGGCCTGTCCATTATATCATCCCCATGATACAACTCCGTTTATCAAGTGATTTATTAATCCTTGGTTAGGAAACTTCTAACCAACACTTGATCAAACGAACTAGTTATTAGAGGCTTACTAGGGACACTTTACCGTTTATATTCCACACATGTATTTGTTTCCGATTAATACAATTCTAGCATGGATAAACATTTATCACGAACAGGAAATATGGTAAATAATAAACTTTATTATTGCCTCTTGGGCATATTTCCAACAAAAAATCTCGACATCGACAAGCGGTTGGACTCGTCATCATCGACCCACATGTAGCGATTAATTGTTCAATGTTTTGCCTAAAAATTGTGTATTTTCTATTGGTTTATGCGTTATATCGTGAGTTAGTGGTATCCTGGTGGAGATCTTGTCGCGCCAGACATGAGACCTCAGGATTGTTTCCCTTTTATCCTTTTCCTTTAGTTACGTTTGTCGGGTTTGTTATATTCTAATAATATATGGCTATATGAATCAAATAAAATAAGGATAAATACCAACATCTATAATATAATTTTGTATGTTATTAAAATAATTATAAAATATATTTATATTATATTCATTTGGTATTATAGATGTTGATAAATATTTTTTTCGAAACATGTTAATAATTATCTATCTCAACATGTAAACTATGCACATCATCCATTCTCTTAACCAATCAATTGTCCATGCTATCTTGACTAAAATTTATTACTCTCTACATGCAACCTACACATTATCGTTTCTTCAACCATCCAATTTTTCACATTAATAATTTATCTCATGTTATGTCTACAAAATTTAGTATCTTGATTATGACCAACTGAATTTTGCATATGCATTCAAACAACATAATGTATCTTACCTTTTAAACCTATTTATTTATAGAATATAGTTCCTAAACAATCACGCTGCAACGCGTGGGGTATTCTTTTAGCATCTTATAATATAAAAATTCTATTAAGATGCATTAATAATTTTCTATTTCAACATGCAAGCTAGCCACATCATCCATTGAAAGTGCATGGTTGCCCCCATGTGTGGTTTTGGTAATTAATGACAATCTCTATGGACTAATGATTGTATTGAGCTACTTGTAGGTTGTGTCCATTTGTGTTGCTTGATCTCCATTTGTTGGAATCAAGGCTAAGGGAAGAAGATTATATGTTGATCAAGGCTAAGTGCGAGTTGATCAACACTCAAGGTATTTCTCCATGAGCGCGATCAAGAAAGTTGATCCTTTGTAGCTCGTGGAGGATGGCGTCATGATGATCGCCATCACAAGATAATGGCCAAGTGAAGACATGCCGAAGAAGTGGTTCTCCCATATTGGTGTATGGGGGAGCAATTTGTGAGTCTTCACCAAGCGAAGCGCAATCAAGGAGGTGGTGCGTCTTGAGGAGATGAAGATCGTCTTCATCAACCTCAAGTGGATTAATGCGCAAGGCAAAGGTATGATCTTGATAGGGTTTCTATTTTACCGGTCTCATGATGTTAGTGAGAGACCGGATTATAGGATAGTTAAGAGGGGCTCTCGACCGAGTATCTTGATCGTATCGTTCATGGAGAGCTCAAACCTTTGCATCCTTCCAATCATCTTCATTGGTTCTTATTTGGCTCTTATCGTGGTGTGGTCTTGGTGCTTGTTGTGCTTGTCATGACAAGACTAAGTTCACCGAAAACGGTTTTCATATGAATATCCTATTGCGTTTTTGGTGTTGGAGGATTTCCCGGCGTGTCCTTTTTAGAGAGGTCAAACTCTCTCCTTGTGAACTCCCACTTACATGATAGACAATGATGTTTCTCTGCATGATCTTGTAGAGCTTTTCGTTGCGAGTCCAACGAGCCCAAGATCATCCAAAACGGAGTCCGGATGCAAAAGATATGCCCGTTTTCGTTTTGCCCTTTCTGTAGTTTTTTAGTGGGGCGGAAGTTCCGGCTCTGAGGCCGGAAATTCCGGCCCAAACACCGGAAGTTCTGGCCCATATTTTCATCTGAGCTTTTTGGCTCAGTCTTTTCGGCGATTCTCTCTAGAGGGGTTCCGGAAATTTGCCCTGAAAGTTTCCTCGAAAATTTCCGGGGGTCCAGAAGTTCCGGTCCAAGAAAATTTGGCTAAGTCGTTTTCGCGTTTTCTCTCTGTAGGGGGTCCGGATCTTTGCACCGGATGTTTGCTCCGGAGATTTCGGGCCACCGGAAGTTCCGATGTGTGTGGCGGAAGTTCTGGCCCCCGGCCGGAAGTTCCGGTACATAACCCCGGAATTTTCGGCCCCTCGCTGCCCCCAACGGTCAGATTGTGTGTGTGTGGGGGGGGGGGCTATAAATAGCCCCCTTCTTCCCCAAAAGGGCAGCTCACTCACTGTCAGCACAGTGGAAACCAGGGTACCACGGGCCGGCCTGCCAGGGCCCACAAGATTCTTCAGAAGATTTCGCTAAGGACCAGGCTCTTCAAGCCTGGCGAGCCTCGCGAGGGTTTTTCCCTCGCGAGGGACCTCTCCTCCTCGCCAAGGGTCTTTCCCTCGGCAAGGGACCTCTCCTCGAGAGGGCATCTCGGATGCCACCTACAAATTCTGCTAAGGACCAAGCCGAAAGGATCGGCGAGGCCTTTTGCCTCGCGAGGCTTCCTTCCTCTCGAAGCCAGCTCTGCCTCCGCGGCAGAGCGCACATGGGCTCTGCACCTTCCGCAGAGTGATGACCGCACCAGCGCGCGGTGACGGCAGCGCCACAGTTGCCATTCTTGTGTATAAAGGAGTCAACAAAGCTGCACCAAGCAAAGGAGCCCCAAGGATTGCCACCTTGGTGATAAGGGAACCGTCTGCAGCTACCCTCCAAGGACGACGTCACCGTGGGACACATCCCGCCTCAGTAGCGCCAGCCCACCGTCCTGTTTGGACGGTGGCTTTTCCAGCTTTGGTGACACCGCCCCCTGCCGTGGACCGCGTCCATGAACTTTACCTTTATGGTGGACTCTACCTTTATTGTGCACCGCACCTCCTCCTTCGTCTCCATGTGGTAGCCCTTCCCGCCAAGATGTTTTGGGGGAAGAGGCCCGAGATGCCTATAAAAGGAGGGGGAGCACGTTCAGGCAAGGGGTTGGTTCCAAGATTCCCAAGCCCAAACCCTAGATCTGAGATCTGCAGTAGCCATTGTAGCCACCTCGAGCTCGCCGAGCTCGCTCTGTACTAAAACCTCTTCCAGCAAGTGCAATACAATTCGAAGCAGGACGTAGGGGTTTTACCTCACCTAGAGGGCCCTGAACCTAGGTAAGACCGTGTGTTCCTCTCTGTAGTGCTTCCCCGCAGCGATCCAGGCTAGCACCGTCACCGAGGCACGTTGAGGGTTGTTTGATTCCGTGTTCAGCCCCTCACTCGATCCTTCGTGAGACACACCCAGTTCCTGGGACAGTCCTCCGACATTTGGCGCGCCAGGTAGGGGGCTGAGGCGCGTCTTCAACCTCGACACAGCCATGGCCGGCATCTCTCGCGCCGAACGTCTCGCTCGCCGGACGGCTAGCGCCGCCAGCGCTCCCGCTGGCAACCCGCGCGGCCGCCCGCGTGGAAGTGCTGCTCCGGAGCGCCACGTCGACCCCGAGCCCCGCATCGAGCACCCGGAGGACGACGACATCGACCACGCTGAGGACGACCTTGGCGAAGAGGAGGCCTCCTCCCTGCACCCGTCGCGGGACCGTGCTGCTTCCTCACTGGGCCGCCCTGCGCCCAGCCCGGCGACTGCACTTCTCATGGCGCAGGAGCTGCTGCAGTACCGTCCCACGCCGGAGGCCTGGCTCAACCGCCTCTCCGAGCTCGTCGGCGCCGCTTGCGTCGCCGCTCCCGCACCGTCTCGCTCGCTGGTCCTCTCTGCCCGCGCAGGGGACGTGGCGCACGGCGCACCACATGCTCCTCCTCGTCACCCCGCGCCCGCTGCCGCTCCCGCTCCAGCTCCACCAGCTCCACCGCAACCCGCTCCAGCCGGGGCTCCTCCTCGCGACAACCGCGCTGCGTCGCACGCGTCGTCGCCGCATGACAGCCAAATCGTGCAGCGAGCCCCGGAGGACGCACGATTGAGCATCAAGCGCAACCAGGATCGCCACAACCGTGCCGTCCATGACGTCGCCACCGCGGGGCGCCACCTCCGCGCCACCCTCGCCAACGGCACGGTCACCTACGGCACGACGGTTGCGTTCACTCGCAGCCTCTGTCGCGTCGTCTGGCCGGTCAAGTTCCGGCCGGATCTTTCTCCGTGCTACGACGGCAAGAACAACCCCTTGGAGTTCCTGCAGCTCTACATTCTGGCCATCCAAGCCGCCGGGGACGACGACAAGGTCATGGCGAACTGGTTCCCCATGGCCCTTAAGGACTCCGCGTCCTCGTGGCTCACCAACCTCCCCGCCGAGTCCATCAACACCTGGGAGGACCTGTGCCGATGCTTCATCGCCAATTTCAAGGGCACGTACGAGCGCGGCCTCACGTACAACGACCTCCGCGCCGTGCGTCAGAAACCTGGCGAGACCCTCCGCAAGTACATCCAGCGCTTCAGCCAAGTGCGCAACAAAATCCCCAACACCACCGACGCGCAGGTCATTTCGGCCTTCCAGGCTGGGGTCACGGACGTGCGGATGCTCGAGAAGCTTGGCATCCACGACAACATCACCACCGTCATCAAGCTTTTCGACTTGGCGGACAAGTGCGCCAAGGCTGAGGAGGGCCGCTTGTTCGTCAAGAACGAGCCAGGGGACCCCGCCGAGGAGTCCAAGAAGAAGAAGAAATCCACCGAGAAGCGCAAGACCACTGCAGTCCTCCTGGGACCCTTCCCACGAGCGCTCGGGGGCTACCTCTACCTCTACGTCGCCATCGACAAATTCACCAAGTGGCCTGAGGTGGAACCCATGCGCACCATTCCGGCGAAGTCGGCGGTCAAATTCATCAGAAGCCTGGTCTGCCGCTTCGGCGTGCCCAACCGCATCATCACCGACAACGACTCACAATTCATCAGCCGTGCCTTCAAGTCCTACTGCGGCAGCTTCGGCGCCCAAATCTGCTACGCCTCGGTGGCGCATCCACGAAGCAACGGGCAGGCTGAGCGAGCCAACGCCGAGGTTCTCAAGGGCCTCAAGACGAGAAGTTTCAACTGCCTCAAGGCCAGCGGCAAGCACTGGATCGATGAGCTCCCCTCAGTGCTCTGGTCCATCCGCACCACGCCAACAAAGCCAACGGGTGAGACGCCGTTCTCCCTCGTCTATGGTGCTGAAGCCGTCCTCCCCAGCAAGATCACTCATGGCTCTCCCCGAGTCTTGGCCTTCAAGGAGGCTGAGCAGAACGAACTGCGCAACAACGACCTCCTGCTTCTCGAAGGGCTCCGCCGCAATGCGGCCCTGAGAGCGGCAAGGTACCAGCAAGACCTCCGCCGCTACCACAGCCGCCACATCCGCCCGCGCACTCTTGAAGCAGGAGACGTTGTCCTGAGGAGAATCCTCTACAGGGCAGGCCTCCACAAGCTCTCGCCAATGTGGGAAGGACCCTACAGGGTCGTCCACATCGCCAGGCCTGTCTTCGCGCGGCTCGAGACGGAGGACGGCATCCCTGTCGCCAAACCCTGGAACATCCAGCACCTGCGCAAGTTCTACCCCTGATTTGTCCTCGACAAGCAATTTTTTGCATCAAGGGAGAGCCTCGTGCCATCATCCTCCACGAGGAAAAATTTCGGGCTCCCCTCTCTACTATACGTTGCCGCGGGCCGTTCGAGAAGACTCCCAAGCCACCGCGCCTCGGCAAGGTGACTTCTTCAAGCACCATGCCTTGGCGAGGTGGATCCCCATGCCCAGCCATGGTGGACCGCAGGCTCTACAAGCCACCCCCGCATAGGGGCCCCCTCTGAGCTCTCTACATGCGTCGCCCCGGGCACGCCCCCTCGAGAGTCTCAGCCACAGCATGTGGAACCCCATGCCTGACATGGCGGATTTTGTATTTCTGGCCACGCCAGTGTAATGAACCTCTGTTTCAGGTCACTTTGAACCTTTGCGCTCCGCGGCAGCATATGTTGTTGCTTTGGTAAGCATTTATGTTATTGCTGTTTCATCCTTGCTCGTATGATCCCTCCTGTGTATCTCGCGAGCGGGGGCTGGACATGGTGCCTGTGCCTCGGGAGCATCCCAGCAGCGCCTAAAACCCAAGGAATCCGAGCTCTGAACTCACGGGTTAGCTCTCATGCATGTCAACTCCCAAGGAGCTCTGAACTCATGGACCGGCTCCCGTGCACGTCAACTCACCAAGGACCTTGGTGCCTGTTCTCCTCGCGAGACACACATGAAGGAACCTACGAGCACGCATGAAGTCGTCTAGCTATGTATTGCTCGTGGGTACGCCTATCTGTCCAAACGCAGGAAAACAGGTCCAAAGCAAGCGCCAGGGAACCGACGCCCTCGCCAAGGCGAAAACACCTCATCAGGGAACCAACACCCTCTCCAAGGCGAAAACACCTCATCAGGGAACCAACACCCTCTCCAAGGCAAAACGCCTCGCGAAGCTAAGTCCAGACACTTGTTTGAAATCCCTTTCGCTGGTTTTCATCTCTCGAGCCTCTTTTCTCTCTCCTGCGCCTCATGGGCTGCTTGCACGTTAAAGGGAAGCCCCAAGCATCGCAACTTGGGAGCTCTTACCTCTTGAGTCCTCACGCACCCCCCGGCCTTGTGGAGCCCTGACTCTCGCATACCGAAGCGGCGGTGGTGTAGCGCTAAGAGAGGGTCCTAAGACGTAGAGCGAAAAAGACATGAAAGGGAAGACAAAAGCCTCACGAGGGATATTCACCAAGCAAACAAAGCTTAAAGCAAGTCTTTACAAAAGCTATTACAAAGGAAATACTAAGATAATTCGTGCTCCTGCACGTCCAGATACAGGAAGGAGCTCAGGCCGTTGCGCCCCCCGAGGTGCCCGCTCTGTCCACGGCAGCCTCCGCCTCCTCCTCCAGGGCATCCTCCTCGTCGTCGCCTTCGTCCTCATCGACCACGACTTGGTCGAATTTCTTGGCGTACGCCTCGGCGGCTTCCCGCGCCTTGTTGCTGATGTTGACCGGCGCCATCACGGCCTCGAGGTCAAGCGAGGGCTGGAGCCTCGCGAGGTTGCTGAAGATGCGGTAGGTGGCAATGACGAGGATATCGCGGCTCTCCTCTACGACACGCTCGTTGAAGCCCTTCGCGGTCTCTTCAAGCTTTCCGAGGAATTGCTCGAAGAAGAACGAGTACGTGGCCTCGTCGTCGCTCCCTGCGGAAAAGGGGGGAACCTCGATCCTCAGGTCATCCCCAACGGCGCGCGCGCGGGCCACCAAGCCTTGGAGCATGAGCTGGCATTGGCGCGTCATGGTCCGTCCATGCTCCGCGTTGCTCCGTGCCTCCTCCACAAGGTTCACGACCGGCCCCACCTGCTGGTGGAGCTCGCCCATGTCCTTCTCCAAGGCGGCGGCTCTCCCTTCCGCGCGAGCCTGGGCCTCCTTGGTGCTTTGAAGGCGGGAGACCATCTGCTTCTCCTCCTTCTCGAGCCCCTCGATGCGGTCCTGGAGCTCTTTGCGTTTCGCCTTGAAGCGCTCCTCCTGCTTCTTGGCCTTCTCGTCATAGTCCTTGGAGAGAGTTTCGCGGATGATCTTGGCCTTGGCGTCAGCCTCATCCTGGATTCTTTTCTGCTTCACCGCGAAGTCGGCGTTGGCCTTCTCGTGGCGCTCCGCGTAGGTGGCCTCGTTCTTGGCCACCAGGCCCTCGCGTTCCTGCAGCTGCCCCTCGCGGGTGGCCTGGTCCTCCTCGAGCAGCTGGACCTGCTCCTCGCGCTGGCGCAGCTCCTTCTCGCGGAGGGAGAGCTCTCCCTCGCGTCGCGCCAGCTCTCCCTCGCGAGCATCCAGCAGCTCGCGGAGCTCCTTCAGGCTGGCCTCCACAACCTTGGAGTCAGCGATGAACTTCTGCTCCGCGTCCGCGATCTCCTGTTGCTTGGAGGCGGTCTCCGCCTCGAGCGCCTCCCTCGCGGCGTCCAGCTGCTCCATGGTCTCTGCCGCTTCCTGCTTCACGTTGTCGCGAGTCTCTGCGGCGAAGCGCATGGCCTCTTGGCGGGCCGCCAGGGCCGCCGCGTCCTGCCGGCGGCAGCTCTCCACGCTCTCGCGGAGGAGGGCCCAGCCCTCGCCGAGTCTCGCCCTCTCCTCCGCCTGGGCGAGCTCCTCTTCAGCGAGCTGCGCCTCCAGCTCTTCAAGCGTCCGCCGCGCCTGGCCGAGGATGGCTTGGAGGCGAACTGCTCGGCGCCGCGGCTCCCGCAGCGCCAAGGTCCCCGCATCGCTGCGGGGTGCAGAGATCTCGCCCCTTGGCGGGGCGCTAGAGGCACCCTGCCTTGGGCTCAAGGCCGCCTCCGGTGCGGCCCGGGGGCTCGCGAGGACGCCTTCCTCGCCTCCCGCCTCAGGGGTCCTTTGAGGGCTCGCGTGGGCGCTTTCCTCGCCTCCCACGTCAGGGGTCCTCTGAGGTCTCGCGTGGGCGACAGCATCGCCTCCCGCGTCTGGAGCCCGCTGGGGGCTGGGCGCCCTCTCGCCCCCAGCTCCCGTAACTGTGGGCTCCGGAGGCGCGTCCTCCTCCTGCCCTTCGGGGGCGCCTCCCGCCCCCTCCGTGGTGGTCGCGCCCGCCGCGGCCGCGGGTGCGTCTGTCCTCTGTGTGGGAGCCTCCTCCTCCGGGGGTGGCTCTATGACGATCTCCTCGATCGCCTCCTCCTCCTCGCCCGGCCTCACGTAGGCTCGGGCTGTGTCGGCCGCCGTCTCCTCCTCCGTCGCCCTCTGCGGTACGGGAGGAAGAGTGGTCTGGACGGGCGGCGGCACCACTTCAACGACGTCGCCGTCCTCCTCCTCGCGGCGCTCGCCTGTGGGAGGAGCAGCCGTGTGCTGTGGCTCGTCCGCCACCGGTGGCGCTGCGGTGGCGTCAGCGGCCACCGGCGGTGCTGCGGTGGCGTCAGCGGCCTCCCCAAGCTTGCGGAGCCGCCGTTTCTTCGGCGCCGCGGGGTTCCTGAAGACAAACAAGCAAAAGATCCGTCAAGAGGATTCTCAGAAGCAAAATGCTGAAAGAAAAAGAAGAACCGAGGCTTACTCGTCGGCCATCCTCCACACCCTTTTCTTCGCCTTTGGAGGCTGGGGGTCGCTCGCTCTGGCCTCCTCGTGAGGCCCTCCTGCATACTCTCGGATGGCACCCCTCCCTGCCGAAGCGTTCCTGTCGTGGAGGGCCTTGGTGCGGGGCTCGCGGCGTCCTCCCCTGCTGCCGCTCTCCTCCTCCTCCTCCTCCTCCTCCTTTATAATGCGATGGGAGCGGGCCACGCGGAAGGCGTCCTCGTCGCCGCTGGAGGAGATCTCCTGGAGGTCCTCGCTAGGCGGCACGTTCCTTGAGGAGCCCACGTCGCCTCCCGAGGGGTCGGTGCCTCTCGAGGCCTCGTCCTCGCCAGGCGGCACGTTCCTTGAGGAGCCCGCGTCGCCTCCCGAGGGGTCGGCACCTCTCGAGGCCTCGTCCTCGCCAGAATCTTCGACATCGTCCGGCTCCGGCGAGTCGCCCACCTGCTCCAGCTCCGCAGCCCACGGGTTGCTGCGGGACCCGACGAGCCTTGCAGGCCTGATGCCCCATTCGTCGAAGATGGGCAAGAGTTCACGGGCTTCGCGCACGTTCTCCTCCATATAGGAGAACAGCGGCAAGGGATCGTCGTCGGTTGGGGACGGAACGGACGCCGTGGCGAAGAGGACCCTCATGACCTGCTTCAGCTCGTCCGAAGTGAAGTTGTCTACGCACAGGCGCATCCTGTCATCCGAGCCTGAGTACGTCCACATGGGCTCCGAGTGCCACTGGAGGGGAGCAATGCGGCGTGTGACGAAATCCTTCGCCACCATCTGGCCGGTGAGCCCGGCCTCGCGGAACACCCGAATGCGCTCGTACACCACCTCAAGCTTGGGGCCCTCGAAGTCGCCGCTCGCCCAACGCGCCCACTTCTTTGGGGGCGCCACGGGTACCTCCAGGTGGCGGTTCGACGACTTGGTGCTGACGAAGAACCACTTCTGGCGGAAATCCTCCACCTTCTTCGTCACTTTGGTGATGGCGTTCTCACCAAGCCACGCGATGGGGATGTAGTCTTCGCTCCTGGCGGCGGCGATACGGAAGGAGATGCATCCGAACCGCTCGTTCGACGCGGTGCTCCGGAGGGCGTAGAAGCTACGGAAGAGATCCACCGAGGGGTGGATGCCGACGTACGCCTCGCAGAGGTAGGCGAAGATGGCGAGGATGAGAATGGACTTTGGGTGGAGATGGAGGAGTTGGATCCGGTACGCCTCAAGGATCCCCATGAGAAAGCTGGAGAAGGGGGGAACGAGGCCGGCGTAGAGGGTGTGAAGGAAGATGGGGTAGTACCCCGCGCCGACCTTGCTGCTGTCGGGCGCCATGCATGTGGCGCCGAGCTCGTGGGTGTTGGCGGCCGCCAGGTGGCGCACCTTATCGAGCGCCGTCGCACGGACGCGGGTTTCCGGCATCGCCCCCTGGGGTGCAGCGCCCCGCGCCGCCGCCGCCGACGTGCCAGTCTGCACCGTGGCCTTGCCTCTCTGGTCGGCGGTTGCCTTCTTGGGCGCCATGGTTGCTGGAGAAGAAGACCTTGAAGACGGAGCGCTCTGGAGAGATTGGAGGAGTAATGGGAGAAGTGACGGGCGCCGACCGCGCGCCCAGGCTTTATTGACCGGCCCCGAATCATGGCGGGCCCCGCCACATCGCCCGTTGAAGCCGAGGAGATCGTGGCCTCGGGCGCAACCGCTGCGCTCCACGTGTCACAGCCCAGGCAGGCACCATTGGGCCCTCGACGCTTCGCCTCCATCCATGGGCCTCGGTGTGCCCATCGCGGGCCCGGGGGCTACTGTCAGCACAGTGGAAACCAGGGTACCACGGGCCGGCCTGCCAGGGCCCACAAGATTCTTCAGAAGATTTCGCTAAGGACCAGGCTCTTCAAGCCTGGCGAGCCTCGCGAGGGTTTTTCCCTCGCGAGGGACCTCTCCTCCTCGCCAAGGGTCTTTCCCTCGGCGAGGGACCTCTCCTCGAGAGGGCATCTCGGATGCCACCTGCAAATTCTGCTAAGGACCAAGCCGAAAGGCTCGGCGAGGCCTTTTGCCTCGCGAGGCTTCCTTCCTCTCGAAGCCAGCTCTGCCTCCGCGGTAGAGCGCACATGGGCTCTGCACCCTCCGCAGAGTGATGACCGCGCCAGCGCGCGGTGACGGCAGCGCCACAGTTGCCATTCTTGTGTATAAAGGAGTCAACAAAGCTGCACCAAGCAAAAGAGCCCCAAGGATTGCCACCTTGGTGATAAGGGAACCGTCTGCAGCTACCCTCCAAGGACGACGTCACCGTGGGACACATCCCGCCTCAGCAGCGCCAGCCCACCGTCCTGTTTGGATGGTGGCTTTTCCAGCTTTGGTGACGCCGCCCCCTGCCGTAGACCGCGTCCATGAACTTTACCTTTATGGTGGACTCTACCTTTATTGTGCACCGCACCTCCTCCTTCGTCGCCATGTGGTAGCCCTTCCCGCCAAGATGTTTTGGGGGAAGAGGCCCGAGACGCCTATAAAAGGAGGGGGAGCATGTTCGGGCAAGGGGTTGGTTCCAAGATTCCCAAGCCCAAACCCTAGATCTGAGATCTGCAGTAGCCATTGTAGCCACCTCGAGCTCGCCGAGCTCGCTCTGTACTAAAACCTCTTCCAGCAAGTGCAATACAATCCGAAGCAGGACGTAGGGGTTTTACCTCACCTAGAGGGCCCTGAACCTGGGTAAGACCGTGTGTTCCTCTCTGCAGTGCTTCCCCGCAGCGATCCAGGCGAGCACCGTCGCCGAGGCACGTTGAGGGTTGTTTGATTCCGTGTTCAGCCCCTCAATCGATCCTTCGTGAGACACACCCAGTTCCTGGGACAGTCCTCCGACACTCACTCTCTCTCTCCCCTCCATTGTTGCAAACTTGTGAGCTTGATTTCTCTCAATCCCTCCAATGATTCTTGTCCATATTTAGGGATTCAAGAGAGGAGATCTAGATCTACGTTTCCACCGAACAAAATCTCCTCTAAGTGAGGGGAACTCGTGGGATCTAGATTTTGGAGTTCTTGGTGTTCCTCCTAAATCCCTCCTTAGCATTAGTTGCTTTGGTTGGATTTTAGAGAGAAGGATTTGACCACTTGGTGTGTTCTTGCCTTTTGCATTAGTTGCATCGGGTTGTGCTCTCCACGAAGATTCGTGGGATCGAAGTTGAGAAGATGTTACTCTTGTGTGCATTGTGTTCCCAAGAGCTTGTGCCTCTTGGGTGCATTGTGTACCCTAGACGGTTGGTGTGCCACGAAGCCTTCGAGTTGTGAAGCTTCGGCAAGATTGAGTTGTGGGTGTGTGCCCCAAGAACGGTGTAAAGGCTCCGGATTCCGCCTCAAAGGATTCCATTAGTGGAAGGTGAACCAAACTCTTGGGTGCGGTTCATCGGAGAATAGGGTGAGGCCTTTGTGGCATCTTGAGTAGGCCTCTTGTGGCGAGCTCACACCCCTCCAACGAGACGTACTCCCTTAACAAGGAGGAACTCGGGAATACATCCTCGTCTCCGCGTGCCTCGGTTATTTCTATACCCGAACTTTTACTTATGCAATTTACATTGTGATAGCCTTCGTGCTTGAAGTTCTATATCTAGCTATCACCTTGTTGCTTGCCTTGCTTAGCATAAGTTGTTGGTGCACATAGGTGAGCCTAGTATTTAGGTTGTTGGCTTGTTAATTTAAACACATAGTTTTATTCCGCAATTATCAAGCCTTTAACCGGAAAAGTTTTAATCACCTATTCACCCCCCTCTAGGCGACATCTCGGCATAGTTTGTTCTTTCAATTGGTATCAGAGTTTCGTCTCTCTTGTTTGGCTTTACCGCCTAGAGAGTAAAGATGTCGTTTAGAGGATTAGTGCATGATCACACTTTCATATTTGATGGCACAAATTCAATGTTTGGAAAACTCATATGCTTAGTCACTTACGGGTCTTGGACCCCAATATTGAGCGTATCTTAGATATAGGTTTTTCTCCTCCAAAGGATTACGAAGTACGACTTTAGAGGATGAGAAAAACTTATATCTAAATGCTCTAGCTTCTAATGAGTTTTGCAAATTTGTGAGTGTTGTAGTTTTTGACTCAATCATGCCTCTCCGGAACGCTTATGAGATTTGGACCAAGCTTCAAGATAAATATGGAGTGTCCAACACTATTGAGTATGATTGTTCTCCCTCCACCTCCGGCCGTGATGATTTCTCAACTTCGTCTACTTCACCAAAATGTGGTAATCCACAAACTAATGTGATGGTGAGTAGTGATAGGTTGTGCAATATTGATAGTGAGCTCATTTTTGATGATATTTTATCTCTATCTTGTTGCAATGCCTCATCTTTGGACCTAAACACACATAGCACTATAAATGTCATACATGCTAGTGTTGATAGTCCTTGCATATCATCCAAAAATGACTTGTATGAATCTAATGATGATATGCTTGCTTTGCCTTGTTGCCATTGTAAAAAATGCTTGTGTTCCCTCTAACTCTTGCATGAATAATAATGTAGAGGAAATCCAACTACCTATGCAACAAGATGTGAACTTGAGTAGTTCAAAAATTAATTGTTCATCTTCATCCTCCTCTCATTGCCTTATGGCTAAATCTTCTTTTAGCAATGATAATAATAATGATAATAATGATGAAGATGATGATGAGAAAAATGATGATGCTCTCCTTCATAATAAAGGTTTAATGATTCTTAAGGCTCTTTCAAAGAATAAAAATGCTTGTGATAACCTCTATGAAATCATGAGCACCCTTGTTGAGCGCCGGGAAACTATTGAGGCTTTGGAAGCAAGCCTTGAAGAAAAGGGTAAGATTGAAAGAGATGATGCTATGAAAAAGGCGTCGTTAGAAGATGCTCTTGAGGAAGAGCGAGAGACTCGGGCTTCTCTTGAGGAGAAGCTAGAATCTATTGAGGAGTCTCATAATGAAATAATTGCTAAAATCATTAAAGAACGTGACCATGCTCATGCTAAATATAAAGTCACGAAAAAGGAAAATGCTAGATTAAATGAAGAGCTTGCTAAGCTTTCTTCTTCTATTACTAATGTTAATGATGCTTGTGCTACTGACTCCATTTCTTGTGAAGCATCTTTTTTGAAGGAGAATGTTGAGCTAAGGGCTCAACTTGAGTTGCTAACTAGCAAGTATGGGAAGTTGGAAGAAAGTCATGAAAAGCTTTCTAGCTCTAATGATGATCTTCTAACATCCTATGCTAGTATAAAGTTAGCTCATGAGGCTATCACTACGAAGGTAACATCTTGCGAGCCTCATGTGGGTAATAGCACAACTTTAACTAAAAATGCTATATTGCCATGTGCTAGTCCTAGTAGTTCATCCACTCAAAATGTTGGAACATCATGTGATGAATTACTTGCTTTGCCTTGTTAGCCTAACAATGAAGCTTCTACTTCCTCTAGTGCTTTTGTTGCCACTAACCATGTAGAGGAAATAAAAGACCTCAAGGCCCAAGTCGCCTCTTTGAAGAAAGACTTGGAAAAGCGTCATGAAGGGAAGAGTGCACTTGACAACGTGTTGAGTGTGCAACAATCCCCCAATGACAAGAGTGGACTTGGATTCAAGTCCAACAACAATAACAAGTCCAAGATTGATAAGAAGAAGGGCCAAGTTCAAGTCAAGAATCCGGCCAAGATCATTTGCTTCAAGTGCAAGCTAGAAGGGCATCATGTTCGGGATTGCCCAATGAAGAAGAAGCCTCTTAGTGAGAAGCAACTAGGGAAGCGGCCTCTTGTTCAATCTCATGCTCAATCACGACTTGAACAACGGCCACCTCCTAAGAAGACTCAAGTCAACGCTTCTCTAGTTGAGGAGCCTATTAAGAAGAAAGGAAAGAGTCGATGTTGCTACCTTTACCGTGGCAAGGGTCACTTTGCTTCTTCATGCACTAATGGTACCGTATCCAACCCTATTATAGTTGATGATGCTTTTTCTCTTGGGAAGGATATAATTGGCAATGTGTTTGCCAAATATGTGGGGACTCAAATTGGTGTCAAGAAAAGAACCATTTGGGTTCCCAAGCCTATTGTGACTAACCTATTAGGACCCAACTTGGTTGGGGACCAACAAGCTCTAACTTGATCAATAGGTGTTTGTGGAGGACATTGCAGACTTGGCTACTTTTGAAGAATTAAGGGATCTTCATGGTTATATTTCCTCAAGCCAAGTCAATTGGAATATATTGCTCTATCTCATATCCAATGCTTCCTCCTTGCGGTAACTTGTATTTAATTCATATATACATTGAAAGTTGCTTGCTCTCTTGCATGTGTTAGTTTTGTTTCTAGCATGTGCTTGTATATGATATGCTACTTTCCTACTTGTCTTGTTATTCAAGGTTGTGTATGATAGTTGTGTATCATGTATGTGTAACTTTGTGTTGAGCTTTATTGGATCTTGTGTGGATTTCATTTGGCTCTTTGAGATATTAATGGACTATCCCATTTTGGGGGAGTGATATGCTTTGTGCACTTCACAAACCTAAAAATGTGTGTACATGAGTCACACCACCTATTATTGATATTTCAATATTATCTAGTTACTATGTGGTATGTCATGTTCATGAGAAATTCAAATTCTACAATGTCCATTAATTTCTCTAGTTAGTCTTATTTGCCTCTTGTTTAAAAATAAATGAATTATCACATTATGGGGGAGTAATAAGCCATGTGCATATTACAAATCCATAAAATGTGAACATTTGAGGTTTGCCACTTAGATTTGATATTATAAATTATCTCTCTCCTATGTGGCATGTTTGCTCGAACAAGTTCCAATTTTCCTTTTGGTTATCCTTTAGCTCTTGTTTGTGTGAGTTTGCTTGGTGTGGTTTTTCTCTAATATGCTTTTCCATATATTAGTTGAGAAACCATTTGTTCCATATTATTCTAACCATGGCCTTGCCGGTTGGTTTGAATAGTTGAAACTATCAACAAACTTTACTAAAATATGGTGTTTTAATTCTTATCCCTTGCCATATGATTTATCTTGTGAGGATGACCTTGGATATCTCTACTCACCGGGAAAATATTTCCTTATACTCATTGTCCTTGGACAATTGATACTTACATTTGTGGTAGAATATTTTTGTTCATCCTCATATTGGGTCTTGCGTTGTTTGACTCCCTTTGTCTTCCTTGCCTTTTGCATGGATCCTAATTTTTCAATTGGTATCGTTTAGTGTTGTAAATAAAATATGGAGAGTAATGATCCCTTGTGCGTGCATTTTGTATTCAAATGCAAATATAAAAAATAATGCATGAATCTTGGGGGAGCATTCCTTTTTATTTAGAACACCATCCTATCTATCAATATTTGATCCTATCAATTGGCATTTAATTTCTATCTTTTGTGTTTATGGAAGACAAACCTTTTTCTTTTGATGCTTTGTGCCATCATGAAAAGTATAGAGGGTGTTTGGTTTATTTGGTGTAACCTTGCTCTCTCTTGGGAGTTTGCTTTCTCATTCCTCGTTTGTGTTTTATCTTTATAGAATGAGAAAATCCTTTAAGCATGTTTCTTTCTTTTATCTTATATGCTCATTAGCGCCTTGCCTAGATACCTTCAATTGCTATTAATTGGAATTTAATATCTCCTCCATAGATATTTGTTTCAATTGATATTTATTGTGGGAGTTTTGATACCTTATTGCCTTATTTTACTCTACTTGATTTCGGTCAAGTATTATCCTCTTCTTGGTATCTTTTCTCCTAGTTGGTATCTTATTTTCAATTGGTGTCTTATCTCTCATGTGTTGTTTGATTTGATTCCTATTGATATCGCACTTCATGTGTTGATGTGTCTTGGAATCAATCGTATGTTGATTTGATTTTTTCCTCAATCATGTGTTGATTTGGATTTTGATATAATTTGGACAACCTTTTGTGTCACACTTTGGTGTGCTCTCTTCTTGGTTTACTTGGTGTTTTCGTCCAAATTGTATCTCATTTGGTTCTTGAAAGACCTTGCATGTATATTCTCTAATATATATATTATATGACATGTTTGTCTTTCTAGTTCCAATATATAGGGGATACTCCACCGAATCCTAAATCGGCTAAGATGTGCATGAAATTCAATTTCATATCTATATGCACATATTTATGTGGAGTGTTTCCTATATATTGTAGTTTATCTAACTACTATGGGACCCAACGAGTTTGGGAACCATTTTGTACTTGAATGTTGTTTTAGATACAATGGATGTGCATTGGATGCTTGCCTCATCCATAAGGAAGGTGTCCTCACCATGATATTATAAGAGTCAAGCTATGATGATTGTCAAAATCTCATCTTCTTCATCACCAATGTCATATCGGTAACAAGTATCTATCCCATGCATACCTTTCTAGTATTCAACCTTATGTAGGTTGCCTCTTGGCATGAAAGCTTTTATGTGCAATTGTTGTGGTTTTGGCTTATTTTTTCACTTGGTATATCTTTGTGATATTTGTGATGAAATTGCAAAAACCTTTTCTTCAATTGGTATTATTTCTTTGTGATACTTGTTGCCTATCTCAAAGCATCTACACTATCTCTTGTTCCCTTAGTGATTTGTGTGATGTTTTTGATATTTTTGAAGTTCATTTATATACAATGAGATAAATTTGAGCTATGTGTTATGCTTATAAGCAATAATCTCTTTTGTATATTCATGACTTCCTTTTGGATACCTTGGTCTCTTCTTCATCGACCATTTCATATGTGCAAGTTTCTTTGTGGATATATATCATCAATGATTTGTCTACTTAGAAACCTATACATACGAGAGAGGTCACCTTTGATTTGGTATCCTATTTCTTTCGAGCCACCTTGTTTTTCATCTATAATTCATTGGTGGCTCCAAATTTGTCTCATGAGTGCTTGTCTTATTTTTATTGGTATCTTTGCACACTCATGTATTTGTTGAGGATCTTTTACTTCATGCTTACCATGGTGAGTATGTTGTTTTATTTATTGGCTAAATGCTCTCACTAGCTTTTGGCATTTTCAATTGGTTTTAGTTTCCAATTGGTATCCCTAAGCTTGTGAACATACCCTTTTAAAGATCTTCTTTTTATCTCGGTTGGGCCTATCTTATGTTGAATCTTTGAAAATTGGTATCTTTTTATGGCTCAACCATATCTTTGGTGCAAGTGCTATGATTTGCTTTATGCACACTTGCACTTGTTACGTGTTCTAGATGATTTTGGGGGAGTGAGGATTCCATATTTGTGCACTCCTCAATAGTGCATGAACATTGGAGAGCTTCTTCATTTTTATTTAGAACTCTTGTTTTGGATCTTTTGATTGCCTATCTCCTTTGTAGAGATGTTTAGAATGATTTCATCTCTTTTAAATCTTTGGATCCTCAATATAATTTGATTTCCTCTATCTATTCAACATTGGATATGTGCATTTGATTTCACTCATATCTTGAGAAATGCACACATTTTTTAGGAACTCATATTATATTGGCCTTCTAAATTTTTCCTCCCATTTCGGCAATCGATGCCAATGGGGGAGAAGTTTAGAGGGTTTAAAGGAATTTGGGTTTTATGCTTTTGTTGCATTTGCCTTTAATGCGCTTGCATCCTTGCTTGTTTGTCTTGCAAGGATGCTTTAGTTCATTATATAAACCCTATTAAAAGGGATTGTCATCAATTGCCAAAATAGGGGAGATTGAAAGTGCATGGTTGCCCCCATGTGTGGTTTTGGTAATTAATGACAATCTCTATGGACTAATGATTGGCTACTTGTAGGTTGTGTCCATTTGTGTTGCTTGATCTCCATTTGTTGGAATCAAGGCTAAGTGAAAAAGATTATATGTTGATCAAGGCTAAGTGCGAGTTGATCAACACTCAAGGTATTTCTCCATGAGCGCGATCAAGAAAGGTGATCCTTTGTAGCTCGTGGAGTATGGCGTCATGATGATCGCCATCACAAGATAATGGCCAAGTGAAGACATGCCGAAGAAGTGGTTCTCCCATATTGGTGTATGGGGGAGCAATTTGTGAGTCTTCACCAAGCGAAGCGCAATCAAGGAAGGTGGTGCGTCTTAAGGAGATGAATATTGTCTTTATCGACCTCAAGTGGATTAATGTGCAAGGCAAAGGTATGATCTTGATAGGGTTTCTATTTTACCGGTCTCATGATGTTAGTGAGAGACCGGATTATATGATAGTTAAGAGGGGCTCTCGACCGAGTATATTGATCGTATCGTTCGTGTAGAGCTCAAACCTTTGCATCCTTGCAATCATCTTTATTGGTTCTTATTTAGCTCTTATCGTGGTGTGGTCTTGGTGCTTGTTGTGCTTGTCATGTGAAGACTAAGTTCACCGAAAACGGTTTTCATATGAATATCCTATTGCGTTTTTGGTGTTGGAGGTTTTCCCGGCGTGTCCTTTTTAGAGAGGTCAAACTCTCTCCTTTTGACCTCCCACTCACATGATGGACAATGATGTTTCTCTGCATGATCTTGTAGAGCTTTTCGTTGCGAGTCCAACGAGCCCAAGATCATCGAAAACGGAGTCCGGATGCAAAAGATATGCCGTTTTCGTTTTGCTCTTTCTGCAGTTTTTTAGTGGGGACGGAAGTTCCGGCTCTGAAGCCGGAAATTCCGGCCCCCGAAAGTTCCGTCCCAAGCACCGGAAGTTCCGGCCCATATTTTCATCTGAGCTTTTTGGCTAAGTCTTTTCGGCGATTCTCTCTGGAGGGGTTCCGGAAATTTGCCCCGGAAGTTTCCTCGGAAAATTTCCGGGGGTCCGGAAGTTCCGGTCCAAGAAAATTTGGCTAAGTCGTTTTCGCGTTTTCTCTCTGAAGGGGGTCCGGATCTTTGCACCGGATGTTTGCTCCGGAAATTTCCGGGCCACCAGAAGTTCCGGTGTGTGTGGCGGAAGTTCCGCCCCCCGGCCGGAAGTTCCGGTACATAACCCCGGAATTTCCGGCCCCTCGCTGCCCACAACGGTCAGATTGTGGGGGGGGGGGGGGGGGCTATAAATAGCCCCCTTCTTCCCCAAAAGGGCAGCTCACTCACTCTCTCTCTCTCCTCCATTGTTGCAAACCTGTGAGCTTGATTTCTCTCAATCCCTCCAATGATTCTTGACCAAATTTAGGGATTCAAGAAAGGAGATCTAGATCTACGTTTCCACCGAACAAAATCTTCTCTAAGTGAGGGGAACTCGTGGGATTTAGATTTTGGAGTTCTTGGTGTTCCTCCTTTGTTCTTCCTCCTAAATCCTCCTTACAATTAGTTGCTTTGGTTGGATTTTAGAGAGAAGGATTTGACCACTTGGTGTGTTCTTGCCTTTTGCATTAGTTGCATCGGGTTGTGCTCTCCACGAAGATTCGTGGGATTGAAGTTGAGAAGCTTCTTACTCTTGGGTGCATTGTGTTCCCAAGAGCTTGTGCCTCTTGGGTGCATTGTGTACCCTAGACGGTTGGTGTGCCGTGAAGATTTCGAGTTGTGAAGCTTCGGCAAGATTTAGGAGACCCCAATTGAGTTGTGGGTGTGTGCCCCAAAAACGGTGTAAAGGCTCCGGATTCCGCCTCGAAGGATTTCGTTAGTGGAAGGTGAACCAAACTCTTGGGTGCGGTTCATCGGAGAATAAGGTGAGCCCTTTGTGGCATCTTGAGTAGGCCTTTTGTGGCGAGCTCACACCCCTCCAACGAGACGTACTCCCTTAACAAGGAGGAACTCGGAAATACATCCTCGTCTCCGCGTACCTCGGTTATTTCTATACTCGAGTTTTTACTTATGCAATTTACATTGTGATGGCCTTCGTGCTTGAAGTTCTATATCTAGCTATCACCTTGTTGCTTGCCTTGCTTAGCATAAGTTGTTGGTGCACATAGCTGAGCCTAGTATTTAGGTTGTTGGCTTGTTAATTTAAACAGATAGTTTTATTCCGTAATTATCAAGCTTGTAACCGGAAAAATTTTAATCGCCTATTCACCGCCCTCTAGGCGACATCTCGACATAGTTTGTTCTTTCATCCATTCTCTTGGTCAATCAGATATCCATATCATCTCATGTAAAAAAAAAGCTATCCATATCATCTCCACTAATATATTTATTAACATCTGCGTTCAAGCTCCACATCATACATCTTTTTAATTATTAATTGTCCATGTTAATATTTTTTAATCCACACTTATTTCATGTCAAATAAATTAATATCTTAACTATGTAAAATTGAATTTACATATTTTTTAAGACAACTTAGTATAGTTTTTATACCCTTCTACTGTACTTTTTATTTACATGGTATAGTTTCTAAAGGTGTTTTCCATCTAGAACGCGAGCTAATAAAAAACGGAGAGCATGATTGGAGTCTAGACGTACGATCGAGTGATAGAATTCATCGGTTCGAATGGTTTTTCTGCCGTCCTCGCTATGTATGCGTGCGTCGTTTTGCCGTGGCATGGCCCCAGTGGCCAGTGCAGACGTCGTCACGGCACCCAGTTCCGTGTGCGTCGTCATCTCCCCGTCGTGCGCACCCGGCCGTCACGTCACCACCATATTTTCCCTGTCCGGCGTGTTGCCATGTTCGCGGTATCTGTCAACGTCGACCTACTAGCCTAGCTCATCTCCACGAATCACGTAGACCTGGCATTGATCCTGTGGTGTCGGTGCATGCTACATGTATTTCCAAACACCACCATATTCTGAAACAGTTTGTGGATATAGTCAACAATGTGTTTCTACACTGAGCTCACACACCGCCGAAAGATATTCGTCGTCGAGGTTGTTCATGGTGTCATCGTCATCACTCCTCGAGAAGTCAGCGACTCCGACTTTACCGAAGAATACCTCGCTAGAACGGGCTCGTGAAGCCCAGGCCGGCCCATGCCAAACAATTGACACTTCGCGTAGAGGTCTGGCGGCTGTGATTCCGAAGAATAGATATGAAGGGGAGATGGGAAAGACTCTCGTCGATGAAATACCTTCATGATTGAACCGCCCGGCGTAGGGCATTGTCATCACTCACACGCAACACCAGCATCGACCTAACAGTAGAACACGTCTTGCCCAACACGAAAACACACCGGAAATGTCAGAACCAGACCTGACTACCAAAGTCTTACCGCGACCAAAGAAGGATCTCGGCCTTCACCTAAAGATATGACCCGAGGATTAAGGATGACGAAAAGCTCCGCACCAACACTCAAAGGAGAATAACAACATCCACAGACACCATACCGTCAGGATTTCTTCCGAAGCAAAACCGCCTCCACACCCCCACGCAACCGAACAGGATGGGGAATACTCGCAATGTCACCGACCCGCAATCCCACTACTCCAAGCACCTCCAGCATGGCGACGGCGCCACCGCCACCTCCACACAAGAGAACACCAAACCTTGTCGTCGTTGGCCGAAGCTGACGTGCCGGATCGGCCAAACCCGACCAGATCTGACGCCCGCCTCCGAAGCTTCACCACTGGAGCCATCAACGATCGGCAGGCCGCCTACCCGTACAGGAGGATCATTAGAGAGGGAAGGGGGTCGCCACCCTGACCCGACTTGATGAACAAGATCTGGAACACGCGCCAAATTCGACGCCGCCGCATCAATTTAGAGGACGCCGGAGCTCCACCAACGAAAGCGTTGCAAGGGGATCCATCGAGATAGCGGAGGAGGCCACCGCACTACCGACAAACGTCATGCCGACTGCCACAGCTGGGGGCCGAGCTTTCCCGCCAGAGAACCGGCCGCGAGAGGGGGGCCCCCGTGCCGACGTCTGATACGTCTCCGACGTATCTATAATTTTTGATGTTCCATGCTTGATTATATATCAGTGCCACATGTTTTTACAATGTTTTTATATCATTTTGGTATAATTTATGGAACTAACCTATTAACAAGATGCCCAGTGCCAGTTTCTATTTTCTGCTGTCTTTTTGTTTCAGAAAAGTTGTTCTGAGAAGTTTCTCGGATTGCTCTCAAAATTTACGGGAATTATTTCCAATATGAAACGAAGACGGAGCCCGAAGGACAGCCAGAGGGGAGGCATAGGGGCTCCAGGAGCCACCTGGCCCTGCCCCCCCCCTTGGCCACGCGTGGGGCCCAACTAGGGCCCCTATCCATCGCCTCGCGTCGCCCGTTCGCCTATAAATTCCCCTCTGACCTAAAAACAGGGGAGAACCGATCACAATTTCCAGAATACGTCTGAGGCCGCCGCCATCTCAAACCCTAGTTCGGGAGGGTTCAGAAGCTCTTCCCGGCACCCTGCCGGAGAGGGGAATCGACGCCGGAGGCATCTACATCACCATGCCTGCCTCCGGAGTGATGCGTGAGTAGTCCACCACGGGACTACGGGTCCATAGCTAGTAGCTAGATGGTTGTCTCTCCTCCTTGTACTCCATTGTTTAGATCTTGTGAGCTGCCTATCATGATCAAGATCATCTATTCGTAATTGCTGCATGATTGTGTTTGCATGGATCCGATAAATTGTGAAAGTCATTACTTTTGTTAAGTTATGTGTTTCATCTATGATCTTGCATGCTCTCCGATGCTAGTGGTTGCTTTGGCCGAGTAATTGTTAGTGTTGTATGAGGGAGTATTTATGCTAGATAGTGGGTTCATGCCTCTCTCTGTCTGAGTTCGGTGACAGGAACGGTCAAGGCTAGAGATGTGCTGTTGCCACTAGGGAGAAAACAACGGTGTGATTTCTTCGTGTTATCTACATTGCTTACATTATGCACTTTGCTTATTGCAATGATCTGTTGCTTGCAACTTAATACTTTTGGGTGACATGCTAGATAGCGATCCCAGAGTGGATTATTAGTCATAGATGCAGTTGGATGACGGTCTATGTATTTTGACGTAATGCCCATATTAGATGAAGCAGTGAACTATATTGTTTTATGATAGCCTTTTTGTGCGCCTACAATTCTGTCAATTGCCATGCTGTAATTTGTTTACCCATCATGTATATCTTTTGAAGAGACACCTCTAGTGAACTGTGGACCCCGGTCCTATTTTCTTACATTGCTTACAACCGTTTTCATAGCTTTTCATCATCATTTGCTCGTTGGTCATATTTCATCATCATCATATTTTACATCCACACATTTAATTATTTGTGTTTGGCAAGCCGGAGAGATTGACAACCTCTCTGTTTTGTTGGGGCAAAGTAGTTTGTTTGTGATTGTGTGCAGGTCCGCGTTAATCTACAAGCGCCAGAGTGGATTGACACCTTGCTAAGCATTCTCCAAGTCCTACTGGATTCGATAACCTTGGTTTTGTAATCAAGGGAAAACTTCTTCTATGTTGCATCATACCTTCCTCTTGGGGTCTCCCAACAACACGCCATCAAGAAGTTTTCTGGCGCCGTTGCCGGGGACTTGGAAGCTTCAGCTAGGGGAGTTTCGCACATCCTTTCACTTTACTTTGTTATTGTCTTGCCTAGTATATTTTTTGTTAGCCTTATTTTGCCTTTTGTTATCTTTAAAACTGAAAACACACAAAAAAATTAAAAATTCCAGCACCTAGTTTATTTCGGTTTTATCCTATTATTATGTCTTGTTTTTTACTTGCTATCAATGGTTACTTTCTGTGAGACTAGATCTTATTGGCAAGGTGGGTTCACGAAGGAACAACAGAAATATTATAAGGAATACCGCTTGTCTGAAGAAGGGAAACACTTATGGGCACAAATAAATAAATTGAATAGTCTTGCTGAAAACTTCTGCTCAACATATGATGAATCCTGTTGCCTTAATGAATCTTTTTGTTGTAGGAGGCATAAACACCTCCCTTTCCAATGTGCTAATAATGATAATGAAGTATTGGCCTCTTATGCTAAAGGAAACTATGATTTTGATAATCTTCAACAAATTGAAGAATTTGTTGTTTTCATGGGTGCCTATGAAATTACTTCTGTGCTTAAAGATATTGATGATGCTTCTTACAAATCTGAATATTTTGTTATATTTGGATATTGCCTTGAGTATTACAATGATAATCCTTATATTACTGAATTTCTTGAGAGAACTTATCCTCCAAAAGAAGAGATTGTTGCCTTGCAGGAAACCATGGAAGAAGAAATTGCTGAAACTGAAAGCTCATTGGATGAAAAAGAGGAAGAGAGTGACGAACAAAAGGACGAAGAATGGAGTAGCTACCCCTACTCACCTTATAATGATAGTAACTCCTCAAATTTTATTGATTGCCTACCATGCTTACCAAAGGAGGATGAATGTTATGTTTGATACGTCTCAAACGTATCTATAATTTTTGAGTGATCCATGCTAGTTTTGTGATATTGTCACATGTTTTTACTGTCATTTATATCATTTTTATGCATTTTGTCGGACTAACCTATTGACAAGATGCCAAGTACCAGTTCCCTGTTTTTGCTGTCTTTTTGTTTCAGAAATTTACTTCTAGAAATATTCTCGGAATTGGACGAAAATTTACGGGGAATTTTTATTTGCCAAGACAAAGTCCGAAGGAGAGCCGGAGGGGAGGCCCACAGGGCAGAGGCGCCCCCCTGCCCGTGCCTGGGGGTCACCCGTGGGTGGGGCCCGCCCCTGCCCGTGGGACCTCACCTCGGCCCCCTCCGACGCCTATAAATTGCCTTTTACCCTAAAAACGTTGAGCGGCCATTATTTTCTAGAAACTCGACCCCGACACGCCGTCACCGAAAACCCTAGTTCGGGGTCCAATCTGAAGCTGATCCCGGCACTCTGCCGGAGGGGAGATCGATCCCGGAGGGCTATTCATTGTCATGCCTTCCTCCGGGATGATTTGTGAGTAGTCTCATCTTGGACTACGGGTCCATGGCAGTAGCTAGTTGGTAGTCTCTCTCTCTTGTGCTTCATGTCTTATGATCTTGTGAGATGCCTAACATGATCAAGATCGATTATTGTAATGCTATGTGATGTGTTTGCTGGGATCCGATGGATTATGAAGTTATGTTCAGATTGTGCATGATTCTTATATGAGTAATTTATGTTCTTGCATGCTCTCCGATGTGCGTAGTTACTTTGGCCAAGTGATTGTGTGTATCTCCAAGAGAGGGTATTTATGCTAGATAGTGGGTTCATGCCCCCTTTTGTTCGTGGGCACGAGTGACAGAAACGTCTAAGGGCGAGGGTGTGCTGTTGCTACTAAGGGTAAAACAGCGGTGTTAATGTCTCTTTTGATATTAGTATTGCTTACTTCATGCACTTTACTTAATGCAATTGTCTGTCGCTTGCAACTTAATACCGTTGGGTGACAGGCTGGATAGCGATCCCACGGTGGACTTTTTAGACAAAGACGCAGTTGGACTCAACGGTCTTTGTTCCTTGTTGTGATGCCTTCATAAATATTATCATGTCCTTTTTGTCATAGCTAAATTGGGTTTGTGTCATGATCTTCTCAATTGCCTAGTTGTAATTCGTTCACCCATCACATGCATATTTTATTTACTTGAGAGACTCCACTAGTGAACCCATGGCCCCCGGTCCATCTTTTTACATTGTTTACAACCTCATTTACTTGCTTTTAATCATCATTACTCATCTGGTCACTTTTCATATTTCATCTATTTCATCATACAATTAACCGCTTTGTTTTCTGCGAGACCGGAAAGATTGATAACCTTTCCGCCGTTGGGGGCAAAGTATTTTGGTTGAGTGTGTGCAGGTCCACGTCTGTTGAAGGTCAAGCGCCAGAGATTTTCAACATTCACCTTGTTGTTGATTTCAAAGTCCTACTGGTTCGATAAACCTCGGTTCGTTAAATGAGGGAAAACTGCTACTAGCTGCAATTCCGCCTTCGCTTGGGGCACCACCCAACTTATTTTAATACAGCAGCAAGCTCTTTTCTGGCGCCGTTGCTGGGGACTTTGGAGCTACAGCAAGGGTAGTCTCATACTCTCAATCTCTTTACTTTGTTTTTGTCTTGCTTGCTTTATATCTCGTTTAGTTTATTTTTCTGTTTCAAAATTTTAAAACCCAAAAATTTAGTGTAGTCTTTATTCCTGTCTTGTTATTTTATCTTATCGTTATTTCTTTTACTGAAAACACCAAGTTGTGTGACTTTACTAGCACTAATAACAATGATTTCATATGCTCTCCAATTGCTCCACCCGCTACTAAAGTGGAATCTTATGAAATTAAACCTGCCTTGTTAAATCTTGTTATGAAAGAGCAATTTTCTGGTGCTAGTACTGATGATGCCGCCTCTCATTTAAATAACTTTGTTGAGTTATGTGATATGCCAAAGTATAAAGAGGTAGAAAGTGACATCATAAAACTGAAACTTTTCCCTTTCTCTTTGAGAGGGAGAGCAAAAGAATGGTTATTGTCTTTGCCTAAAAATAGCATTGATTCTTGGATTAAATGCAAAGATGCTTTTATTGGAAAATATTATCCACCTGCTAAAATCATACAACTAAGGAGTAACATTATGAACTTTAGACAATTTGATAATGAACATGTTGCTCAAGCTTGGGAGAGAATGAAATCTATGGTTAAGAATTGTCCCACGCATGGATTAACTATGTGGATGTTTATCCAAACTTTTTATGCAGGTTTGAATTTTTCTTCAAGTAACCTTTTGGACTCGGCTGCGGGAGGCACCTTCATGTCCACAACATTAGGTGCAGCAACTAAACTCTTGGATGATATGATGACAAATTATTCACAATGGCACACCGAACGAGCTCCAAGTGGTAAGAAGGTAAATTATGTCGAGGAAATCTCCTCTTTGAGTGATAAGGTTGATATGATTATGTCTATGCTTGTTACCAATCAGTCCAATATTGATCCTAATAATGTTCCACTTGCTTCATTAATTTCTCAAGAAAAGGATCAAGTTGATGTTAATTTTCTTAATAGAAACAACTTCAACAAAAATGCTTATCGAAATAATTTTGTAGTAACAACTATAAGACTTATCCTCCCAATAAGGGCAACTTTTATGGTAATTCCTATGGTAATTCTTATAATCCTAATAAGAATGTGTCCTCTGATCTTGAAAATATTTTAAAGGAATTTATCACTTTGCAAAAAGCTTTTAACAAAACTGTTGAAGAGAAGTTGGAAAAACTGGATAGTCTAGTCTCTAAAGTAGACGTTCTTGCTCATGATGTTGAAATTTTGAAAATTAGAACCATTCCAAATCAAGACAAACATACTGAATCTTTAAATGCTATCTCTCTTTAAATTAATGAAAATGAAAGGATGATGGCTCTCTTGAAAGCTAGGTGGGCTAGAGAGGCTGAAGAAGCTAGAATTGCTGAAATGAATAGGAAAAATGTTAAAGTTTATACTATCCAAACCACTAAAGAGGATCCTCCTAGTTTATTTAAATATGATGAAATTGATTTTGATAATTGCAATCTTACTGAAGTCATTAAGTTCCTACAAAAACTTGCTAAGACACCGGATGCCAGTAAAATAAATCTTGCCTTTACCAAACACATTACCGATGCTCTTATCAAGGCTAGGGAAGAAAAACTAAAGCTTGAAACCTCTATCCCTAGGAAGTTAGAAGATGGTTGGGAACCCACTATTAAGATGAAAATAAATGACTTTGATTGCAATGCTTTATGTGATCTTGGTGCAAGTGTTTCTGTTATGCCTAAAAGTTTCTATAATATGCTTGATTTAAATCCTTTGGAAGAGTGCTATTTAAATGTTCATCTTGCTGATTCTTCTAAAAAGAAACCTTTGGGTAGAGTTGATGATGTCCTTATTGTTGTTAATGATAATTATGTTCCCGGTTATTTTATTGTTATGGATATTGAGTGCAATGCTTCTTGTCCTATTATTTTGGGAAGACCGTTTTTGAGAACTGTTGGTGCTATTATTGATATGAAAGAGGGAAATATAAGGTTTCAGTTCCCCCTTAAAAAAGGGATGGAACACTTCCCTAGAAAGAGAAAGAAGTTTCCTTTTGAATCAATCATAAGGTCAAGCTATGCTCTTGATGTCGCAAAGGCCTCCGAAAAAACTTGATATTTGGCATTGCGCCTAGCTAAAAGGCGTTAAAGAAAAGCGCTTGTTGGGAGGCAACCCATCTTTTATTTTCAGTTTGATTTTTGATCTTCTCGAGTCATGAAGTTATTAACTCTGTAGCAACTTCATTGTATCTTTTTCTTTTGGTTTTTTGTGCCAAGTTTAGCCTCTAATGCATTGAAAGTGCGATGTATTGTGTTGCTGTCAAAAACAGATTCAGTGCGCCTGTTGCACGAAAATCCTAAAATCGCCAGAATTTTATATTTTTCTGATAATTTTTTACTGCAAGACTAATTCTTTTATCTATCTTTCTTTAGTTTTAAGTTTTTTGATTTGAGCTGCAGAATTGCCTCGAAACATTGGATCTTTACAGACTGTTCAGATTTTGACAGATTCTGCTTTTATTTTGCATTTGTCTCTTTACCATCGTCATATGTGATACTCTAGGGGTAGAGTGCCACATTGAGGCTTAGTAAACAGTAGCTAATGTTTAATGAAGTTGGTTTTCAATTTGTCAGAGTTGAACACATGTGCATTTTAATTTATGAGCACTAACCCTTTAATCAAATTATGAGAAGTTTTGTGTGAAGGGAGTTTTTAAGTTCCAAAGGAGAGGAATATGAAGAAATCGAGGATGGATCATAGCTCAAGCTTGGGGATGCCCCCATGGCACCCCCTCTGAATATCAAGAATTATCAAGAGTCAAAGCTTGGGGATGCCCAAGGCATCCCCTCATCTTCATCGACTATCATAAGGTCGTCTTCGTTGAACTTCGTTTTTATCACTTTACATATCATGCGCTATGCTTGGAGCGTCTTTTTACTTTCAGTTTTTTTTGTTTGTTTGCTAGTCATATCTTTGTTCGATCCTAGCTTTATTTGTGTGGGAGAGAGACACGCTCCGCTTTTTCGTTAGAATACTCCTTTGCTTCGCTTATATCTTTTTGAATATTCTTAGCTACTGTCTGTTTTCTAGTAAGCTCTCGCTTTTAGCTTTTATCTTGTTTAGAGCTGCTAGTTGTTAAGTTAAACTCTCTTGTTCTTCACTTATACTTGTTGTAGAGTTGTTGTTGAAAAATTGCTTGAATTGTCAATGCGACAAAATGCTGTTTGTGTGATGATAGAATAAAATGAAAAGCCTGCATAGTTTTGTAGATCATGGTGTGGATACTTGATGCTTCTCAATTGTTGTGAGATGTTAAGTTGAATGCTTAAACTTGCTGGTTATTTGAGTGGAATTGATTAGTAAAGAAATATGGTTGAAAGCTTGAAATTGTGTGGTTTTTCACAGTTGTTAATTCATAGTGCTAATCTTTCCATCAAAAGAATTGTTTGGTCAACAAGGGAGACGGTGTAGAGTTTTTATGGTTATGACCGGTAAATGTCTTATATTGTTCTGTTACCGGTTATTGTTAGATGTTTGCTTCAAACACCTTTTTTTTGCTAAGCCTAAAAATTCGTACTGAGTGTATGGTTCACTCGTGCATCCAATCCCCAAAGACAAACTTTCTTGCCAGCTGAGTCCACCATATCTACCTATGCATGGTATTTCCTACCATTCCAAGTAAATTTGTCATGTGCTATCTTTAAAAATTCAAAATACTTCTTCTTTGTACCTCTGTTTTTAAGCTCATGAGGGAGCAGTAGAGAGCTAGAATCATTTCCCCCCTTTCACCCGGTGTTGATGGATTACGTCTTCACTTGAATCAACCCGAGAGCAGCTTAAGCAAAAATATAAATATAACTCACAATTCTCCTCCGCGCAATGCAAATATGAGAAATCAGCCCAAACATTGGACAGTGGTGAAACCAAGGAGAAAGAAGAGCGTACTCGCTCTTCTAAGAACCAGCTGCTCTCACAAGTCTAAAAACCTTGCTTGTCACGAGGAACTAGATAGCTTCTTTGTTGTGAAGTCATTGACGAAAGCATGCATACCTCAAAATCATTTTACTTCTGTTTTAAAAACCAAAAAGCTCTAGCACATGACTAATCCCTGCTTCCCTCTGCGAAGGGCCTTTCTTTTACTTTTAATGTTGAGTCAGTTTTCCCTTTTTCCTTCTATCTCCACAAAAGCAAACATCTAGCATTGACCCTGGGTATCGTTGAGCATATTACATTATCAAGATTAAACATGAATCTGTATATTGACTTTATCTATAAGATAAGCCGTTGGAAGTTGAAGCTCTTTGCTAATGCTTACATCTTCCTTTGTGTTGATTCTCAAACACTTTTGTCATGGAATTATTATCCTTGTGAATTAGTCAAATATGTTGATCACATTGTTTTCATGTCTTTTACATACTATTTATGAAAGGTTTTGCTTGGATGATTCAACTTGTTTATTCATTGCTTTTTTGCTATCAATTATAGACAATTGTTTTGTATCTCTTCATTCACATCCTTTGATTTGCATCACTATCTTGATCAAGAATGTGTTGGTCGCATGTCTCATCAAAAATTATTTGTTATCACTTACCTACTCGAGGACGAGTAGAAGTTAAGCTTGGGGATGCTGATACGTCTCAAGCGTATCTATAATTTTTGAGTGATCCATGCTAGTTTTGTGATATTGTCACATGTTTTTACTGTCATTTATATCATTTTTATGCATTTTGTCGGACTAACCTATTAACAAGATGCCAAGTGCCAGTTCCCCGTTTTTGCTGTCTTTTTGTTTCAGAAATTTACTTCGGGAAATATTCTTGGAATTGGACGAAAATTTACAGGGAATTTTTAGTTGCGAAGACGAAGTACCAGCCCGAAGGAGAGCCGGAGGGGAGGCCCACAGGGCAGAGGCGCCCCCTGCCGCGGCCTGGGGGTCACCCGCGGGTGGGGCCCGCCCCTGCCCGTGGGACCTCACCTCGGCCCCCTCCGACGCCTATAAATTTCCTTTTACCCTAAAAACGTCGAGGCGGCCATTATTTTCCAGAAACTCGACCCCGACGCACCATCACCGAAAACCCTAGTTCGGGGTCCAATCTGAAGCTGATCCTGGCACTCTGCCGGAGGGGAGATCGATCCCGGAGGGCTCTTCATCATCATGCCTTCCTCCGGGATGATTTGTGAGTAGTCTCACCTTGGAATACGGGTCCATGTCAGTAGCTAGTTGGTATTCTCTCTCTCTTGTGCTTCATGTCTTATGATCTTGTGAGCTGCCTAACATGATCAAGATCAATTATTGTAATGCTATGTGATGTGTTTGCTGGGATCTGATGGATTATGAAGTTATGTTCAGATTGTGCATGATTCTTATATGAGTAATTTATGTTCTTGCATGCTCTCCGATGTGCGTAGTTACTTTGGCCAAGTGATTGTGTGTATCTCCAAGAGAGGGTATTTATGCTAGATAGTGTGTTCATGCCCCCTTTTGTTCCTGGGCACGAGTGACAGAAACGTCTAAGGGCGAGGGTGTGATGTTGCTACTAAGGGTAAAACAGCGGTGTTAATGTCTCTTTTGATATTAGTATTGCTTACTTCATACACTTTACTTAATGCAATTGTCTGTTGCTTGCAACTTAATACCGTTGGGTGACAGGCTGGATAGCGATCCCACGGTGGACTTTTTAGACAAAGACGCAGTTAGACTCAACGGTCTTTGTTCCTTGTCATGATGCCTCCATAAATATTACCATGTCCTTTTTGTCATAGCTAAATTGGGTTTGTGTCATGATCTTGTCAATTGCCTAGTTGTAATTCGTTCACCCATCACATGCATATTTTATTTACTTGAGATAAACCTCGGTTCGTTAAACGAGGGAAAACTGCTACTAGCTGCAATTCCGCCTTCGCTTGGGGCACCACCCAACTTATTTTAATACAGCAGCAATGTTCCTATGGATTCTCTTGAAATATCCCTTTTGCAGGAAATTGATGCTTGCTACACTTATGACCATGATTCCCCGATTAAACATCACCCAAACTCAAAGGTCATGACTTCTGTTTATTTTGATCATGCTATTTTGGAGGTTAATAAAAATTATGTGTTTGTAGATCATGAAAAGCATGTTTTATGTGATAGTTATATTGTTGAGTTTGTTCATGATGCTACTGGAAATTATTCTGACAGAGGGAAATATGGTTATGAACATTTTCATGTCACTAAAATACCTCTCTTCATGTTGAAAGTTTTGAAATTGCTCTTGTTTTATCTTCCTATGCTTATCACCATGTTCTTCGTGGATTTATTTGATTACAAGATTCCTATGCATAGGAAGTGGGTTAGGCTTAAATGTTTTTTTATATTTGCTTCTTCATGCTCTCTTTGTGTTTCAACTCTTATTCTTGTGAGAGCATCATTAAAATTATCAAGCCTAGCTAAAAGGCTTAAAACAAAAGCGCTTATGGGAGACAACCCATTTTATTTTTACCTACTGTTTTCTTTGAGTTTTGGGTGATGTTACTTCTATAACAACTCCATTGTATCTTTTTGTTTTGGTTTTTTGGGCCAAGAATAGCCTCTAAAGAGAGGAAGACTAATTTGTGAGTTTGGTGTCCAGAAACAGATTTTTGTTCCTCACTGTTCGAAAATCCAAAAAATCACAGAACGTCATCTGTAGCTGCAAAGTTTTTACAGCAAGCACCAGGGTTTTTTCTACCATTTTCTAGTTTTAAGTTTTCTAATTTGAGGTCCAGAAGTGCCTCGAAAAAATTCACCTTTACAGTCTATTCTGTTTTTGACAGATTCTGTCCTCAGTTTTGCATTGCTTCTTTCGCGGGCAAAGTGAAGCTTTTTCAAAGCTAGGGCTTTACTTAGGCCTTTGTGATAGTAGCTAATATTGTAAAAAATGATTTCTTGATATGTGCTTTGGAACTGAAGGAAGATATTGTTTTTGTGGACTAACCCCTTAATGAAGTTGCTATAAGTGTTGCGTGAAGGAAGTTTTCAAGTATCCAAGTGCGAGGTGATGAAGGAAGATCGAGAAGGAACAAAAGCCTAAGCTTGGGGAGGCTCCCCATGGACCATCCTCTGAAATATTTAAGAAGTTACAAGCGTCTAAGCTTGGGGATGCCCAAGGCATCCCCTTCTTCATCAATAATCATCGGGTTTTCTCACAGTACTATATTTTTATTCCTTTACACATTATGTGCTATTCTTGGAGCGTCGGTTTGTTTTTACTTTCAGTTTGTTTGTGTTAGTTTTCTGGTCCTTACAATAATTCGGATCCATGCACGCTTGTTTGGGAGAGAGACACGCTCTGCTTTTTCATTATACACTCCTGTGCTTCACTTATATGTGTTGAGTGTTTAGCCTTTGTCTTTTATGCTTTTCGCTCTTGTTTTCAAGCATCTCTTGTTTAGAGCTGTTAGCTTTTGTAGTTATGAAGTACTCTCTTGTGTTTTCATTCATATTTGTTTAGAGAGTTGCTTCAAATAAGTTAATTAGTGTTTGGTTGAAAGGAAATTATCATGTAGGAATTGTAAAAAGTGCTGCTTAATCTTGTAGACCATTGTCTTGAATCTTTGATACTTGGCAATTGTTTAGTGATATGAAGTAGATCAATGCTTAAAATTGTGGTTCATCTAGTAAGAATAGATTAGTAAAGAATTACCGTAAGGCTTTAAAATTGTGGTGCTTGTCATGCTTGGTAGTTCTCAAAGTCTAGATATTCTTTTGCAAAGAGTTGGTTTGGCTAACAAGGTAGACGGTGTGAAGTCTAGTGGTTATGCATGATGTATATATGTAGTCATTCATTGAACCAAGTTGATGTTATGTGTTTGCTTGATATCTTGCTAAGCCCAAAAATTCCGTACTGAGAGGGAATACTTCTCGTGCATCCAACTCTCTGAGCCAAAAATCTTTGCCATGTGTGTCCACCATACCTACCTACATGTGGTATTTCCCTGCCACTCCAAGTAAATTTTTCATGTGCTATCTTTAAAATATTCAAAATTCTCCTTTTTTTGTGCCTCAGTTTTTAAGCTCACGAGGAAGCAGTAAGAAGTTGGTTATAACTTGTGACAGGCAAGGTCATTTCCCCCCTTTCACCCGGTGTTGATGGTTTACGTCCTCACTTGAATCAACCCAAGAGCGGCTTAAGAAAAATATAAATATAACTCACCATTCTCCTCCGCACAATGAAAATCTGAGAAATCAACTCAAACATTGGTTAGTGGTGAAACCTAGGAGAAAGAGGAATGTACTCGTTCCTCTAAACCAGTCGCTCCCACAAGTCTAAAAGCCTTGCTTGTTATGGGGGACTAGCTAGTTTCTTTGCTGTGAAGTCGTTGACGAAAGCATGCATGTCTCAAAACTGTTTTACTTCTATCAAAAAAAAAAGCTCTAGCACATGATTAATCCCTGCTTCCCTCTGCGAAGGGCCTTTCTTTTACTTTTATGTTGAGTCAGTCTTCCTCCTCCTTCTAAACTCCTCAAGCAATCACTTGGTATAAACTTTGGTTCATATTTTACTTCATGTTATCTTTGTGTCTAACTGTGAAAACTTTGTATTGACTTTATCTTGAGATAAACAAGTTGCAAGTTGAAGCTTTATGCTGAAGACTTAAATCTTCCTTTGTATTGGCCAAACTCCTTTGTTGAATCAATATTGCTTTGTGATTTATCAATCATTGTCAAGTGTTATGCTTTTAAAACTTGAAAGTACTCTTTGCTAGTAGATTCTTATTTAGATGTTTTACCTGGTTAATCATTGTTTGTTTCATTCAATGAACCTTTGTTCTGGATCATTGCATTCAGTTCATATGCTTTACATGATTAGTTGATCATGATTGTGATTGGTAGCATGTCACTTCAAAAATTATTTTGTTGTCACTTACCTACTCGAGGACGAGCAGGAGTTAAGCTTCGGGATGCTGATACGTCTCCGACGTATCTGGGGTTTGCGAGCCAAGGTAAGATCGGCTCGAGATCATGGGACCCTTTTCTATCAGATAGGAGGGGCTCTTGTACAAAATAGACTTATAAGTAATAACCCCAACGAATCTATCTAGCAAATTGTTGATAAAACTCCAAAATAGCTTTTTCTTTTGACTCAATCCTCTTCTTCTCCTTAGCATTCGGGAAAGACAAAAAAATTTCAGGGTAGGAAACATTATCTAGAATTTCTCTTAGATTCGAACCCATAGCTGATAATAGAACTAGAATAGATATCTTTTGTTTTCTACTCACGCGAGTCTTTGATGTTCCATGCTTGATTATATATCAGTGCCACATGTTTTTACAATGTTTTTATATCATTTTGGTATAATTTATGGAACTAACCTATTAACAAGATGCCCAGTGCCAGTTCCTGTTTTCTGCTGTCTTTTTATTTCAGAAAAGTTGTTCTGGGAAGTTTCTTGGATTGCTCTCAAAATTTACGGGAATTATTTCCAATATGAAACGAAGACGGAGCCCGAAGGACAGCCGGAGGGGAGGCACAGGGGCTCCAGGAGCCACCTGGCCGCGGCCCCCCTTGGCCGCACGTGGGGCCCACCTAGGCCCCTGTCCATTGCCTCGCGTCGCCCCTTCGCCTACAAATTCCCCTCTGACCTAAAAACAAGGGAGAACCGATCACAATTTCCAGAATACGTCCGAGGCCGCCGCCATCTCAAACCCTAGTGCAGGAGGGTTCAGAAGCTCTTCCCGGCACCCTGCCAGAGAGGGGAATCGACGCCGGAGGCATCTACATCACCATGCCTGCCTCCGGAGTGATGTGTGAGTAGTCCACCACGGGACTACGGGTCCATAGCAATTGTCTCTCCTCCTTGTACTCCATTGCTTAGATCTTGTGAGCTGCCTATCGTGATCAAGATGATCTATTTGTAATTGCTACATGATTATGTTTGCATGGATCCGATGAATTGTGGAAGTCATTACTTTTATTCAGTTATGTGTTTTATCTATGATCTTGCATACTTTCCGATGCTAGTGGTTGCTTTGGCCGAGTAATTGTTAGTGTTGTATGAGGGAGTATTTATGATAGATAGTGGGTTCATGCCTCTCTTTGTCTAAGTTCGGTGACAGGAACGGTCAAGGCTAGAGATGTGCTGTTGCCACTAGGGAGAAAACAACGGTGTGATTTCTTCGTGTTATCTACATTGCTTACATTATGCACTTTGCTTATTGCAATGATCTGTTGCTTACAATTTAATACTTTTGGGTGACATGCTGGATAGCGATCCGAGAGTGGATTATTAGTCATAGATGCAGTTGGATGACGGTCTATGTATTTTGACGTAATGCCCATATTAGATGAAGCGGTGAACTATATTGTTTTATGATAGCCTTGTTGTGCGCCTACAATTCTGTCAATTGTCATGCTGTAATTTGTTTACCCATCTATGTATATCTTTTGGAGAGACACCTCTAGTGAAATGTGGACCACGGTCCTATTTTTCTACATTGCTTACAACCATTTTCATAGCTTTTCATCATCATTTGCTCGCTAGTCATATTTCATCATCATCATCATATTTTACATCCACACATTTAATTCTTTGTGTTTGGCAAGCCGGAGAGATTGAGAACCTCTCTATTTTGTTGGGGCAAAGTAGTTTGTTTGTGATTGTGTGCAGGTCCGCGTTAATCTACAAGCGCCAGAGTGGATTGCCACCTTGCTAAGCCTTCTCCATGTCCTACTAGATTCGATAACCTTGGTTTTGTAATCAGGGGAAAACTTTTTCTGTGTTGCATCATACCTTCCTCTTGGGGTCTCCCAACAACACGCCATCAACGTCCTCCGCGCGGGCTTAGCCTAACGAAGTCATACGGTGGAAGGAAGGAAGGAGCGAAGCGTGGAAAGGGGTGGCAGTGGTGGGATTATGTTTTCCCCCGAGCCACCACCAAAGACGAGTATGTTTGCTAAATTTGGCCCTTGGGCTGAACTGATGCCACGTCTTGCCCGTGGACATAATTGTTTTAAAATTTGCTCATGAGATCGATATCAAAGGGGATGGAGCCGAACTTATAGGGTGTGTTTGGTAGCCCTGCTCCACTCAGAATATATCACCTCAGCTGACTTTTGGATGTTTGGTAGGTCGGGCACGCGGTCTGGGCACTGCCCCGTCGATACGAAAAACGCCTCTGGGCACTGCCCGGATGAGAATCTGAAATCGAGCTTCGCTCGTCAGCCCTGCCGCATCCATCCCCGTTTTCTTTCCCCGCGCGTCCGGCCAGCCCCGCTAGGGCAAGCACCCACCACCCCCAGACCCCAACCCGACCCGACTTGTACTCCTCATCTTTTTCTCCTCGTCTCCTTCACACGCATAGGTCTGAGCCGCCGCACGCGCCGCCCTGAGATCCCGCCGCCGTCGAGCCTCCCCTGCCCCGAAATCTGCCGCCGGGCTCAAGCCTCCGAGCCTCTCAACCCTCGTCCCCAACGCGCCGCCCTCCCGTGGTCGCCGGGAGCTCCGCATCTCCGCCATGGAGTGCGACGGCGCTGGACGAGGACCGCCGGCCGGCCGTCTATAGAAGCCGCCGCTGCGCCGTCCTAGGTCGTCGTCGACCACCACGATCTGCTCCGCCGCCGGCTCGAGTCCGAGGACGTCGACCACCACGATCTGCTCCGCCGCCGGCTCGAGTACGAGGACGTCGACCACCACGATTAGCTCCGCCGCCGGCTCGAGTACGACCACCACCATCTGCACTGCCGCCTTCTGCTCGTCGACCCCGTCTCCCAGCTGCACCACCACCGTCTGCACCACCACCGTCGCCCTGTTCTGCACCAGCAACGTCGACAGTGGAGAGAAAGGTAGCACAGAGTCTGCTTCTCCTCAATATTTTTTCACTGTTATTTGAAGTACCAACAAGATTTCCTCACTGTTATTTCAACTACCAACAAGATTTGCATAACATGATTTGCTCACTGTTATTTCAAGTACCAACATGATTTGCTCAACATGATTTGGCCACATGATTTGTTTGTATTTCTTTAGATGGATGATTTGGCAAAAAAACGAAGGCAACTGATTGTGAAAGCTGCTGGCCTCGCAGCTGTATTGGGTGCTTATATGGTGTTTATCTCAAGAAAAGCTAGGAAAACTCCGATGATAACAATAGGACGTAGGATTGATATGGATATAGCTAGGGAATCAAATATGAGATATATCTATCATTCTAGCGATACAAATTGCTTGAATCAGCTAAGAATCCTGGAATTTGTTTGGTGTAGATGGCTGAACCTATGGAGGAAGTTCCGGATGTAGGTGCTCAAACCAAGAAGGCCGCGAGGGTGATGACTTGGACCCCTCCTATGTCATGAAAATGGAAGCTGATGTTCGTGTAGCCTCATTCAAGCGTATCGTAGCTAAAAATCCTGATCTTCTTTGACTTCGTGTTACTTAATTTAGTTTGAAAATCTATCTCTTTTGTAATATGGTAAGTAGAGCTGGAGCAAGCAGTATCAACCCCAGTCTGAGCTGTTCTGAATAATGGCATCGTAAGCTCTTCACTTTTGGCATGTATGAGCTTGTTTGAGTCTATTGTTTAGGCAGTTTAGCTATTGCCAAATTTCTATTTGTCAGATACAATTTAAGTGTGGAGAGGATGGGCAGCGATCATGAATCTGATGCTGTTGCGTTGTTGCAAAGCTGATAGTCAAGTGAGAAAAGTGTTTGTAATCATGGTCAAACAGTATACCATGGTGCACGTCAGGGGCGGACCCAGGAATTCACTACGCCCCGGGCCACCTTCGTCGACTGCAGCTACATCACCTGCTACAGTACATCTACAGTGCATCGTTAAGCTTGAGCAGCGCTGCCACGCCCCGGGCCGTGGCCCTGGTTGCCCGGGGCGTGGATCCGCCCCTGGTGCACGTTATATATGAATATGTTCCTTCCTTCCCTAAAACAATAAACCTGTGTAATCTCACCAAGTCAGTCATATGCAGTCTACCAAACAAAGTCCCAGTTCAGATATCTCAACAGACACAGGCTGCCAAACAACTTCTCATCTCAGCATATCTCAATAGATACAGGCTACCAAACATATGACCAAAATCTTAGCTCAACTTGGTTTGGTTCACCATGTATGGGGTGGGATGAGAATTCTGGGGTAGGACGACCTACCAAACACACCCATAATGTCGGCTCCAAGATATTTGGGTACCTGGAATATCTGAGGGTTCGACGCCAAGAGGCTCGGCGGCTACCTGTGTAAGTTCAACTCCATCTATACATGCACCGATCTGGGAGCTAGATTTAGAAATAGTTTCGCCTAGGTTAGATGAGGCATTTGTTCGGACACAAGGTAACGGAAAAATACCGGAGACGAGGCGGGGTTAAGGGGGAATCAAGTCTGATTGTTTTGAGATCACTTTAAAATATGATATCAAAAGCCAGATTAAGAACAGAAGGAAGTTCCATACTGCATCCAGCCGTCCGTCGAACATACCAGCTTGCCGTCTGTGCGCCTGACTAGTCGCTGCCACGAAATAAGGACATGGCATGTCGCTTAATGTAAACCGTCACCATCACGAGGTCACATCAACTCAGCAGCCGCTCGTCGCGGCCGTCCCTTCTCGATCGGAAGGCCGCCGCCCCCTTGCATACGCTCTAGGCTAAATCTGGCCGTGCTGGTATACATATCTTCTTCTGGTGGCTGCTACGCTACGCAACACGCACGCACGCCGTCGACCAGTTTCTTGGCTTGTTGCCGCTAATGATCAGTTGTTTCTATGCTCTTGTTTGCATACATGCATGATTGGTTGGAACGCATGCGCTCTTATTTATTTTTGAGAAAAAAAAACTGGTGTGCGACGCATGTACATGTACTCATGATCAATCATTGGTAGGGAAGATTTTCGTTCGAGAACACACAGGGGAGATATATAGCTAATAATCTCCTGAACAATCTTTACTTTGTCTACTGTATTAGTACAGTCCACGGTTTAGTGCTTTCCTCGGAACAGTCTCACACGACGACTTCTAATTTGGTGGCGTATCTTGTGCCGACGACGGATTCAGTACTGTCGAAATGATTAATGTATTGGATAATGGATATACACACCTTCCTGTTTAAATTTGATAGACAACTGAAAGTTGGCATGACGCATCATTTTCAATCGATGTTAACATATGTTGTACTAAATAAACTGTCATCACATAGCTAGGTATATGAAATACTCCAAGCATCTGTTTGTAGTATCCAGGATAAGAAAATGTCGCTCAAATTGGTATAGATCTCCATTAACGTGGACGAGATTCTGCATATATAGGGTGGCAACCACAAACTGCCCCCTATGATTTGGGGACGTGCCAAAGCGTAAGTTGAGTCCAGATAGTAGAAAGAAAAGATGTAGAAATTGCCATATGCTAGGTGCCCAGCTACTTTCTCTGGAACCTAACGCAACCCTTAAATCTGCCAAAGTAGACTTGTGTTGGTTCCTCCACACGTCAAACATGAAAAATAAACACAGTTCAAGACAGCTAGCAGCACTTTGCAAAAGACAGCTTACTCATCAGAGAGTATAATTTTACATGAACAACTACCACCATTGCTTGTATTAGAAGCACTTATGTTCAATCTACTCAGTATGGTCCAGATCATTATGATCAGTACCGGTCTGTGGATTACTTGACTTGTGTTTGAGGTAATATGTCGCCTTGAAGTTAGACATCAAGAGACGATATAGCTAGGATGGAGCTCGCTAACCAATTTCAGTCTGGTACGATATGTAAAACAACAAATTAGTTTGCATGTAACCATCGGCAACAACACTTGGTCCAGTCCAGGATTGGGTTGAGTATATACTATGCAAATAAATGCCCATCCAGCAAACGTGGTATCCAGCCAAATTTGGGAATGTGAAATGCTGTAAATAACTGCAGGTACTCCCTCCGTATCAAAATATAAGATGTTTTAGCATTTCTCTTTCCATCCGTATCTAGACATGTTTTAGTGCAAGGTTCAAATGAATCTTACACTAAAAAATGTCTACATACGGATGGAAAGAGAAATGATAAAACATCTTATATTTTAATACGGAGGGAGTATTAAGTTTATTTAGGCTGTTTTGTCGTCATGTTGGAGAAGAAGAAAAATCCCTCGAGCTAAGCATCGATTCTTAATTAGTTATGCGTTTGTGTTAGCTTCTTAATTCAAAATTTGTTGTCACTCTGAAGTCACCCACCAGCTACTACAATCAGGTTCGCATGCAAATTCAAAATCAATCAAACACTAAATCAGAAGTTTCGAGTGGTACCGCTAGGGAAGATCTTAATTTGTCCCCTTGTCAGCACGCCGCAGCATTGGATGCATTGTATGGTTGCTCACCTAGAAAACTGGAGCAGATCTCTGTGGGCACACCATTGCCCATGAAGCTTCTTCTGCATTCTGGAATAACAAATACTACCAGGGATATCGAGTCCCTTTCTTGACAAATAATAAAAGGACCAGAGGCTTCTGAATCCTTCAGTAAACAGTAACAAGCAGCCCTTCCGTACTGATTTGATGTTCAAGTCGTAATAGACTGTTGAAAGAAACTGCCAGTAAACAGGAACAAGCAGCCCTTCCACTGGCTGCCTGGCTGGCATAGCACATGATTCAAATGGGTGACGATGTGGATCGAATAGACAAGAATGAAATGGTTGAAAACCTGGACCGAGAGATGTAAACATAGTATCAAAATCAATAACCAATTAGAAGAGTTCAGAAAAGTAAGTGTTCACCTATGATTTAATCCTAATAATTCAATATTCTCTTAGAATAATATCTAACTAGATTAAAAAACATTATTGAACTGAAATTTGTTAGACAGAACTTTTAGATTATTTGGAACCAAGACAATGTACAGGTCTTGGATTCATACACATAAGGAAATTATGGAACCTTAACGTTTAATGGTGTGGCTAGACTTTGACTTGGTTGTTTACAATGTGAGCATGGTATTTCCATTGGAGGTTAATCAGTTGTGGTATATTGCCATGGTATTGGGTTATTACGAATTATGGCTCCACTCTAAAAATAAACAAACACTACAGGAATGGTGCTCTATGCCGACGGCCAGCGGCTACGCCGACGGCCAGCGGCTACGCTGACGGCTTTTTGTCGGGGCTGTCGGCATATAGCCCGCGGAGGCCAACCCTCCAACTTGGCCGTCGGCGTAGAAAAAGCCCTCGACGTAGCCAGGCTACGCCGACGGCCACCCTCGGCGTACGAAAAGCCCTCAGCGTAGGCCTCTCTACGCCGACGGCATTGCCCTCGGTATAGATATTTGATCTATGCCGACGGCATTGCCCTCGGCATAGCTCCCTTTTGATCTATGCCTACTCACCGTTTTGATCATAATTTTTGCATTTGAAGTCGGATTTTGATGTTCTTTAGCTCGTTTCGAAAAGGATACGGAGATCTATATCATCATACAAAATTTTCAAGCTGAGTTTTTTCAAATTATTTTTATAAATGTCATTTTTTTAATGTAAAAAATGACTTTTTTTGTGAAGTAAGTACACAAAATATGATGCAAAATGGCCCCCATCTAATTTTCACACAAAGTAGTTCATATTTAAAGGATAATACAACAATATTAGGATTTTTTTCCCTTTCTACCTAATTTCACACATTTAAATGATTTTATGTCGATTTTTCGAAAGTAATTCAAATTTGAACTACGAGTGTGTGATATTTTGCTCTGAAATTTTTCCAAAAATCATTTTAAAGTACACAAGTAGTGATTATTTCATAGAACCATCGATAGTTTTGGAAAGATCGACTACTTTCAATGAATGGCCTTGTTGACCATTTTGACCATGTTTTCGAATAACTCAAAGAAAATAAAGAAAATCTCAAAAAACGAAATCCTTTGGCATGGAGTCCTCTTATGTGTACTAGTTGACAAGAAAAATTATAAACTTGATTTTTGTCAAACTTTACAAAAAAATCACTTCACAAAAAGGTCTATCATCTATAAACATATATAGGATTCAAGTCAAACAACCAAGATATGACAATTTCCGTGACATAGTTTGTGATAATGTGCCCATATTTGGAACATATGTGTATCTTTGTATGGGCAACAATGTTACCGAACTGAGTTTTATCAAATTATTTGTTTTTTTTTCAAAAAACGGTCAAAATGGTCACCATGACTATTCATCGAAAGAGGTCAATTTTTTAAGTTTATCGATGTTTCTGTGATGCAAAAGATTATATAGATGTCATATTTGAATTCCTCTAATTTTCCTAGTTGACTTAGATATTTTATTTGTCAAATTTCGATTTACGGATTTAAAAATATGAATTATTCCATATTGAATTTAAACAGGAAAAATAAAGTGAAATTCATTATATTGTTATTTATTCAAAAAATATTATTACATAATCATTATTATTTATTTAAATAGATTTTTAAAATTTAAACTTTATAAAAGTGTAACATGATGATCCAGGGGTTAGTATGATTGATAGGTTACTAATATCAGTAAGTTCTAACATCTCATTTGAAAGCTAATTTGGAAGGAACATAAAGGTTAAGCGTGCTGTGGTTGGAGCATTAAGGATGAGTGACCCAGTGGAATGTTTGACCAGGATAAGCATTTTGAACTGAGATTAAATGTAAAATCATAGATTAAGTGTGTAGCTAAATGGGAAATTTCGGAATAGAATTAAAAAATAAAAAAAGTTGAAAAATAATTTTAAAAAAAATAAAAATTTGGAAAAAAATATGCCGACGGAAAGCTGTCGGCGTAGGGAGCCGTCGGCGTAGCCCTACACCGATGGCTTTTAATACACCGATGGCAAATATGTCTACGCCGACGGACGTACGTCGAGGGCAGCCGTCGACGTAGCGTGTGCCGAGGGCTTTTCTTCCTATACCGACGGCTAAAAGCTGTTGGCGTACTGCATGTTTCCTGTAGTGAAAAGACATTGAGCGTTCACTTGTAGTCAACCACTTCGTTACCAATTAGCCAATTCCTTAGAACATTTCGTTGCAATACAAACTTTTTTTGCTGGCATCATCTACTTTATTTTCCATGTATTTACTTTATTGTATCTCTTCAACATTACAAGCAAATTCCACATTATTTTTCATCTTACTAAAGTAAACATCAGTACATAGACGGTTGTATCAGTGGCATAGATAATTTGCGAGAAGGAAATTACCAATTAGCTCATACGGTTTGCCAGTTTGGTACTAACACTTCTAGACTGAAACATGATACAATTATCCTTTCGACTTGGCAGTAATTAGTCGTCCATACAGAGTTCTAACAACATCTACACGGGGAGTGCCTAAATTGTGTCCAACACACCTCCATTGGAGGCCCAATTGGAGGGTGCCGGACACTTGTCCGGTCCTTTTTTTTTCGTCCCACACCGGCACCCCCTAAATGACCGGACCCAAATTGATCAACATTTGCAAAACGAAGCCGATTTCATTGCATTCCAACGATTTCATTTGCAAAATAGGTGTTACAACTAAAATTTAAACTAAGCTTACTACTCTACGGCGGAGGTGGCACGCTAGGGCCAGCCTCATCGTCGTTCGCCCCCTCGTCGAAAGAGGAGAGCCAGGCATGAGGCCGCCAGCATGGGCACGCAAGCGCCTCGCCGCCCTGGCCGTCCTGGCCTCCACCATCTGACGGTGGTGCTCCACCGCTTGGCTGCGCTCATGCACACGCCGGCGCCTCATCGCGCGCCCCAAGCTCTCCGTCGTCCGTCGAACCTGCTCCGCCATCTGCTCCCTCTACGCCTCAGCCGCCTGCTCCGCCTGCAGCTCCCTCGCCACGAACGCCCGGTCCTCCCGCGCGTCGTGCGCCGCAGCCTCCCGGCTCATCATCTCCAGCTACCGTGCTTCGGCCGCCTGGAGGAAGGCCTCATCCACCAGGCGGCTGTGAGCGAGCGCCCTCGTTGTCTCCAACTCCTCGTGTGCCTGCCGCTGGGCTTCGGCGAAGGAGCGGGCATACTCATCGGTGACGAGCGTCTGGAGCGACAGCTCCTTCGCGCGCTCCTCCGTCCAATCGTTCGCGGCCATGACGAAGTCCCGGAACTCACGGCGCCCATCCTCCTCGCGTGTCGTGATGAAGGAGTAGTATGCCACGTGCTGCTCTGGTCAGAGCGGCGGCGCCGGCTCCTGCTTCTGCTCCTCCTCCTTCCGCTCCTCCTCCTCCTACTGCTCCTCCTCCATCATCGGCACCTCCTCCTCCTACACTGGCACCGACTCATCCTCCTCCTGCACCGGCACCAGCACCGGCTCCTCCAAAGGGCCCTCCTCACCTTCCTCCTCCCACTCGAAGTCCAGGGCCTCGTCGTCGTCTGCCGGCGGCGGAGGAGGAGGAGGAGGGGGAGGAGGCGGAGGAGGAGCTCCCCCTCCGCCGCGTAATGCCGGCGCGCCGGCTGGGTGAGGGTGGCCCATAGGAGGGTGTGTGTTATGTTGGTTGGTGGGGCGGCGGTGTGCTTCTGTTCTCTACGGCGAGGTGTGATCACAACGAGATGTGAGCGAAGGTTTTATAGTCGGCGAGAAGCGACGGGAAAGCAAGGCGGGAAGCGGTGGGAAAGGATGGCGGGAAACGGTGGCGCGCGCAGGAAGCGATGGGTGGGTGGAGAGGCGACGCGTCGGTTTAATGCCGGTGATACGTCTCCGCCGCGTCGGCTGTCACGCCGCTTCAAAAGGCTGCTCCGCCAATAAACCCTCGGAAGGAACGGGTGTGAGGATGACAGGCGGGCAGCCTGTCAGTGGACATGCCCGGACGGTGTCCGGCACCGCGAAGGCAGCCCCCAAAGTTGGAGGCCCTGTTCGCGGTTCCGGATAGATTTTTGGCCAGACAATGGCTTTGCGACCCCCCAGTGTGGCCTGTTTTTCTGTCCGGCGCCCCAATTGAGCTTTACGGCCCCTTTTACGACCCCCCGTGGAGATGCTCTAAGGACTTATCATGTGCAACCAAGCAATTGGTCCACCCAGTGCACCCGACTCTAGTTGATCACCTAAAATATTTTTCAAAAACCTGAGAAAAACTTGAAAATACTTGTATCTAACATGTCACAAAATTTAAAGCCTAAAATTGAAACACGTCATCAACAGAGAAAATGACAAATTTGTTATCAATAGTGACAACGGGCCAAATTCAAAGCCCAATTTTCATTTTGACACTATTTATTATCAGACTTGTCTATTTATTTCTTGACATGTGTTATGAATTTAGACTTGAAATTTTGTGACACATTAGATATGAGTATTATCTATGTCCAAACAATTTCCCACATTTTTTGAAAACATTTTATATGGTCAACCTGGAGATGGGTGCACCGGGTACACTAATTCCTTGGGTGCATAGGATATGTTCTCCCCACCAAGGAGGCGACTCCACCGCACCAACAGAAAAAGGCTACCTGTGGCGCACCAAAAAGGGCTAGCCGTGGCGCAGGATTGCCACGCCACGGGTATGCGCCATGGGTATTTTAGGTTAGCCGTGGCGCACAGGACTTGGTGCGCCACGAGTAGTTAGCAGTGGCGCAAGCACGTACGTGCGCCATGGCTAACGAAGCATACCCGTGGCGCACTGCCCCAGTGTGCGCCACGGCTAAGGTGCGCCACGGCTAGAGTTGGTGATGCACCACGGCTATATATTTTTGTATTTTTTATATATATACTGCGTATTTATACAGATGCTTATACAGATATTTATATACATATATTCTATAATACATTTTGCAAAACAAAATACATAGATTACATGCATTGTAACTGAAAATAGATATAAGTAGACAAAATTATATACATCACACATGTGTCTCCATCGGAATCGAGTAGCAAGTTAGATCATCACATTACAAACACGAATTTCATCGATTGTTTGAACATAATCTAGATAGCTAGACAACATAATTAAAGATAAGCTAGGCGTCGACGGTCTTCGGGGCCGGGAAGGGGCGGACGCCGTCTTTCGTCGTGAAGGGCCGGATGTCGCCTTGTGCCTTTAAACGCCGTTCCACCTCCGCATTATCGAGTGGAGCGCCGTCGTAGTAGAACATGCCTCCAACAGTGCAGACATCGTGTAGTATGATCCGTGCGAACATCTCCTGGATGCGATAGAATTCTTGTCGGAGATCACGATCTTGGATCGTCGCCAAGTGTTCGGCCCAACGTTGGAGTTGATCTGGCAACTTGAGTTGCTCTTCATCCCGTACGAAGGCACGGATCTGATGGATGGCGTAGTAGGCATCCCTCTCGCTGTTCTTTGGTTGCGTTACGCACGCGAAGTTGATAATGTGGTCAACGGCGAGTCCAGGCAGAAAATAGAGAGCGGGCTCAAAATTAAGTGCGGGTAAACTAAACGATTTTTTTCAAAAGTCATTATCGCCTATTCTTTTAGCGTAGATAAATTAAAACTCTAGATTTTTTTAGGATTTTTATAAAATATCAAATTTCGATCCAAAAATTGGATGTGTTTAGCAAAATAGACATCGTCTCCTAATTAAAACTGCTAATACTTGTCAAGCATGTGATCTAACATGAAATTATTCAAGACAAATCGTAACAAAATAATCGGAAGATTGGACAACTACGCACTGTGCCGAACACCTTGCCGATGCGCTCAGCCTCCCAGGTCGTAGCTTCCTATGTCTGGTGTGTGCGTCTATCCTTTGTCCTCTAACACCGGCAGCCCAGCAGGTCAGTTGTCAGCATGCTCCTCCAGCCCCCGCCGGCGGCCACTATGGTTGGTGGCGTAAGCGCGTGGGCGTGGCTGCTGCCTACTGGTGCGGCACTCCGGAAATCATCATCTCCACCATCTCTTGGGTCACTCCGCTCGCTCATCGCTGTGGCTCCCCAGTTGGCCAGTCCGTCATTGGTCGCCGAGACGCCGACCACTGCTGCTTACGGCTTGAGCAAACCGGTCGGTCCGTCGTTGGTCGCTGAGACGCCGATGACTGCTGCTTGCGGTGAAGCGACGAAGTGTGTTGCATAATCTCAGTGATCTACGGTCTGTGCGTGGGAACTGTGTAGAAACTAGATGGGTTGGGGAGTTGAGCTAATGGTCTACACCAGATTAGTAGTAGTAATTTTTTTTTCATTTTTTGGAGGGCAGGCTTCAGCCTGTTAAAGCCTGCCTAGTAGACTCGCCTTTGGTGGAATGATAGCACACCTCCTCTTCCCTTTCTCTTCCTTTTGAAGACGCCTCCCCTCATACTGAAGCCAACTAGAGCATTATCCACAGCCTTCTTGAGGTTGGTGTAGTCTTTCGGCTTGTCCTCCCTACCCGAGTCCAAATATGTGGCTACGGAATATTTCGGGCAAAGAACGAGCAGGATGCAGTACTTGTCTCTGGGCAAAACAATTTAGACAAAGAGTGTTAGAAAAATAATGATAAAAATCTAATGAAGCATCTTCATTATGGCGTAGCGAATGACTACTTACTCGGGATAGTAAGGCAAGAGAATGTAATCCTTCCACTTATTCTCCACCATGATTTCTTCGAGGTGTTTCGACATAAATTGCCAGCCATCATGGCTTCTGAAGTTGGTCTCGATCATGTAGTAGGGGTCCGCTATCGCGATGCCCCCGATCTTCTCTTTTAAGACCTGGTGGGCCGTACTGAAATATAATAGGCGGACTAAATGAGGATGGAGCCGCTTCAGGTTAAACATCTTGAAGATGTCATCAAATCGCACGAACATCAAATCCGCCGGGTCTTGTTTGCAATAGCCATCAACTGCCTCTAGCACCTTGGCAGTGAAAAGCGGGTGTGGTTGTGTTGGATCTTTCATTTTAAGAAGATCCAGCTCTCGTGTCAGAACATGCTGATGCAGCATTGCTGCTGTATTAAAATAAGTTGGGTGGTGCCCCAAGCGAAGGCGGAATTACAGCTAGTAGCAGTTTTCCCTCATTTAACAAACCGAGATTTATCGAACCAGTAGGACTTTGAAATCAACAACGAGGTGAATGTTGAAGATCTCTGGTGCTTGACCTTCAACAGACGTGGACCTGCACACACTCAACCAAAATACTTTGCCCCCCAACGGCGGAAAGGTTGTCAATATTTCCGGTCTCGCAGAAAACAAAGCGGTTAATTGTATGATGAAATATGAAAAGTGACCGGAGGAATAATGATGATTAAAAGCAAGTAAATGAGGTTGTAAACAATGTAAAAAGATGGACCGGGGGCCATGGGTTCACTAGTGGAGTCTCTCAAGTAAATAAAATATAAATGTGATGGGTGAACGAATTACAGCTAGGCAATTGACAAGATCATGACACAAACCCAATTTAGCTATGAAAAAAAGGACATGATAATATTTATGGAGGAATCACGACAAGGAACAAAGACCGTTGAGTCCAACTGCGTATTTATCTAAAAAGTACACCGTGGGATCGCTATCCAGCCTGTCACCCAACGGTATTAAGTTGCAAGCAACAGACAATTGCATTAAGTAAAGTGCATGAAGTAAGCAATACTAATATCAAAAGAGACATTAACACCGCTGTTTTACCCTTAGTAGCAACAGCACACCCTCGCCTTAGACATTTCCGTCACTCGTGCCCAGGAACAAAAGGGGGCATGAACCCACTATCTAGCATAAATACCCTTTCTTGGAGATACACACAATCACTTGGCCAAAGTAACTACGCAGATCGAAGAGCATGCAAGAACATAAATTACTCATATAAGAATCATGCACAATCTGAACATAACTTCATAATCCATCGGATCCCAGCAAACACATCACATAGAATTACAATAATCAAACTTGATCATGTTAGGCAGCTCACAAGATCATAAGACATGAAACACAAAAGAGAGACTACCAACTAGCCACTGCCATGGACCCGTAGTCCAAGGTGAGACTACTCACAAATCATCCCGGAGGAAGGCATGACGATGAAGAGCCCTCCGAGATCGATCTCCCCTCCGACAGAGTGCCGGAATCAGCTTCAGATTGGACCCCGAACTAGGGTTTTCAGTGACGGCGCATCGAGGTCGAGTTTCTAGAAAATAATGGCCTCCTCGACGTTTTTAGGGTAAAAGGACAATTTAAAGGCGTCGGAGGGGGCCGAGGTGAGGTCCCACGGGCAGGGGCGGGCCCCACCCGCGGGTGACCCTTGACCCGCGGCAGGGGGGCGCACCTGCGTTGTGGGCCTCCCCTCCAGCTCTCCTTTGGTCTGGTACTTCGTCGAGGCAAATAAAAATTCCCCGTAAATTTTCGTCCAATTCCGAGAATATTTCCAGAAGTAAATTTCTGAAACAAAAAGACAGCAAAAACAGGGAACTGGCACTTGGCATCTTGTCAATAGGTTAGTCCGACAAAATGCATAAAAATGATATAAATGACAGTAAAAACATGTGACAATATCACAAAATTAGCATGGATCACTCAAAAATTATAGATACGTTTGAAACGTATCAAGCATCTGCATATCCCCACTCATGAGTTGGAGCACATCACGCGGTACCATAGGTCGACCCGCAATATGCATTTCCTGTGTAACATATTTGCTGGGTCCTGGCCCGTCATTAAACCGGATCGGCCGCGGAGCCGTCGGCTGGCTGTTGGAGGCATGGGCACCATGCTGCGGCTTTGGAGGCAATGACGGCTGGCTGGCAGATGCATAGTCGCTCTTCCTAGTTCTTTTCTGCGCCTTCTTAGGCTTCGGCGTTCGGCGCGCGCGCGGGATCGAACAGGAGGAAGGAGGTCGGCCGGGGGACTTAGGCGAATTGGGGAAGAAAACGGTTTGCGCGCCGGTTGTCAAACTATACCTATCTTAGCCGTGGCGCACCTATTTGACCTGCGACACGCGTATACTGGTTAGCCGTGGCGCAGGTCTTCTGGCTGTGCGCCATGGCTAAGGTAGGCGTGGCGCACCTAAGCACTGTGCGCCACGGCTAAGTTTTTTTTTGTTTTTTAATATTTAGTGTTACTCTAGCTTCTATATAGTATTTCAACTTATGATTTTAAAATATTTAGTATGTCCTCTAGCTAATATTTCAATTTATTATTTTAACAGAATATTTAATATTATTTTAAGGCACACATATCATATTCCTATTTAATTTTAAGACACATTTCAAATATTAAAAATACTTAATATTAGGATATCTAATATAACGATGATACTAGGATTATAAATTCTAGGATACTTAATTTATAATATTCCTAGGGTTACAAAATCGAGCGTCTCATATTTCCCACACCATCTAGCTAGCGTTTCACAATCTTATTTCCCTTCTTGGTGGTGGTCGAATAATTTAGCCCCGGAACATCTCGACTTCTTCTTCCGAATAGAAGACCACCTGATTTGGGTAGTGTTGTCCTGCTTCTTCTTGTGGTGTATGTTTCTTCATCGTCGTCGTCATCTTCCATCTTCGGGTCGCCGTACTGGTCGAAATCTTCCTCGTTGGCGACTCCATCCATTCCGATGATGCTAATTTTTCCTCTTCTCACGACAACACGGCTAGGCATTGTCGGGTCGATTATGAAGAAGCATTGGTCAACTTGGCTAGCCAGTACCCACGGTTCAGTTTTCGCGATGACGCTCGCGGTAGCAGCAGACTTGGAGGCTTCGAGTATAGACAACGTGGTGAAATATCCGTCTTCTTTTTTTTTGGACTGACGCTCTTAGCCCATTTGACATGGAACATCGGCACCTTGTCTCCAGAGTAGTCCAGCTCCCAGATCTCCTCGATCCTTCCGTAGTACCTTTCTTTGACGTCACCGGTGAAGGATTCCATCGTTAACCCTGAGTTCTGATATTCGCTATTCCTGTCTTTTTTCTCCGTGTAGAACGTGTAACCGTTGATATCGTATGCATGATATGTCATCAGGTTGGGCGCGGGGCCCTGTGACAAGAGGAATATGAGTTTTCCTTCCGCGGAAGTCATTGACGGAGGATTATCTAGAAGGTGGCGTTTGAACCAACGCGTGAAAGTGGCGTTGTGCTCTTTGATTATTTTGACATCCGTTCGATGCTGGCCATGGTCATTGTACTTCTTCTCAATAAAGCTTTTGTGCTTTTCCAACCAAGGATCGACCACTTGTATGTGTTGTAGCTCTACAAAGTTTGCACTGTAAAAGTCGATGCGTCGGCCAGAGTCGTCCACTTGCAGTTCCCTCCTGCCTGTTTTGTGACCTGCTCCATCGAGCCTGCCAATGTGCTTGTTTTCGGGAAGACCAACAGGGTTCTCGACGTCTAGAAAATTCGTGCAGAAAGAGATGCACTCTTCGGTGAGATAGCCCTGGACGATGCTTCCATCTGGACTGGCCCTGTTACGAACGTATCCCTTTGATGACACCATTCATCCTTTCGAACGGCATCATGCCGTGCAGGATCATCAGCCCGGGCTGGATGATATCATCCATGACATGGATCAGCAAATGCACCATAACATCGAAGAATGCGGGAGGGAAGTAAATCTCAAGGTCATTTAGTATCACAATGATCTATTCCTATAGGCTTACGGCTTTCTTCATGCTGATCGACTTTCGAGAGATGACGTCGGAAAAGTTGCATAGGCCAAATAGCGTTTGACGGATGTGTGGGTCCATTATCCTTCGGAGTGCAACCGGAAGTATCTGCGTCATCAGCACGTGACAGTCATGAGACTTCATCCTGCTGAACTTTTTTTTCGCCGCGTCCAGATATCTGCTTATCTTCCCCGCGTAACCGGAAGGAAATTTTGCTCCGAGAAGGCACTTGATAAACTGATCGATCTCCTTCTGGCTTTGAGTGAAGCATGAAGGAGGGTAGTAATAGTCATTATGTTTCACCTTTTTGCCCTTCTGACGACCTTCCGTCTCCTCCTCCACGGACAAATAATTATCATCGTCAGGGCGTCCTCCGTGGAGATCTTTCCTGATGCCCAATGATCTCAGGTCGCTTCTTGCTTTCGGCCAATCTTTGGTCCTCTCCGACATGTTGAGAAGGGTGCCAAGAAGACTCTCGCACACGTTCTTCGTGATATGCATGACATCAAGGCTATGAGGCGTTTCGAGGATCTTCCAATACGGCAAGTCCCAGAAAACAGACCTTGTTTTCCATACCTTTGACAGTGGTGGCAGAGCCTTTTGCTTCTTCCTCGGCGGAGGGCACTCATCCCAGTTTGTCAAGAGCGTGTCGATTTCTTTGCCGCTCCTCTTACGTGGGGCTCTTCGGAGCTCAACGGTACCATCAAACAGCTCTTTACGTTTTCTCCACGGGTCATCCTTGCGAAGCCACCTTCGATGTCCCGTGAACACTGTTTTTGAAGACCCGGGATCTTTCTCTAGCTGCATATATATTGTATCGTCCATGCACCTAACGCATGCATAGTGTCCGTGGGCCACCTGGCCTGCGATATATCCGTAACCGAGATAGTCTTGCACCGTCGTGATCAACGCGGCTTTTATAGGGAAGTAGTCTTGTGCGACGACGTCCCATGTGTTGACCCCTTCAGTCCATATCTTGTGTAGCTCATCTCTCAAGAGCTGCAGATACAGATTGATGTCATTTCCTGGTTGTTTCGGCCCTTGGATTAGCATGCTCATGTGAATATACTTCCTCTTCATGCACAACCATGGGGGTACGTTGTATATCCATACAAACACGGGCCACGTGCTATGTGTGCTGCTCTGTTTGCCAAACGGATTGAGCCCATCGGTGCTCACACCCAATATGACGTTTCTTGGATCGTCCCCAAAAGTTGGGTATTCAAAGTCTAATGCTTCCCACTGCTTAGCATCTGAAGGGTGTCTCAGCATCTTATCCGCCTCTTCGTTTTTATCATCATTTTCCGGCTTATTCCTTTTCACGTGCCAGCACATTAGCTTTGCTTCCTTAGGGTCTGTGAAAAGCCGCTGCAGACGAGGAATGATCGGAAGGTACCATACCACTTTTCGAGGAGCTTTCTTCTTCTCTTTCTTGTACCGAGCAGCGCCGCACACCGGACATGCAGTTTTCTCCGCGTCATTTTTCCGATAAATGAAGCAATCATTGATGCAGACGTGGTATTTGATGTACGGTAAATCAAAAGGGCACACATTTTTTTGGCCTCTTCGATACTGCTAGGACACGTGTTCCCCTCGGGAAGACGATCGTACCAAAATTTCAAGTTCTCATTGAAGCTTGTGTCTGTCCATTTGTGTTTTGCCTTCATCTGCAGAGCCATGAGCGTTACTTTCAAGCGGGTATCCTCGGCCCCACATCTCGCATACAACGGAGTATCCGAGTCTATCTCCAGCTGTGCCAGCTTAGCCTTCTCTTAGCAGCGTTACTCGACTTTCTGAGAAGCAATTCTTGAACATGAGGGTCCCGCACGACTGAAGTTAGCAGCGTCGGCGTGCCCGCATCTTCTCCACCATTTACGTCGGCTTCTTCTTCATCATCATCCCCGACATATTCTTCGTCATCATAATCGGGAGGTGCCTCTTCATCTTCCTGATCATTTCCCGCCGCGCCCCCATGGACGTCCTCATCATCATCCTCCTAAGTGAAGTTATCCATAAAACCTTTCCTGAGCAGATGCTCCTGCAATGTGCCGGAAAAGGGATCGAGCACGGTGCCGAGTTTGCATGTTCAACACAGACACTTTATCCCGGTGTCGTTGTTTTTAACCATCACGGTCGTCGCATATTTCAAATATCTAGCAACAATACTTTCGCTCATCATGATGACCATTGTCTCCGACGCTCTACATATAGAAGAAAAGAATTATATTAGAAACAAAATATTTCACGGAAAATTCGGCATGACCTTTGCTAATTTTTGGCCCCTAGGAGTGCCGGAAAATTCGCCGAAACGGAAATGAATCTACATTTCGGCGAAAACATCGGCAATTCATCATTTCGATCATGGCATACACAAATGCAAACACACGCCGGCGCATCACAACCTTCTTCATCATGTAGATTCATCACATACAACCACACGCACATCATATGCAACCAATTCTCATCCATCACATGCATACAACCAAACACATCACAACCTTCTCATCCATCACATACAACCACACACATCACAACCTTCTCATCCATCACATACACTCACCTTCTAACGAAGAGGTGAGAGACGTCGAAAGAGAGAGCGTCCGGAGGAGGAAGATCGAGCACAAGGTGTGGGAGATGTTTCCTCACATATATATGAAGAAAATAAGTAGATTTAGGTGGCAAAATATGTGAAGAGAGAGAAGGAAATGAGGTGGGGAGGAGGAAGGGGCGAGCAGATCTGAAAATGATTGGGGGAAGAAGAGGAGAGGAGAAGAGGAGAAAGGGGGGGGGGGGGGGTGGTGCAGCCAAAAAGGTAAAAAGTGCAGCCACTTAGCCGTGACGCACCAAAACGGGCTGCGCCACCACTATTCATTAGCCGTGGTGCACCCACATAGCCGTGGCGCACCCACATACCCTGCGCCACGGTTATGTGGGGATAAAGGGGCGCAAAAAAGGTTCAGCTGGGACCCACACTTAGCCGTGGCGCACGCCACGTGCGGTGCGCCACGGCTAAGTGGCCACAGAAAGTGGCACCGGGTCCCACACATAGCCGTGGCGCACGTTCAGGCCCCTACGCCATAACTATTTCCGTAGCCGTGGCGCACATGATTCCGGTGCGCCACGCGTACGTATGCACAGGCCGGCCGGCCAGGGACCAGCTTAGCCATGGCGCAGCAGTCTGGGCCGTGCGCCACGGCTATGTGGTTACCCATAGCGCAGACTGATGTGGTGCGCCACGTATAATTAGCCGTGGTGCACGCTATGCGTGGTGCGGCACGGCTACTTGGCTTACCTATAAGTCTTTTCCTGCTAGTGGGGGGACAGGGTTTCGTCCTAGCCGCCCCTTTAGAGTGACCAGGCGGTCTCAAAACTTTTTTATGTGGGTTAGCATTTCATCTACGACAAGAAAAATGATCCATGCACGTAGGAATTGATTAAGATGAATGGTCCACTATAAAATGACTTTGCTTTTCATGTGTCGAAGCAACTTAGAGATAGATTGGAATAATAGAGTCCATATTATATCCCAAGTCATAAACTTCTTGCCTCCATGGTTGTATACTCCATATATACCATGTGGATTAGTTCAATACAACACACAATTTTACGGATTCTATAATTTGCACATGGTGTCAGAACGGTTTGACTCGCGTCGTCAATCCTAAATTTTCACCACTTACGAATGGTGCGCCGCCCCGAGAAGATCAATCTCTTAGATTAGTTCAATTTAAAATTTCCAATTCTTCTCTTAGATTTAAAAATCATATAAATCTCTGAATCTCCACGACCCCAAAACCCCCGACAATAAATCCCTCAAATCTGCAACAAGCATGGCGCCCCACGCGACCTCGTAGCAGCGCTGGCCTGCCTGATCGGTGCGCACGATCGATGCATGGCAGGCAGCAGCCCACGCGCGAGGCATATGGGTGTGCATGCATGTCCACCAGCCAGATCACGTCACACGCGGCCTCCAGCAGCTCGGCAGCTGGTACATGCACGGGAACAAAGATGAGAATATTTTCCATGATGCATCCAATGTCTTTCAAGCACTACACGAGGCAACAACTTGGAGCAGCGGTGCTATCTGCAGCATCTACACACGAGTTGATCAGCCTTTTAGCATCTACTATGTCGAGGCAATGGCATGCGATTACATCGAACAATCTACGTTGTACTGAGCCAAAATACACCAAACAGAACATCAACATCGAGTTGTACAACTATATTAGGTTACGAGACATGTTTATCGTTGAGAACATCCACGAGAACGACATTAACCATAGGTAGACCGGTGGGTATCAACACGCGTCACTGTATTATTTCACTAGTAGAAACAAGGCTTTCGTCCAAAGCCACATCGGTCTCTAGTCCCGGTTGGGTTACGAACCGGGACTAGAGGTGGGGACTAGTCCCGGTTCAAAGTCTACGAGGCCGCAACAGATTAGTCCCGGTTCGTAAGGGACCTCTAATCCCGGTTCGTATTACGAACCGGGACTAGAGGGGTCTGGCCCGGCAGGGCCACATGCGAGACACCTCTAGTCCCGATCCGTATTACAAACCGGGACTAGAGGTACTCTGCTCTATATCATCTTCTTTCTGTCCGAGTTCAAAGCTCATATCACCATTTTTCTCCTCTCTAGCTTAAATTCATCCACATTTTTTTCACGATTTTTCAAGATTAAGAGCGCCCCATATATCCAGGAGTTCCAATAGGTTAGAAACTTCATCCTCCCGGAGCTCAAGTTCATCTCCATTGCTAGTTTTGCTACTCATTTCATTTCTATTGCTAGCTAGGTGTTTGATGAAATTCCTAAGTTAGTTGTGTAATGAACATTGCTAGTTTATTTGTTTTATATGTAATTTGAGCTCAAATTAAAGTATGATTTGTGGGTTTTAGTGTCGTCCCGTCTCTATCGCTGTCCTCACCGCCGTGTATCGCCCGCGCCGGCCCGTCGTCGGCACCACCTTGGTGAGCTTCTTGTTCTTATTTTTAAAAAACAAATTCTTATTTGTATGATTGCATAGTTAGTTGTATAGTTTTTTTTTTACTTCTATGATTGTTTGTTATATGTATAGTGTCATGGTTTTGATATCCGTCCCCGCCGACCCTCGTCCGATCTATGATTCAGATATGGCATATTATCTTTTATAACTATTTGTTTAATATCGTGTTTATAATAATTATGCCGAACAACACTTGACATATATATATTCTTATCTAGGAGATAGTTGAACCGGAAATTCCAACCGACTCTCTTGTCAAGATGCTAAATTTATTTGAAAAAGAAAACAATAATTTAAAAGCAAAATTGAAAAGAAGTGAAGAAGAGAAGATGGAATTGGAGTTGTGTCTTGCCGATGTCGTCCATGATCACAAGATCAAAATGGATGGAATGCGCTTGAAGATTAGAAACATTAGAAACTATGCCATTAATAAAGTGGCTTGGTATCATTATGCTGTTGGATCAATGGTTACCTTAGTTGCGATTTTGATCGCATTTGTTGTTGCATTTAAATGCATTATATAGTTTAATTGTATGTTAATTTCAATGTATGTTTTAATTATGAGAACTATGTATTACATTTGGTCACTACTCTACTTTGATTTTAATGTGATGAACTTGTATTGATTACTTTGGTCACTTATCTATTCATGATGTTGTGTGTAATGATGTTTTCCCTTCTTATGCAAAAAGGTGCTCGATGAACCGCCAATGGATGTACGATGACCGACGCTCTATCGAGTACATTCAAGGCCTACGTTCTTTTCTCAATGTGGCTGAGGCAAACACGCGGAATGGATTTATGTGTTGTCCATGCCGTGTCTGTCGGAATGAGAAGTATTACTCTTCCTCAAAAACCCTTCACATCCACCTGATTCAGTCCGGTTTCATGTCCGGCTATAATTGTTGGACCAAGCACGGAGAAAGAGGGTATAATGATGGAAGACAACGAAGAAGAAGAGAACGATGACAACTATTCTTTGTTCCCTGAATACAGTGGTAATGCAAGGGGGGAAGCTGAAGATGAAGAGACACCAGATGAGCCCATGGTAGATGATGATCTTCGTCGGGCCATCGTTGATACACAGAGAGAAGCAGAAAGTGCAAATGAGAAGTTGAAGTTGGAGCGCATGTTAGAGGATCACAAAAAAAAGTTGTACCCAACTTGCGAAGATGGCAACACAAAGCTCGGTACCACACTGGAATTGCTGCAATGGAAGGCAGAGACTGGTTTATCTGACAAGTGATTTGAGAAGTTACTGAAAATAATGAAGAAGAAGCTTTCAAAAGATAACGAATATTGCCTGACAGTACGTATGAAGCAAAGAAGGTTCTCTGCCCTCTAGGATTAGATGTGCAGAAGATATATGCATGCATTAATGACTGCATCATCTACCGCGGCGAGGAGTACGAGAATAAGAATGAATGTTCGGTATGCAGTGCATTGCGGTATAAGATCAGACGAGATGACCCTGGTGATGTTGAGGGCCAGCCCCCCAGTAAGAGGGTTCCTGTCAAGGTGAAGTGGTATGCTCCTATAATACCACGGTTGAAACATTTGTTCGGAAACAAAGAGCATGCCAAGTTGTTGCGATGGCAAAAAGAAGACCGCAAGAAAGACGAGATGTTGAGACACCCCGCTGATGGGTCGCAGTGGAGAAAAATCGATAGAGAGTACAAGGACTTTGCAGATGACGCAAGAAACTTAAGGTTTGGTCTAAGTACAGATGGCATGAATCCTTTTGGGGAGTAGAGCTGCAGTCATAGCACCTGGCCTGTAACTCTATGTATCTATAACCTTCCTCCTTGGTTGTGCATGAAGCGGAAGTTCATTATGATGCCAGTGCTGATCCAAGGCCCGAAGCAACCCGGCAACGACATTGATGTGTACCTAAAGCCACTAGTTGAAAAACTTTTACAGTTGTGGGGCGAAAAAGGTGTACGTATGTGGGATGAGCACAAACATGAGTCATTTGACCTACGAGCGCTGCTCTTCGTAACCATTAATGATTGGCCTGCTCTTAGTAACCTTTCAGGACAGACAAACAAGGGATACAATGCATGCACGCACTGTTTAGATGAGACTGATAGTACATATTTGGAGAAATGTAAAAAGGTTGTGTACCTGGGCCATGATCGATTTCTTCCTCCTAAGCATCCCGTAAGAAAGAAATGCAAGGATTTCAAAGATATGACAAAGCATCGGAGGAAGCCTGTCCACCGTACTGGTGATGATATATTTGGTATGGTCAAGAATCTATAAGTGATCTTTGGAAAGGGTCCTGGCGGTCAATCAGTTCCGAATGACGCCACCAGACACGCGGCCATGTGGAAGAAGAAATCAATATTTTGGGAGCTACCCTATTGTAAAGTCCTAGAGGTCCGCTCTGCAATCGACGTGATGCACGTGACGAAGAATCTTTGCGTGAACCTGCTAGGACATTTAGGCGTGTATGGGAAGACAAAAGATACGCCGGAAGCACGGCAGGACCAGCAACATATGAAAGACCTAGACGACCTGCATCCAATGAAGACGGATAAATGAGGTCTAAGTCCTGCCAGCTACACTCTTACGAAAGAATAGAAGGAAATATTTTTTGAAGTCCTGAGCAGTATGAAGGTTGGCTTCTCGTCGAATATAAAGGGAATAATAAATATGGCCGAGAAAAAAATTCCAGAACCTAAAGTCTCATGACTGCCACGTGCTTATGACTCAATTGCTTCCGGTTACATTGTGGGGGATTCTACCGGAAAATGTTCGACTACCCATTGTGAAGCTATGTGCGTTTCTCAATGCAATTTCTCAGAAGATAATCGATCCAGAAATTCTACCAAGGTTACAAAGGGATGTGGTTCAATGTCTCGTTAGTTTTGAGTTGGTGTTCCCATCATCCTTCTTCAATATTATGACGCATCTCCTAGTACACCTAGTCAAAGAGATTGCCATTCTGGGCCCTGTATTTTTACACAATATGTTTTCCTTTGAGAGGTTCATGGGAGTCTTGAAGAAATATGTTCATAACCGTGCTAGACCAGAAGGAAGCATCTCCAAAGGCTATGGAACAGAGGAGGTCATTGAGTTTTGTGTTGACTTTATTCCCGACATTAAGTCGATTGGTCTTCCTGAATCGCGGCATGAGGGGAGACTGAGTGGAAAAGGCACTCTAGGAAGGAAATCAATAATATGTAGGGACGGGCATTCTTTCACTCAAGCGCACTACATAGTTCAACAGAATTCCACCTTGGCGGCTCCGTATATCGAGGAACACAAGAATATTGTACGCTTCAACAACTCGGGGAAGCCTGACTCCTGGATTAGACATGAACACATGGAGACTTTCGGAGGTTGGTTGCAAACATATCTCAACAATAACAACACTATTGAAGATCAGCTGTACTTGTTGTCCAGGTCACCATCTTCGACTATATGAACTTTCCAAGGGTACAAGATAAATAGGAATACATTTTACATGTTCGCCCAAGATAAAAAGAGCACCAACCAAAATAGTGGTGTCCGCTTTGATGCAACAAACAACAATGGGTCAAAGGACACATACTACGGTTACATAGAGGAGATATGGGAACTTGACTATGGACCTACTTTTAAGGTCCCCGTGTTTCGGTGCAAATGGGTCAAGCTGACAGCAGGCGGGTTAAAGGTAGACGAGCAGTACGGAATGATAACAGTGGAACTCAACAATCTTGCTTACTTAGACGAACCATTCATCTTAGCCAATGATGTGGCTCAGGTTTTCTATGTGAAGGACATGTCTACCAAACCGAGAAAAATAAGCAAAAGAATACATCAGACGATAAGCCAAAGCGCCACATAGTTCTTTCAGGTAAAAGAAACATCGTGGGAGTGGAGGACAAGACAGACATGTCAGAAGATTATGATAAGTTTCATGAAATTCCGCCCTTCGCAGTGAAGGATGACCCAAGTCTCCTGTTAATTAATGAAGATGCTCCATGGTTACGGCGTAGAAAAAACCCAAACACTAGATAGGGATGTTTGTGATGTGTAATAATGTATTAAACCTTTTATGTAACTTCACCGTTGGATGTATGCAGGGAATCCGAATGATTTGTATTCGGTCGATGAACTGAAGGATTTCTATATAGAACAACACACACGGTTTCCCCTGCATACAGCCCAACGATGGCTCGTGAGTGTCTGCATATCAAATGCACCGTTGGACGTATGCAGGGACTCCGAATGATTTGTATTCGGTCGATGAACTGAAGGATTTCTATATAGAACAAAACACACGGTTTCCCCTGCATACAGCCCAACAGTGGCTCGTGAGTGCCTGCATATCAAATGCACCGTTGGACGTATGCAGGGAATCCGAATGATTTGTATTCGGTCGATGAACTGAAGGATTTCTATATAGAGATGTCCTTTGTCTTTGACTTCCGGACTAGCTTGACTACAGTATGAACCCTCTTAGCACTGAGAGAATGCTTCTATGTCGAGCCCCTCGAATATTTCATAGGTCACATCCCAACGACATCTTCGAGAAACTCGTGCATAGAGGAGTCCTCTGTCTTGTCTTTCCGTTGTTGCTGTGCTCTTGTTCTTCATCTCCTCCTCATGGTGGGTATTTATAGCTAAAAGATCAGGGCAACTCTTCATCTTTAGTCCCGGTTGGTAGCTGGAACCGGGACTAAAGGAGCGTTGATATGTGTGCCTTATCTTCTGCTTGAGATCCAACGGCTCACAAGCGCTCGAAAGAAATACACCGCTGATCCAACGGCTCACAAGCGTTCGAAGGAAACACACGATCCGTGTGCTTCTTCCTGATTGGGCATACTACCTGCACTGATGACGGTAATGCATTTTTAATTGAAAATGGCAAAATGGTTTTGGATTACTTATTTAAATTCCAACACTTTTCATTTTGAAATTTTTGTCAGATTCAAAAAATATTAGTTAATGCACTTTTAATTGAAAATGGCAAAATGGTTAATAGTTTGAATAGTTAGAATAATTATTTTGGAAAACAGAAAATTGTTTTGGATTACTTAATTAAATTCAAACACTTTTCATTTTGAAATTTTTGTCAGATTCAAAAAATATTAGTTAATGCATTTTTAATTGAAAATGGCAAAATGGTTAATAGTTTGAATAATTATTTTGGAAAACAAAAAATGGTTTTGGATTAATTATTTAAATTCAAACACTTTTCATTTTGAAAATTTTGTCAGATTCAAAAAATATTAGTTAATGCATTTTCAATTGAAAATGGCAAAATGGTTAATAGTTTGAATAATTATTTTGGAAAAAAGAAAAAGGTTTTGCATTACTTATTTAAATTCAAAAAAAATCATTTTGAAATTTTTGTCAGATTCAAAAATATGCAGAAGTTATTCAAATTCAAAAAATTTGGTCCTTTGTGCGCAAAAAAAAAAACACCTCTAGTCCCGGTTCGTGGAACCAACCGGTACTAGAGGGTTTTTTTTGGCGCGCCCTTTCGGCCCACCGAAAATACCTCTAGTCCCGGTTCGTGGCACCAGTCGGGACTAGAGGGTACCCTCTAGTCCCGGGTGGTGCTACAAACCGGGACTAGAGGTCCCTAGGTATAAATACCCACGGCTCCTCCCCGGTTCGAGCCAGGAACCGGGACACCGACGAAGGACCGCGCGCCGCTGCCGAATCCACGCCGTCAGGCTGCCCGCTTCGCGCTCGCCCCCTCCTCCCCGGCGCCACCGCACGAGACGACCTAGGCCGGCTGCCCGAGCCGCCTCCTCCCCGCCGCGCGCCGCCGTCGGTCTCCTCCGCTCCCGCATCGCCGCTCTCCCCGCCGCGCGCCGCCACCGCAGCCGCCGCTCTCCCCCGCCCGAGCCCCGCCGCCGCTGCCACTCTCCCCCGCCCGAAGCCCCGCCGTCGCTGCTCTCCCGGCCGCCCGAGCCCACCGCGCCGCTGCCGTCGCAGAGGTACCGAACTGCTCCCTCCTCCTCCTCTTTTTTTTAAGTAGGAAAAATGAAATAGAAAAATGGATTTAGGGTTAATGTTAGGAAAAAATGAAATAGAAATTTGAAATATAAAAATGGAAATAGAAATTTGAAATATAATTAGTTAGATTTATTTGAAGTTAATTTTGTTAGATTTATTAGCTAGGTTAATTTTGTTAGCAAGTTAATTAGTTAGATTTATTAGCTAGGTTAATTTTATTAGCAAGTTAATTAGTTAGATTTACTAGCTAGGTTAATTTTATTAGCTATGTTTTAATTTAGGTGGTAGATGATTTAATTTTTATTAGCCCTCCTCCCCGCCGCCGGTTTAGTTTAATTTAGGTTTAGGTGTTTAATAGATTATTTAGGTGGTTAATTAGTTAGATTTACTAGTTAGAAATATTAATATGCTAATAAGTCCCATAATAATACTAGTTAGAAATTTTGACTTAGGTGTTTTTAGTTTATTGTTCTCGGCGACGATGTCCCTGTTGGACCAGAGGGGCGATGTGCGGGACTAGGCTCCGCCGGGCTGGAACTGGGAGGTGCTACCTTCGGGACGCGCAGCTTGGTGAGGAATCTGGGTGATGTCGTCGACCCAGATCTTCTTTGGTGGAAGTCGCGTGGGCCACGCTCGGTGCAGAGGGAGCCGGCCCCCGAGGAGGTGGTACGTCGCTGTATCAGGGAGGAGGACGAGCACGTCTGTCGCTACATGTATCTATTGGATATGCATTATAGCAATAGCTGGTTGTTTCTTCAGAGGGTTCCTTATCATGTGAGCTATGACCCTGTGAGGGTTCCTTCTCTTTGGATGCGCAGCGCCGGCGGCTCAGCACCCCGGGGCTCAGGAACCGGTCGAAGTTAGTTTGAGATGTATTAGTGATATTACTCGTGATGTATTAGGGTTAAATAAAAATGGACCCGAGCTATGTAACTGGATTATTCTACATGTATTACTGATACTTTTGCATATTTGATCAATGTTGCTTTCGTAAAATGAGGAAAACAATGTTCCCTACTTTGAATTATTCGGCTAATGCTAACATTGCTTTATCTTACTTTTGTAATTGTTAAGCAATGGATCCTTTCAACAGCAGAAACAATGAAGAGGACATTTTTGCCATTGTACGAGAATCCGAGGTCGATGGAGCAGAAGACATCGGAGCAGAAGACGGCTCACAATTTTTGAACGAGTCCGGTCAGGGAATGGAGGTGGAAAACGAAGCGCAAACGAGCCATGAGTGCGATGACGACTCGGAAACTGGTGGACATCCTCCGTCTGGCGAGGTATATTAAGCCTTTGTTGATCAGATGCAATAATAGAATGGTATATATATGTATTAACTACTGTTTCTTATTTTAGACCTCTGCATCGACCAAATCTGTTAAAAGTAAACGAGGTCATGCGAAAGGGATGGACAAAGATGAGCATCTCATAATCGAGGTCGTCTCTTCACATGGCCAACCGTTGCTTCCCCAGACGAACGCAAATAAGTTTGTGCATCAATGCGGAGTTGTTGTTAGGGACAACGTCGCGATCAGCGTTCAGGAATGGCATAAGCCGAAAAAGCTAGAGGGAGTTAGTTATGTTGACGACAGATCGAAAGATGATCTTTGGAGCAAGCTAATTGCACATTTCACCCTACCGGTCTTCGAAGATGATGCAGCAAAGACAACAGCCATGAGGAAAGTAGTCAAGCATTTCGCTCCTAAGAAGATGGCTGAACAATTCAATAAGTACAAGAACAGATTATACCGTACGTATGTCAAAGATAAAAAAGCTCCAGATTTCACTGGCACACTAGAGATGCAGCGGGCTCACTGGGACTCATTTCTGGAGTACAAAAATTTGGAACTAGCTAGGCAAAGGTCGGAAAAGAATAAGGAAAATGCAAATAAAAAGAAATATCACCATAAGATGGGGACAGGTGGCTACAGAACTGCCGAGCCTAAGTGGGATCAAACTGAGGCCGCCATGCGCGATAGAGGGATCATTCCAGCTGGAGATTCCATGCCCCATGGGGCAAGAAATTTCTTACTTGGGCATGGGGTGGAGTATGACATGGAAACAGGGGAGTTAAAACATGATGAAAAGAAAAAAATTCTATAGCCCAGCAAGCAGTTGCTGAAGCAATCGCCGAGGTTCAATTGGGAAAGTTTATTCCCGACTAGAGAGAGGGACGAGCTGACAAAGACCCTCAAGAATCCTGAAAAAGGCGGAAGAACACGAGGCTTTGGACCAGATGTGCCGTGGAGCCTTGGGTTTCCCGAGGACCGTGAATCTTATAGAAGCCGAGCAAGAACAAATAAGAGGAGGGAGCAGGAGGAGGAAGCCCGGTTGAACAACCTGGAAAAAAAGAACGAGGAAATACTTGCTATCGTAAAGCACCAACAGAAGCAAATAGAGGAATTGCACGAGCAAGGGCCAACTCATCAGCTGCAGCAAGATAGTCATGAAGCCGGCCCATCTCAGCGGAGAAGCTCAGTGGCTTCCACGGCGGTCAGTGCTGATGAGGCACCGATGGATCGCTACCCCGTGGATGATATCAGGGAGAAGAAAAGTTGTGAGCTACATGTGGGAGTGAGGAACTTATCCTTCAAGGTGGCGGACGGCTATGCTTTAACTTGTGAATCTACAGCACGGTGGCATTGCAATGCGATTCCAGATAGCTATGGTCGTGTAGGCGTGGATCAAGTTCTACCCGGATATGAATCACGGGAGCTTGATATCCCTAGAGCGGATGATGAGAAGACACTGGGAGATGTCGGGGGTGGTATCATTCTATGGCGCAAGAAATACATCGTGCTTCCAGGCTCGGCGCCAAGGCCACCGCCGTCTCCTCCGAGTCGCCATTCAACACCTCCAAGTCCACATGATGACGAGAGGGACGACCACCACAGCACGAGTCCATCTCCATCTCCACCGCCGCATCACCCGACTCCTCAGCCGACTCCACCGCCTCCGCTCACTAAGGCTCAGAGCCAAAAGAGGAAGCGCACTCCTTCGTTTTCGATGGGTAACCGACACGGACCCCGACAGGAGCCCCTCCCAAAAGTACCGCTGGCTCCTCCCGTCCGAGCTTACGATCGGACTGTTGAGGATAACACCGTGATCGTGGACGCCGAGGTGAAAAGACAGTTTGCACCAAAAAAAGCCTGAGCAAAAGCAAACATTTAAGCCGGAAGCCGTAAAGTGGGCTAAGGGCTTTCTTGAGCAGCCATCGCAATTTGACATAAATAAGGCTGATGACTATTTATTGGGGTTATGCCGAATTGGTACCCTTACGAAGGAGACTATAGCCAGCGTGCCAGGGTGGCCCATAGTGGTGGTAAGCCGAATTCCGGCTTGCCGGGCGGCCCAGTACGTTGAAGCGCAGGAGGCCCATCCGGCTAAGGGAAGGTTCCAGAAGCCGGCCCGCACTGAGGATGACTTAGCCCGCAAGGTGGAGCACAAGCCGGATTAGAGTAGAACTCTGTGACTTAGTCGGTTAGGTTTCCTCCTGTAAGCCCTAGGTCCGGACGCCTTTATAAGCCGGACTAAGGGACGCCTCAGGGGAGAGAATATCTAGTAATACAAGATTTAGGTGCTACAATGCTCAAATCAAATTTAAAAGTTTCAAAAAAATCTACCAAAAAATATGTGTGTTGACACAATATGTTTATACTACGTCCAAAAATTTCAGCCACAAATTCAAAATGAACATTGAGAAACATAAAAGACAAATCTGCTATGAATAGTGCCATTGGCGTCTGGCACTATTCATAGCAGATTTGTCTTTTTTGTTTCTCAATGTTCATTTTGAATTTGTGGCTGAAATTTTTGGAGGTAGTATAAACATATCGTGTCAATACACACATTTTTTTGTAGGTTTTTTTGAAATTTTTAAGATTGGTTTGAGCATTGTAGCAGCTAAGTGCTTGTATCACTAGATATTTTCTCCGCCTCAGGGCAAGCTCTAACACACCTTTCATTGTAATCGGCGTATATTGCCTTATAGTGAATTATAGCAGCACATAGGGTTTCACCACCGTTACGAGATCCGAAGCTGGGTAAACCCTTTGTCATCCCATCGCTGGAATACCCCACGTCTCCAAAACCCCCCTCTCTACCTAGCTCGATGGCACCCCTTCCGCGGCTAGATTCGACAATACCATGACAGTTGGCGCCCACCGTGGGGCAAGAGATGCCCAGGGTTTCGTTCCGTCCGGGATCCACGGGCGGAGTCGGCGACACCATCGCGGTCGGCTTGGTGAGCTACTTCGACGAGACAGGAGCTGGCCACATCTTCAATGACGGCTTTTGGACGCCGGCAAAGGAGGATCCCGCCGGCTGGTCCACGGTCTCTGTCGGCGACTTCGANCGGAGAGCAACTTGCTAAGGTTATACAAAGGCAACATTACAAAAAGAATATATTTTTCCTTACAACTTCGGGTAAGACTGTTACTGTCTTGCACACATTAATTTTTGCTTACTCGAATGTTAGTTGCAACTGATGAGTTACTGACGTATATAAACATGTGCGCAGCTTCCATTACATTCTGCTAATCATTCAAGTTGACTCTGGAAGAGTTGAACTCCACGACTCATTGGATACAACCGAAAAGAAGTACGAAATCATTAAAGATGTGCTCCAAAGGTAATTTCAATCGTTATCGCACTATATCGGTCTCTTTTATTCATTTCCCGAGATATCAAGTAACTAATAACTCATTTATTCATTTTTTTTGTCGGGCAGGATTTGGAAAAGTTTCATCAAGAGGACACATGTTAAATTTCCAAAAAAAGCTTTCGTTTCATAAAGTCAAGGTAAGTAGTACGAGTTAGGTCCGCGCATCTCTTTAATTCTAATTTCAATACCATTATATCATGCTTGATTATTATTTATTGAATTTTATTCTCGTAAAGTGCGAGAGGCAGCCATCGGGGTCCAATTTGTGTGGATTCTTCGTTTGCGAGTGGATTCGCCGGGAGGTCAGTGAGCGGAACGCATCGAAATTTATAGAGGTACGTGAACAAATATATTCTCAATTTTATTTTATTACCATTGTTGAGTGTCATTCATAATTATTGTTATGATGATTCATATTCATATTAATCTCCTTCTTTTATAGTTGGATGAAATGCGGAGTAAACTGCCACCGAATGAGCGCTTTATAGCGCTTCAAGAGGAAGTTGCGGGATTTTGGTGAACCACGTCATAAGCCCTAAGGGAAAATACAATGGCAACCCGACGGCTCTAGTCCCGGTTATGATTTGTAATCGAATAACTAGACGGGCTTTAGCCCCGGTTGTGATCTCGCTGTAATTAATTAAAATGTTGAATTATCATAAAGAACAAATTATATTTTTATCAGCTAGATATTTCTTTTATAAACATTTTGATATGCTATATGTATTATTCTGTTTTATAATTAATTTGTTTTAAATTTGAGATTTGGCGGGAAAACAAAAAAGGGTGAGCACGGGACAAGAACTCTAGTCTCGGTTCGTATTATGAACCGGGACTAGAGGTCCTCGACAGGGGCGCAAGAATGGACCACGTGGGGGAGCCTTTTGTCCCGGGTCATAACTGACCCGGGACTAGAGGGGGGGCCTCTAGTCCCGCTTCCACGGTCCCGGGTGTAGATCCGGGACTAGAGGCCCTCACGACCCGGGACTAGTGAGGCATTTTCCACTAGTGCAAATTGCTCCTCGCCATGTGTTAGCCTATTCCGCGAGGTCCATATTACCCACATAACTGAGATTATCTTTGCCCTCTCATGATCAGTGAACCGATCATCACATAAAATATCCCGAGACCACGTCTCCGGATGTAGCCGAGGCAGTCTGAAGTCAAACAGACATTGCGCTTCTTCCCAAAAACGACGTGCATGCGAGCAATGAACAAGGGCATGCATGAGATCTTCCTCCATCGCTAGGCAAAACTCTGAACTATAATACTGGTATGTGCGGTCGCCGTAGATGCTGTTAGGAATCAGCCCGGGTTTCATACCATACATAGTGTCTACTTTTTGTGTGTGTTCCACAAAAACTTCAACGAGGATGCCTCCTTACGCATCGACGTGCCACCTATCCGGCACGCCAGCCGTCCAGGGATAATCTTTGAACCATCGGCAATCATATTTTCTAAGGAGCGATAGATACTAGTACATTTATTTGTTTGGATCTAGGTCTCGGACCAACTGGTAAAGGATCTAAACATGATTTACCCAGGCTTGGACTTCTCGATATGATGACAGAAACCTTACTAATCATGCCTTCAGACTTTATTGATATGAAGAATACAAGTGTATGATTACAAGGGGGTCTATAGGCTATTTGGTGTGTGGCTATGATGGGTGGGTGTGTCGCGTAGACGATGACTTGATGAATGACCGTCCCCTTCTCTAATTGAGATCTTCCAAATATATAGGTGTAAGTCTTGAGAGTCTCCATCTTGTATATGAAGATCTTCTTGTCTTCTATACCAAGTCTTTGACATATCTCCTTCCATACTTGGGTCACGCGGATCATATGCTAGATGAAGTCCAGGTGTAGCACGACATGTTAGGTTGATGGACTCCTGAATTCTGAACCTATGACCTTAGGCGTCGTGGGCTGAATGGGGTACAAGATCGTAGATCCCAGGATACTAGATGGCCCCATATTTCAACGACAACAATGAGCTCTCGTTTCAAATCATCCACCTAGAAAATATGGGCACTCGCACATTGCAAACCATTTTCTTGGTTGTTGTGCTAAAAAAGATCATGTGCGTCGGACACACATATGAAGTTCGGTTGGGGCACTGCTATTTCTTCTCGATGCGTGTCTCCAACTCTCCTCTTCCTGTAGTGTCTGGCGTCACACCATATATGGACCCTGATCTCCGTTTGGCCTCACTGTGGGATACTTGACCCATCCTCCTGGCCATACTTGCATGAAGAAAAGTCATGGCTAGGGATAATCCCCTCGCTAGGCTGGTGGACAAACCATCGCCAATGATGAAGACCCAAAACATGCAAGTATGAATCAAAAGATCCATGGGCTCCATGGAGTTTGGTCACAACAAAAACTCTAGGCCAGAGATGGGGCCGGAGAACTTTATTCCGTACGACACCGCCTCCGTCGTCACGAAGCTGCCGCCAAGGAAACACAATCCTCACGAAAGGAGTAATTTAACTAGATGATGCTTTCCGTACAAAGAGTTGGGATCCCTCAAGAGGAAGGGATGATGTAGCCCAGCAGCAAGTATTTCACTCAGTAAGAACCAATGTTATCAAACTAGTAGGAGAGACAAATGTCCAACCCAATTAAAGATAGCTGCACACAAAACAAACTTGTCCCCAACTTCTAAGAAGGTTGTCAAGCTTCCCGTTTGCTAGTTACAAGGATAAAAAAAGAACTATGTGGATGGAAGTGGTGGATAACGATAAATGGAGCAATGGACCGGCAAGGAAATTAGATGAAAACAAGTAAAATTATATGGACTCGGGGCCATAGTTTCATTAGAGGCATCTCTCCAAGTAGGCATAGCAAGTTGGGTGAAAAATTATAGTTGGGCAAATAATTAAATTATACTTTTATTTACTAGTTACGATTATGATCATCCATGGCAAGATTCTTATAAGCATTACGTACAGGATATTATAGACCATCACTGAACCACATCTATAACCAATACTCCATTTTTAGACCGCTATCAAACATGCATCTCTAAAAATTAAGTTTGGGAAACAGAGTATTGCCTTAAGAAAATTGACATAATATAAGCAGTAAAAACATCATCCAAATGTGACATAGAAACCGTTATTTGACCCTTAGTTGCAATAACAAAAAAAGATTCTCGACCCTTTCTGTCACTGGGTTAGAGTTAATGGAACCAACTATATAGCAAACAATTCGAGCTGACGTGCATGCTCATCACAGGCCACGTCGACTCGTGAGGAAAAAACAATCTTGGAAATAAGTTTGTGATCTGACATACGGTTGGGCGAGATAATCAAGCTGTGGCAGGCTCCCGGTTTCCAACTTCGTTTCAATCAGGCCTGCCCGTTGTCTTCTTCCGCGGCCTCCGTGGGGACACGTCACCGCTACGCCAGCGTGCCGCGCTCGTTTTGGCGTCTACTACTCTTACCTGTGTCTGTCTGTTTTATAACTTGCGCGCATGGCCAGCGAGGTACAGTCACCAAATTTAAGTGGTACACATGCGGTGCTCCTGTGTGACAGTACTATAATTTGCGTCATCAAATCAGTATTTGCGCTCATCGACGCAACCGGCCTGGTGTGATGATGTGAGCGGAGCAGACCGTCCACTGATTCCTTTCCATCCACCCGTACGTGCAGTGCAATGGAGCCGCCCTGGGTTCCGCTCGCAATCGCATGCTCTCCTTGTCGGTCGTCGTCCTCTTCTCTTTTTGTTGGCCGTCCAAAACTCTCAACTATAATATGTGCCGTCGCCGTAGATATTGTTAGGAATCAGCCCCCTCCCCTACGCGGGTTTCATACCATACACAGTGTGTCTCTTTTGTGTCTTCTTTTTGTGTGTGTTCCACAAAAACTTCAACAAGGAGGAGGACACCTCCAAAGGATAATCTTTGAACCATCGGCAATCTTATTATTTTCTAAGGAGCGATACTACATTTATTTGTTTGGATCTAGGTATCGGACCAACTGGTAATGGATTTACACATGATTTACCCAGGCTTGGACCTCTCGATATGACGAGAGAAACCTTACACATCCCTTCAGACTTTATTAATATGAAGAATACAAGTGTATGATTACAAGGGGGGTCTATAGGCTATTTGGTGTGTGGCTGTGATGGGTGGATGTGTCGCGTAGACGATGACTTGATAAATGATTCCCCCTTCTCAAATTGTGGTCTCCCCCCACGGTCAAAAAAAATTGTGGTCTTCCCCATATATAGCTGTAATTCTTGACACTCTCCATCTTGTACATGAAGATCGTCTTGTCTTCTATGCCAAGTCTTCGACTTATCTCCTTCCATATCTTGGGTCACGCGGATCATAGCTTGGACGAAGTCCGCGTGTAGCACGACGTGTTAGGTTGATGGACTCTCGAATTCTGAACCTATAACCTTAGGCGTCGTCGGATGAATGGGGTACAAGATCCTAGATCCTAAGGTACGAGATGGCCCCATATTTCATCGACAACAACGAGCTCTCGTTTCAAATCATCCGCCGGGAAAACATGGGCACTGGGCACTCGCACATTGCAAATCATTTTCTTGGTTGTTGTGCTAACAAAGATCATGTGTGTCGGACACACATATGAAGTTCGGTTGGGGCACTGCTATTTCTTCTTGATGTGTGTTTGCAACTCTCCTCTTCCTGCAGTGTCTGGCGTCACACTATATATGGACCCTGATCTCTGTTTGGCCTCATTGTGGGATACTTGACCCATCCTCCTGGCCATACTTGCATGATGAAAAATCGTGGCTAGGGATAATCCCCTCGCTAGGCTGGTGGACAAACCGTCGCCAATGATGAAGATTGAAAACATGCCAGTATGAATCAAAAGGAGTAATGATGGAGTTTGGTCACAACAAAAACTCTAGGCCAGAGATGGATCCGGAGAACTTTATTTTGTACGACACCGCCTCCGTCATCATGAAGCTGCCGCCAAGGAAAGACAAACCTCACGAAAGGAGTAATTTAACTAGATGATGCTTTCCATACAAAGAGTTGGGATCCCTCAAGAGGAAGGGATGATGTAGCCCAGGAGCAAGTATTTCACTCAGTAAGAACCAATGTTTATCAAACTAGTAGGAGATACAAATGTCCAACCCAATTAAAGATAGATACACACAAAACAAACTTGTCCCCAACTTCTAAGAAGGTTGTCAAGCTTCATGTTTGCTAGTTACAAGGATAAAAAGAATTATGTGGATGGAAGTGGTGGATAACGGTAAATGGAGCAATGGACCAGCAAGGAAATTAGATAAAACCAATTAAAACTATATGGACTCGGGGCCATAGTTTCATTAGAGGCATCTCTCCAAGTAGGCATATCCAGTTGGGTGAAAAAGTTACATGATCAGTGGCATTTGAATCCAAATTGCAAGCATGTTTATGTGCATAATTCACTCACATTTGAAGCTATGTTGACTGATTATGCCACTGAAATAATAATAAATAAACTATATTCATTACTTGAGTTATTTTACAGCCTTGATGTCATATCTGCAGGATTGGTGCGCAAAGGCACCAAAATTCTACACCAAGGCTGAGTAAGGATCTGCTGGAGACATGTGCTTAATGAGCAAGGGCCTGAACAGAAAGATGCATGGATCTTCTTGGGCAGAAAGAAGAGAAGTGGAGGGACCAAGCTGCAAAAGAACCAGATCAGATCAAGTAGAAAAGGGGCAGCCAGCTCCAATCGTGAGGCAGGCCTGGCACTTCTATTCCCCAATCCCCATCCTCTTCACCACCGGCCGCCGCCGCGGCCAGGCCAGCGTGGCGGCGCGCCACCGCAACTCCACCGCGCCACCAGCCAACACCACGAGCTTCACCGTCCCCTGCATCTCGACCTCCTGCCCTTCACCAACGACTCAGCGACGATGACGACCTCCCCAAGAACTACGATCTGCTGCTCTTCCTCAACCTCCTCAACTGCTGCTGCTCTTCCGTATCTGTCCCTGTCTCGTACCTTGCTTCCCCTTCGTCTGTATCTGTCCCTGTCTCGTACCTTGCTTCTCCTGCTTCCAGATCTGCTAAACTCTTGCTCCTTCAATTCTCTGTGTAAACTGTTTTGATCATTCATCTATGAGTAGATCTTGTATGGTTGAGTACTGGCAGCGTTTTGAGTGACACATCTCGCTGTTGATTCTGAATTCTACTCGATTTATGCATGTTTGCTTGATCTGTGGCGTGTATGGCTAGTCTCTACATGCTCGTTTTGTTGCAACATCTTTTCCTTGCCCCCAATTGCTTGTTAACTCGCTTGGATCTGGCCTGACAACCCAGAAAAGAGTGATCTTCGTGTTTTGAATTTTCTCCTTCCCAAATCTGCTGAAATCCTTTCTATGCCTGAAACCACTCCAGGGAAAAAACCTCTCGAGGCAAAAATCCTCTCGAGGGAAAAAACCTCTCCAGGGAAAAAACCTCTCGAGGCAAAAACCCTCTCCAGGGAAAAAACCCTCTCGAGGCAAAAATCCTCTCGAGGCAAAAACCCTCTCGAGGCAAAAACCCTCTCGAGGGAAAAATCCTCTTGAGGAGTCGTCAGTTGAAACCTGCTGCTTTGCAACCTGCTCCTTTGAAGTTGACCTAGCTTTAGCCGAAGCTTGAATGTTGATTGCCTAGTCCCTGTGGAGAACACGACAACTCGCAGTTGGGCGAAATACCTACTGCTATATTTGCACTACGAGCAAATTGGCGCCGTTGCCGGGGACTAGCGTCGAACAATTGAGTTAGGCTATAGACTAGGTCTTTGTTTGTCTTTGGTGTGCATATTTTTAACCTCTAACCTTTGTCCTAGTTATTTTCTGTGTTCCTCTTTGTTTCTTCTTCCTTTTGTGCAGATTGTAGTTGAACAAGTTTCACCTTGGATATGGCATTCTATTCAGATCATCATGGACAGGTGAATGATTGCTCCATTACTATGGAAAAAATTCAAGAACATGAAAGTAAGCTTTTTCAAAGATTGCATCAATTGGCTTTTGAGCGAGGTATAGTTTTAGATGATGGGCCTATGCATTCTGATCAGTATTCCTTTGGTTATCCTCATGCTGCTCCTGTATGTCACATTTGTGGTATTCATGGCCATACACCTACTGATTGTCAGTGTGGTGGTTATGCACCCACTCCAGATTGTTTTGGCATGAACTTTGCTCCACAGCATGGTTCACACCACAACAATTACTACCCTGGATGGCCTGAAAACCCAAGTATGACATATAGGAACAGCAACCCACCTATCTCATCATTTTCTCCTAGCTATCCAGTGCAGGAATTTAGGTGTGCAGATGAGAATCAGTACAATCATCATCAATCCAGTGCTCAGTCCACTCCTCAAGAAGAGCATTCATCATGGGTATCAGAATTCAAGAAGAAACAACAAGAGTTGATGGACCAGATGAACTCACAAATGTTGCAGCTGAATGAGGGGCTTTCACAATTAGCAACACCTGAGCCCAAGATAGGAGAGATTACAGAAGCAGCTGCAGTAGAAGAAGAAGATAAAGAAGAGCCTCAAGTGGACAAAGATGTTGTCATGCAAGAGGGTGACAAAACAGGTTTATCTAATCCTCTTGATGACATGTTTCCTTCTGAACCATCTGCCACTCCCTTGCATTGCATGATACCATCTCTAAAGGAAGAAATGAAAAATGATTTGCCCAAACTTGATAATGCACATTCTCTCAGCAGCATTGCTCATTCTCATGATGATAACACCTACTATTCATATGCTGGAATTATGTTGAAGGATGCATGCTTTAATATTGCTCATATCACACCTCTGAATGCTTATCATCCTCACCATGTGCTTTATTGCTATACTTATATTATTGGTTACTCCATTGATGATTTAGTGGGTGTGAACCCTATCACCTGTGCAAGTTGTTCTTTGTGTGTGTGTACTTTTAGGAATTTGCTTGTGCACTACTCCTTGAGGCTAAAAATGGTTCGAATCGACATCCCATGGGATCCTGGTGGATTCTTGGCATGGTGATGAGGAGTTGAGAGGAGCTAGAGCATGAAGATAGGGAGAAGACGCAGAAGGTTGTGAGCTGCTACATTATGTGCCCGGTGAGCTGTTTCTTACCCCAGCTAATTGCTGCCACTTGTGTAAATTCTAAGTGTGGGGGAGATTCATTTGAGGCTTGGTCTTGAATAGTGCTATTGCCCATCTATATAAATCTCCATATTCCTTTGAAGCATCTCTACATTCAGTTTATGATCCTTGCAAAATATTTGTCCTGAACAATTTTTCAAAGCATGAATTCTCTTGTTTCTCCAATTGAAAGTGCTTGAATTGCTTGGATACTCAAGTGGAATTTATAATTGAACCTCATGATCCACTCAAAGGCAACGTTTTAACCCTTTTTGCATTAGCATGCCATGATCTCGGGATCGGTGGCATGTGAAGCACTAACATCATGAAAGTGAAGAAAGTGATATTAAATAACTAATTACAAAATTTCGCATTAGCCTGCCATGATCTCGGGATCGGTGGCAGGTGAAGCAATAACCTTTGATTTTTGCAGAGTGTTTCTCTAAATCCATTTTTTGCATTAGCCTGTTATGATCTCAGGATCTGTAGCAGGTGAAGCACTAACTAGCAAATCACAACAGTTGTTAGCTGATATTTAACTTCGCATTAGCCTGCCATGCTCTCGGGATCGGTGGCAGGTGAAGCACTAACTATCCTTGCATTTCATTAACTCATCCCTTTGCATTGTTGCCTTTCTGAGGATCATGCCTTTCAATTATTTTTGCCAACTGATGTATCCTAGCAGAGCAAGTCCTTAAAACATAGAAACAACCAAATTCTGTTATTGAAAGCTAGTTCAGGACCCGTTTTGCTTAGAACACAAATAAGAACTTCGAAATGAATCAAAGCTTGTATGGATCTTTATATCCTTTGGCTAGAGCACTATTCACCTTCAGCAGTTGTCGTTTCCTTTAGCTTTACTTGAGGACAAGCAAAGATTCAAGTGTGGGGGAGTTGATCAGTGGCATTTGTATCCAAATTGCAAGCATGTTTATGTGCATAATTCACTCACATTTGAAGCTATGTTGACTGATTATGCCACTGAAATAATAATAAATAAACTATATTCATTACTTGAGTTATTTTACAGCCTTGCTGTCATATCTGCAGGATTGGTGCGCAAAGGCACCAAAATTCTACACCAAGGCTGAGTAAGGATCTGCTGGAGACATGTGCTTAGTGAGCAAGGGCCTGAACAGAAAGATGCATGGATCTTCTTGGGCAGAAAGAAGAGAAGTGGAGGGACCAAGCTGCAAAACAACCAGATCAGATCAAGTAGAAAAGGGGCAGCCAGCTCCAATCGTGAGGCAGGCCTGGCACTTCTATTCCCCAATCCCCATCCTCTTCACCACCGGCCGCCGCTGCGGCCAGGCCAGGCGTGGCGGCGCGCCACTGCAACTCCACCGCGCCACCAGCCAACACCACGAGCTGCACCGTCCCCTGCGTCTCGACCTCCTGCCCTTCACCAACGACTCAGCGATGACGACGACCTCCCCAAGAACTACGATCTGCTGCTCTTCCTCAACCTCCTCAACTGCTGCTGCTCTTCCGTATCTGTCCCTGTCTCGCACCTTGCTTCCCCTTCGTCTGTATCTATCCCTGTCTCGTACCTTGCTTCTCCTGCTTCCAGATCTGCTAAACTCTTGCTCCTTCAATTCTCTGTGTAAACTGTTTTGATCATTCATCTATGAGTAGATCTTGTATGGTTGAGTACTGGCAGCGTTTTGAGTGACACATCTCGCTGTTGATTCTGAATTCTACTCGATTTATGCATGTTTGCTTGATCTGTGGCGTGTATGGCTAGTCTCTGCATGCTCGTTTTGTTGCAACATCTTTCCCTTGCCCCCAATTGCTTGTTAACTCGCTTGGATCTGGCCTGACAACCCAGAAAAGAGTGATCTTCGTGTTTTGAATTTTCTCCTTCCCAAATCTGCTAAAATCCTTTCTCTGCCTGAAACCTCTCCAGGGAAAAAACCTCTCAAGGCAAAAATCCTCTCGAGGGAAAAAACATCTCCAGGGAAAAAACCTCTCGAGGCAAAAACCCTCTCGAGGCAAAAACCCTCTCGAGGCAAAAACCCTCTCGAGGCAAAAATCCTCTCGAGGGAAAAAGCCTCTCGAGGGAAAAATCCTCTTGAGGAGTCGTCAGTTGAAACCTGCTGCTTTGCAACCTGCTCCTCTGAAGTTGACCTAGCTTTAGCCGAAGCTTGAATGTTGATTGCCTAGTCCCTGTGGAGAACACGACAACTCGCAGTTGGGCGAAATACCTACTGCTATATTTGCACTACGAGCAAATTAGGCGCTCTCTGTGATTTAGGTTCCTCAGTCAGTGTGTTACCCCAAGCTTCCAGTCAGATGCTGCAGCTAGGCTTGCCGAAGACCACCTCCATGACACTGCAGCTTGCTGACAGAACACTGAGAAAACCGACAGGAATTCTTGAAGATGTGCCAGTCCAAGTTGGAAATTTTGCTTACCCAGTGGATTTTGTTGTGTTGGAAATGGAAGACAACTCAGAGTCAATGATTCTTGGCAGACCTTTCTTAGCAACAGCAGGAGCCATAATTGATGTGAAAGGTGGAACCCTGAAGTTGCAATTTGGTTCTGAACAAGCAGAGTTTAACATGAAGCATGCCTCCCTCCTGCCTAACATATTTTAACAATGCCATGCTATGGATGTCGTCGACAAGAGTGTAATTGAATCTCAGCAGCAAATGCAACCCCAAGAGCCCGAAGTGCAAGTCTTTGTGACAGCTGATAGTCCTAATCTTCAAGAACTGTTTGGAATCACTCTTTGTAATGAAAATTCTGGAAGTGCAGAAAATGCCTCAAGAGAAATGCTTCGCGAGGGCCTGCCAGATGCCTCGCGAGAGCCTCTTCAAGCTTCGCGAGGAGAAATGCCTCGCGAGGGAAATCTCGAGGAAGCAGAACCTTGGAGAGAACCTCGTCAGCCGTCACATAAATCTATTGTTGAGTTGAAAGAGTTGCCTGCTCACCTGAAGTATCTTTTTCTAGAGGAAGAAAAAATTCACCCTGTGATAATCAGCTCTGCACTTGATGATGAACAGGAGCACAGCCTATTGTTAGTTCTCAGACTCTACAAGAATGTCATTGGATATTCCATTGATGACATCAAGGGAATCGATGAGAAGGTTTGCTCTCACAAAAGGATAGCGCCCCCTCCAGAGAAGGCCAAAGGAGATTAAACCATGCCCTGCAAGAAGTAGTAAAAAAGGAAGTTCTGAAACTCCTACAAGCAGGCATGATCTACCCCATCTCTGACAGCGAGTGGGTGAGTCCTATCCACATAGTGCCCAAGAAAGGAGGCTATACAGTGGTTGTAAATGAAGAAGGAAAATTGATGACCACAAGACCAGTTACTGTATGGAGAATGGTCAATGATTTCAGGAAATTGAACAGGGCAACTAGGAAGGATCATTTCCCTTTGCCATTTATGGACCAGATGTTGGAGAGGTTAGCAGGGCAAGAATTCTATTGTTACCTGGATGGATACTCTGGATTTCTTCAGATTCCCATCCATCCAGCAGATCAAGAAAAAACTACATTCACATGTCCTTATGGAACATTTGCATACAAAAGATTGCCATTTGGTCTGTGTAACGCCCCAGTAACCTTCCAGAGGTGCATGACGTCAATATTCTCTGACTACATTGAGAAAATTATGGAAGTTTTCATGGATGATTTCACTGTCTATGGAAAAGATTTTGTCACCTGCTTGAAGAACCTGGCAGCAGTCCTGCGCAGATGCTCAGAGCAGAACTTGATATTGAACTGGGAGAAATGTCACTTCTTAGTCACTGAAGGTATTGTGCTTGGACACTTGATATCCTCTAGAGGCATTGAAGTGGATAAATCAAAAGTTGATGTGATTGCTAAATTACCACCCCCTGAAAATGTAAAAGGAATACAGAGTTTCCTTGGACATGCTGGATTTTACAGGAGATTCATTAAGGATTTCTCTAGCATTGCAAAGCCTCTAACCAAACTGCTCAGTCAAGATGTCAAATTCCATTTTGATGAAGCTTTTCTGAAGGCCTTTAACCAGTTGAAGCAAGCTCTTATTTCTGCTCCAATTGTGCAGCCTCCAGATTGGACCCTACCCTTTGAGTTGATGTGTGATGCAAGTGATTTTGCAGTTGGAGCAGTTCTGGGCCAGAGGAAAGGGAAAGCTCAACATGTGATCCACTATGCCAGCAAAACTCTAGATGATGCTCAGATCAATTACTCCACTACTGAAAAAGAATTGCTTGTAGTGGTATTTGCATTTGACAAGTTCAGATCTTATCTAGTTGGGCACAAATGTACTGTCTTCACTGATCACGCAGCAATAAGATATCTTGTCAGCAAGAAGGAGGCCAAGCCAAGGCTAATCAGATGGATTCTCCTGCTTCAAGAGTTTGATATTGAGATCAAGGATAAGAAAGGCTCTGAGAATGTGGTAGCTGATCATTTGTCAAGAATAAGTTGTCCTGAAACCAGAGAAATAGAAGACAGCATCCCTGGAGAGCAACTGATGGGACTAAACGCTTCGCGAGGAAATGCTTCGCGAGGAGATGCTTCGCGAGGAGATGTTTCGCGAGATGTGCTTCTCGAGGAAATGCTTCAAGAGAATTGCCTCGTGAGGGTCGACGTCTCGCGAGAAGCCAAGACTCCCTGGTATGCTGACATTGTGAATTACCTAGAGTGTAAAATTATGCCAGCTGATTTGTCCTACCAGCAGAAAAAGAAATTCATGCATTAAGCCAAGAGCTATTACTGGGATGAACCATTCCTCTACAAGCATTGTGCAGATGGTATAGTGAGGAGATGTGTGCCCTCTGAAGAAATTCATGATGTGATGTTCCAATGTCATTCTGGCATGTATGGAGGCCATGCTGGAGTAATGAAAACTCAAGCAAAGATTCTTCAAGCTGGATTTTATTGGCCCAGCCTGTTCAAAGATGTTCATGATTTTATCAAGCAGTGTGATCCCTGCCAGAGAACTGGGAAAATCTCGAGAAGGAATGAAATGCCTCAGCAAGGCATTCTTGAAGTTGAACTATTTGATGTATGGGGAGTTGATTTTGTTGGGCCTTTACCTTCCTCTCGAGGCTTCAAGTATATCCTTGTAGCAGTGGATTATGTGTCCAAATGGGTTGAAGTGGTACCAACTGTCAGTGCAGATTCCAAGTCAGTCTGCAAGCTGTTCAAAACTGTAATTTTCCCCAGATTTGGAGTTCCCAGAGTTGTGATCAGTGATGGAGGAGCCCACTTCAACAATGAACAGCTAGAGAAGCTGTTGAGCAAGTATGGTGTGAAGAATCACAGAGTTACTACACCCTATCATCCTCAAGCCAATGGACAAGTTGAGTTATCCAATAGAGAAATTAAGCAGATCCTTGAAAAGGTTGTGTCCAAGTCCAGAGCAGATTGGTCCCTGAAATTGCCTGATATCTTGTGGGCATACAGAACTGGATACAAGACACCTATTGGAATGTCACCCTTTAGGCTTGTATATGGTAAAGCTTGCCATTTGCCTGTCGAGTTGGAGCACATAGCTTAATGGGCTATCAGAAAACTAAACCTCGACATGAAGAAAGCTGGAAGTGCAAGGAAACTGCAGATGTGTGAGCTTGAAGAGCTGAGGCATGATGCATATGAGAGTTCAAAGATTTACAAGGAAAAGACCAAGAAATGGCATGACAAACATATCCTCGGGAAGGAGTTCAGCATTGGACAGCAAGTGTTGGTGTATGACTCCAAGTTGCATTTGTTTGCTGGAAAGTTCAAGTCAAGATGGTTTGGTCCCTGCATAGTGAAGAAGGACTTGGGAAATGGTGCTTTCGAAGTCCAGACCCCATCAGCCGGTACCTTCAAGGTAAATGGCCAGAGACTGAAACATTACCTAGCTGGAGAGAAGATTGACATTGAAGATCCTGAAGAAAGCGAGAATGAGGAGTCAGAGGATGTTCCCAATGCATCCTCTGAAGCTGTGAAGCAGTGAGAAGAAGCTACGGTCAGGCTCGTGACCTTAAACAAGCGCTCATCGGGAGGCAGCCTAATATCCTTTTTATATATTATTTCCCTTCAAGAGTTATTTTTGTTTTGTGTGTTCCTTTTCCTTTTTGTTTGTTGTTTTGTCTTTCAGATTGTTGAATAAAAGAGAGTGAAGTGGTTGGCAGAGATCCCTGCAAGCAAGGAGTAGAAAGTCGCTTCGCGAGGAAAAAGGCCTCTCGAGGGATTCCGCTTCAGGAGAAAGCTTCTCAAGGGCTTGATGCTTCGCGAGGAAAAAGGCCTCGCGAGGGCTTTATGCTTCAAGAGGAATGCTTCTCGAGGATTCGACCCTTAAACCAGGTGAACACATTCCAATTCACAAATCCTGTTATACCATAAATATCATTGCTATGCCATGATTACAAATTTTCTATCTATTCTTGGCTAAATTTTGGAAGTTGCTTGTCGAGTAAAAGTTTCTTGGAGTGCTTAATGTTGCCTAAACAATCTTTCATGCTTTTGAGAATCTTGCAGTGTTTCTGTCTATAATGCTTGCAAACTCTTGTGTTAGAGTCATGTATCAAAACAGAGTTCATATATGTCTCTGCTCAGATCTGTTGGAATACCTTCATAATGCAAGTGGCTCTTGAACTGAATAAGCTGATCCTCAAAGAGCCATGTTTTAACTGCATTTCTGCATTATCTACCAGTATCTCGGGATGGTGGTATGTGAAGCACTAACTTTGAAACTAACCTGAAGCAAGTAATTTGAAAACAAATTTTTGCATTAGCAGTTATGATCTCGGGATTATAACCTGTGAAGCACTAACCTGAAGTTCCTGATAGCAATTTGAAAGCAAATTTTGGCATTAGCAGTTATGATCTCGGGATTGTAACCTGTGAAGCACTAACTGAAAGAATTTGACAAGTAACAATGATCTTAACCCATCTTTAACTTTTGCATTAGCCTACTATGTTCTCGGGAACGGTAGCAGGTGAAGCACTGACTTTGCATTCATTTAACACTCATGGCTATTTTATGGATCACTTCATTCAATTCCCCTGCCAAATGGCTTATCTTGGTGATCGAAAAGTATCTGAGCAGAGACATATATAAAAGTTGTTAATTGAAACTTGACTCTAAACTAGAGCTTGCAACCAGGTATGTAGAAACTGCTTTGAATCCAACATGTATGAACTACTGTGTATGCAGAATTTGAGCACTGTTTTCATCATATCTGCTTTACTTGGGGACAAGCAAAGGTTTGGGTCTGGGGGTTTGATCACTCTGATTTATGCACATCTTTTCGACGTCCAAAACCCCAAGTCTTGATCATATTTGAGAAGTTCAGCCAAGGTTTTAAATGATTTTTACATCAGTTAGCCACTTTTTGCAGATCGGTGCGCCAAGGCACATATTTCTCCATCTCCAACTCAAAACGTCGCTTGGCGAGGAAAAAGGCCTCGCGAGGATTTTGCTTGGCGAGGATTTTGCTTGGCGAGGACGAATGCCTCGCGAGGGTGCCACCTCGCGAGGGAGCCCCTTGAAGCCTGAAGAGAAGTTAGTGAGAAAATCTCCCATGTGCTGCGCGCGAGTTTGAATCAGCAAGGAGGGAATCGATTATCTTGGAGGAGAAGAAACCAGAAGAATAAAAAAGGTGATAAAGCAGGGAGCAGCCCATGTGCGTCTGTGCAAAAAGCTGAAAAGCGACGGCGGAAGTTCCCGCCTCGCCACCGACCACGCCATCGACCGCGACCCTCACGCCATTTCCGCAGCGCCTATAAAGCAGCTCCCTTAGCCAAGAAGAAGGCATTCGCAATTCGCTACCATCCGCACACTCCACTTCACCGCATCCGCCATTCACCACCAACCACTCCACCAGATCCAAGATCCATCCAACCACTCCACCTCGAGCAAGAACAGAAGAACAAGGAAGAACTTTGGAGAAGCATGGCGAAGACGATCCGCGAGGAACGAGAGGAAAGAAGAAGCCCTTGATCCGTATCTGTCCCTGTCTACTTCCTTGCTTCCCCTTTGTCTGTATCTTTCTTAGCCTCCCGCCTCTGCTTCCTCTGCTGCCGCCGCAACAAACTGATTCGATCCTCTCCAAACTTTTCGGTGAAATCTCTCTGTAACTCTCTGAATCGCTCCGTTTGTGTAACTGTGTAATCGTGTTGTGATATTGTTGCTTGTGAACTCTGCCTTAGCCCCCACCTTGCTGCCGTTCGTGTTATGTGTTTGTTGAACTCTTCCTTAGCCTCCACCTTGCTAAAGTTTTGCGTTTTGTTTGACGATCCAATCTTCCTTAGCCCCCCTTTGCTGTCACCGTTCTAATTTCTTTTGCTTGATCCGCAAGACCTAGTCTAGATCCGTAAACACCATCCCACCTTTTCGTTGTTCCAATCTTCTAGAAAGGAAAAGCACCAATAGATTTTGATCCCTGTGGAGAGAACGACAAAACCCCCCCTAAACCACAACCGATCATTACAGTTGGGCAATAATTAAGTTATACTTATATTTACTAATTATGATTATGATCATCCATGGCAAGATTCTTATAAGCATTACGTCGATATATAGACCGTTACTGAACCACATCTATAACCAATACTCCTTTTTGAGACCGCTATCCAACATGCATCTCTATAAATTAAGTTTCGAAAACAAAGTATTGCCTTAAGGAAAGTGACATAACGTAAATAGTAAAAACATCATCCTTATTTGACCCTTAGTTGCAACAACAAAAAATAGATTCTCGACCCTTTCTGTCACTGGGTTAGAGTTATATGGAACCAACTATCCCTACACTAACTCAGCAAATCCTTCTTGGAGATCCACACACAAACTTAAGCTTAGTATATAAACATATCGGAGAGCATGTGAGATTATAAAATAATGCCTTGAGAGAAGAGGAACTGGCCACACAACCCTACCTACACCATGTGTCTTTAAGGTCAGGACTTGTGCACTCATCTATTCGCCAATTGCTCGTTTGCTACCGGTATATGAGGATTCTGCTTCACCAAGTTCCTTTTCAACCTTCATCTGATGCCCAATATGTAGACCAGTAACCTGGAAGAATGGTGGATCCACTCCCGCAATAGTCTGGAACCTCGGCGTCATAATCACTTTCACTTCTCATCAGTGGTCATGCTTGCATGGTGGCATATCTAGCGGGAGCAAAACTTAAGGATTTTCAACAATTCGACTACTCCTCTGTTTGAAGTCTGTGAGAAGATTTTGGAAGAGATCAAGCTCTGGAAGCATGTCGGCCTAAAAGGAGCACTTTGGCTGGGAGATATGTAACCTTTATTATTGCTTTTCTAGTACAGCTAACAACTAATTGAACAACTAATCTCACCCTGTAACAGGGCTCTGCCCATATTTTCTCCTATTGAAATTGAATGTAGCGCTTGCAACCTTCGTCAAATAACAGTTAATATCTAATAGTTAACATAAACAGTTTGATCATGAAGTGTCAATACATCATATCCCAACAAACACAACAACTATTACATTAAATTGAGCTCAATCACGCATGATGTACAGCTCATGATACCTTTGTATTGACGAACATGGGAGAGAGGATGTCAACTAGCCAATGCTATAGACCCGTAGTCCAAAGACGTCACCATGGAGGCAGAAGGTTGATGTAAAAGGCTCCGATGATGGATTCCTCTTCTGACAGAGTACCAAAATAGGCATCCACATTGGATCATTGAGAAGATGCGGCTCAGTGTCTAACCTCCGAAAAATAACTCTGTTACAGTATGTTTTAGATTATAGGGAATATATAGTCGAAAGGGCGTCGCGAGGGGGTGCCCGAGTTGGTGGCACGGGGTGGCGGCGATGGCCACCCCTGACCCACGCCACGTGGCCGTCCTGCGGCCGTCGGCCCCTCCTGAACCCCTATGGTGCCTTCTGGAAGATCCGTGAAAATCTAGGACTCGTGTTATTTTTCCCTGAAATTTTCGGCTTCCGTAAATAAGTATTTTTTACGATAAACAATAGGTAGAACACAAGAAGTAACACTTGACACTCAGTTAATAGGTTAGTACAATAAAAATGAATTAAATTGGTATAAAATTATAACAACAATATGCGAAAAATATGTAGCATTGATGTAATAACAACATGGATTAAAAAAATGTAGATACGTTTAGAATGTATCACAAGGGATATAAATAAGTGATTCGCTTGTCTCTCGTCACCGAAATGGATATTGAACACGAGGACAACTGCTGGATTTTTTTGTCGACGGATATGGTCGTGCGCTGATGATCGGTGATGGTAGCGCTGGGTTGTGCCCCAAGCGAAGGCGTGGATGTAGTAAGTAGCAGTTTTCCCTCGTTAACGAACCGAGGTTTATCGAACCAGTAGGACTTTGAAATCAACAACAAAGTGAATGTTGAAGATCTCTGACGCTTAATCTTCAACAGACGTGGACCTGCACACACTCAACCAATTACTTTGCCCCCAACGGCGGAAAAGTTGTCAATCTTTCTGGTCTCGCAAAAAACAAAGCGGTTAATTGAATAGTGAAATAGATGAAAATATGAAAGTGGACCAGAGGAGTAATGATGATGAAAAGTGATGAATAAATATTGCAATCAATGTAAAAAGATGGACCGGGGCCATGGGTTCACTAGTGGAGTATCTCAAGTAAATAAAACACTCTTATGATGGGTAAACAAATTACAGCTAGGCAATTGACAAGATTATAACACAAACTTAATCTAGCTATGACATAGAGAACATGATAATATTTATGTAGGCATCACGACAATGAACAAAGACCGTTGAGTCCAACTGCATCTCTGTCTAAAAAGTCCACCGTGGGATCGCTATCCAGCCTGACACCCAACGGTATTAAGTTGCAAGCAACAGACATTTGCATTAAGTAAAGCGCATGAAGTAAGCAATACTAATATCAAAAGAGACATTAACACTGTTGTTTTACCCTTAGTAGCAACAACACACCCTCGCCCTTAGACGTTTCTGTCACTCGTGCCCAGGAACAAAAGGGGGGCATGAACCCACTATCTAGCATAAATACTCCCTCTTGGAGATACACACAATCACTTGGCTAAAGTAACTACCCACATCGGAGAGTATGCAAGAACATAAATCAACATATAAGAATCAAGCACAATCTGATCATAACTTCATAATCCATCAGATCCCAGCAAACACATCACATAGCATTACAATAATCGATCTTGATCATGTTAGGCAGCTCACAAGATGATAATACATGAAGCAAAAGGGAGAGAGACTACCATCTAGCTACTGCCATGGACCCTTAGTCCAAGGTGGGACTACTCACAAATCATCCCGGAGGAAGGAATGGCGATGAAGAGCCCTCCGGGATCGATCTCCCCTCCGGCAGGGTGCCGGGATCAGCTTCAGAATCACCTCCGAACTAGGGTTTATGGTGGCGGCGCCTCAGGGTGACTTCTCTGGAAAATAATGGCCGCCGCGACGTTTTTAGGATTAATCTGATTTTATAGGCGTCGGAGGGGGCCGAGGGGACCCACCAGGAGCAGGGGCGGGTCCCACCCGCCGCCCTAGGGCAGGTCGCAGCTAGGTGTCATCCTTGCCCTGTGGGTGGCACCCAGGGCTGCCCTCTGGACTAAAACTCCGTCTTGGCGAATAAAAAATCCTCGTAAATTTTCAGCGCATTTCGAGAATATTTCCTGTGGTAAGTTTCTGAAACGAAAAGACAGAAAAAACAGGAAACTAACACTAGGCATCTTGTCAATAGGTTTGTCCGACAAAATGCATAAAAATGATGTAATAAGATAGTAGAAACATGTGACAACATCACAAAATTAGCATGGATCAATCAAAAATTATAGATACGTTTGACACGTATCAGCATCCCCAAGCTTAACTCCTACTCGTCCTCGAGTAGGTAAGTGATAACAAAATAAATTTTTATGAGACATGCAACCAACACAATCTTGATCAAGATAGTAATGTAAAGCATAGGACGTGAATCAAGTGATACAAAACAATTTTCTATAGTTGATAGCAAGAAAGCAATGAATAACCAAGTTGAATCATTCAAGCAAAACCTTTCATAAACAGTACGTTAAAGACATGAAAGCAATGTGTCCCACATATTTGACTAATTCTCAAAGGTAATGGTTCCATGACAAAAGTGTTTGAGAATCAACACAAAGGAAGATGTAAGTATTAGCAAAAAGGTTCAACTTCCAACGGCTTATCTTATAGATAAAGTCAATATAAAGATTCATGTTTAATCTGACGATGCAATATGATCAATGAAACCTAGGGCCAATGTTGTATGTTTGCTTTGGTGGAGATAGAAGGAAAAGGAAAACCGACTCAACATTTAAAAGTAAAAGAAAGGCCCTTCGCAGAGGGAAGCAGGGATTAGTCATGTGCTAGAGCTTTTTGGTTTTGAAAAACAGAGATAAAAACAATTTTGAGAGATGCATAATTCCATCAACGATTCCATAGCTCAGAAGCTCATTAGTCCCCTATGTCAAGCAAGGTCTTTAGAGTTGTGAGAGCGGCTGGATTTAGAGGAACGAGTACATTCCTCTTTCTCCTTTGTTTCACCACTAACCAATGTTTGAGCTGATTTCTCAGATTTTCATTGTGCGGAGGAGAATGGTGAGTTATATTTATATTTTGCTTAAGCCGCTCTCGGGTTGATTCAAGTGAGGACGTAAACCATCAACACCGGGTGGAGACAACGGATAAAACAACAAACTCTTTAGGCGATACTGATGGCGACTCTCGGCTCTCGCGACAGGCATGGCGACTCTAGGGCGATCTAGGGTTTCCCACCCCCCCCAACGTCGGTGGACACTCCGTCCTCGCCGTCCACCTCTCTTTCCTCTACAATGTCCAAGGTTTCTCTTCTCTCACGTGGCACTTGGCGGTGGAGGGCCATCTACTCCATCGTTTTTCCTGTCCGTCGGGAGGTAGATCATCTGTACTCTGGTTTTGTTTTGTTGGATCCAAGATCTAGACGGATTTTTCTTCTTGGGTCCGATGGATCGGTGCGAGATAGGAGGGATCTTTTTCCTAAGGATTGCATTCACCCTGGATCTGAGATCTCTTTCGTTTGTCACCGTGTTAAAGTGCAAGGCAAATTGGTTGTTCGTAATGATCAACTTTTTGATAATGGCATCTTGGTTAATTTATGCCCTGATTCTCGTCCCTCGCGTTTATTGGAAGATCGCCCGGTGGATCCGTCATCTATGGCGGTGCATGCGTCTAGGGTTTTGGATCTTGATTTTTCAAAGGGTTTAGCCATGGCCAAGGAGGTTAAGAACCTTTTCAATACCACTGTTCACTCAGATAATTCGGATGGATTTCTTATGGTGGTTTCCTTTGCTCGGGCATCTTTCAAGCTGGATGAGGATTCGGTCTCTTTAGCCTTGGAATCAGCAGTTGGTGGTTTCTGTGGTTCATTACGTGTTCATCTATTGCACGACCGGGTTTTCTCCTTTGTTGTTTCCTGCAAACAAGTGGGTTTTTATATTATGCAGCAGAAATGGTTTGAATGCTTTCAGTTTAAATGTTTCTTTCATCTTTGGAGCTCGGGTGGTCCGAATTGGCGTAAGGAATATGCTGCATATTGTGCTGATTTGGATAGTGAGTGGACTTTGGTATCCAAGAAGAAGTGGAAATCTGGTGTTCGATCAAAGAGGATGCCTAAGAAGAATTGGAAACCCAAGGTTGCTAATGCTGTCAATATTGCTGGTTCTGGGGTTTTATCTCATGCTGCTCCAAGGTCTGAATCTGTTGTTCCGATGCCTGCTAATGCTGTCAATATTGCTGGTTCTGGGGTTTTATCTCATGCTGCTCCTCTAAGGTCTGAATCTGATGATCCGATGCCTATTCAGTTTGGAACTGTGGATTTTTCGGCTTTAATTCAGCCGGACCCGGCGGGAGTTTCAGTTTCAAATCAGGAGGTTTCTAATCCGAGTTCTGGGCCGCCTTTGTCTTCTTTGGAGCCTTCTAATGGGCCTGATTTAGCCTTTGAGCGTATGATTGATGAGATGGCGGCAAAGGTATGGAAGTGCTCTAGATGCTTTAGTTTTTTGCACGATACCATTAATTGCACTGCTGCCAAAGCTAGATGTTGGGCTTGTTCACGTGTTGGACACCTAAGGAGGAACTGTCCAGGGTCTAAATCGTCCTTTCAATGGGTGGTCAAGTCATCGAATCAATCTACCCTGCCTCCTAGCGTATCTAGCGTTGAGATACGAACAGACGCGTACCCTCCTTCCTCTGTTCGCTCTGGAAAACCCTCCTCCTCGTCTCCACCGCCATCGCCTTCCCAATCAATGGCGAACTTCCCTGTGGATCCGAATCGCTTCATGCCGGCGGGGATGGAAGTGCTTGCTCCTTGGGGAGATGATGAGAGGCCACCAAGGATTTACTTTTCCTCTTCTATGGTGCCTCCTCGGCGTCACGAGGCTTGGGCTCTGGCGCAGCTTGTTCCCCGGCCCCCTGCTGATGAGATCGATGATATCCTGGAGCAGATTGCACATCACATTGTGGATGATCTTGACATACAGGTAATTAGGCTGGCGGAAAGTGCGGTTGGTCTGGGTCTGTTTTGCTTATCCAGCCAAGTTTCGCGGGATTTTTTGGTTTCTCAACCTGCTTTGCCGTTTGGGGATGGTAGAACTCTGTCTTTTGTTAAGCATGATGAAGGGGATAACTATCGGGCTACAGTATATACCAGATTAGGTTGGTTAATGTTCCTCAATATCCCGATGGATTATCGCAATGAGGCTTTTCTCCGGGAGATGGTGAGCCCGTTTGGTAAGTTCCGTAGTTGGTTCGAGGATGACCCCTCTCCTACCCGCACATTGATCTATTGTTTGTATGGAGGGGCAAGGGATATTCCCAGATCTGTTGTGATCAGAGAAACTCAGAGAAGAGGGGGGGCGGTTGTCTCTTGGTCTGTCCCTGTTTACATTCTGGGGAGTGAACAAGCTGATGCTTTGCCGGGAGATGAGTCCCCCGTGCCGGATAATGGCATTCCCCATCCACTACATGGTGCTCCTGTTCTTTTCCATGATCTGCCTCATAATCCTGAGCCTGAAGGAGATGTGCAGCAAGGCTGGGGTGTTTGGGATAATGAGGTGGCAGCTGATAATGTTGGGATGGGGGATTGGGATCAAGATGTTATCCAGCCACATGTTCCCCCTGTTCAGGATGTAGTACAAGAGAATTCTTCTATCACTGTGCATTTTTCTGGGGGCTCTATTGCCTCTGGTTCTGTTCAGATGGTCCAAGCTGAGGGCCCAGAGCATGTTATTCATATCCCTGATCAGGAGGAGGCTGTCCAGCAAGAGCAAGTTCAGGATCAGGCTGATCAGTTGGCTGTTGTCCCCTTGGTGCCTCAGGATATGGTGCAGGACCAGGATCATAATGTGCAAATCTTCACTGTCCTGTTTCCTGATCCTGTGGCTGCTTGGAGTGATTATTTGAGGACTAATTGTGCACAGTTTCAGTTCAGCAGAGGCTCTATTTTCTTGCCTCAGATTTCTGGGCTTCTTGAGCCAGTTGTTGACAAGAACTTTCTTCTGTCCTTTCATGCTGAGAATGAATTTAAGTTTGTTGCTGAGGCTGGCCCTTTGGTGTCAACTAAGACTCCAAGGAAGAGGAGCAGAAAGCGAGTGGTGGTGTTGCCACCAACTGAGAGAAGAACCACAAGGAGTTCTGTGCAGAGTGGGGGGTTCAGACTGGTGCCTATGTTGCAGTATCCTGAGCCAAGGAAGAAGCCACGTTCTGCCAAGCCAAACAGCAAGGAGGATTTAGTTCCTCCTTTTACTCCTCTGCATGTCCTTCAGTTGGCGGGAAGAGAGCTGGAAATTGATGAGAAGGAACTTTCGAAGGAGAAGCTTGAAGCCTCTTCTAGCAAGCCCAGAAGCCCATCCTCTTCTGATGATAATTAAGGCCTTGCTTCTTTGGGCCCAATGGGCCAGTGTGTCTTTTGGAGATGTCTTGCTTTTGTTAAACTTTTATCTATGGTCTATGGTCTGTACCTGGTAATTCTGTCAGATGGTTGTCTTATGGATGTGGTTATTATTTTGTGCCTCTCTGTGACTGGCATTTATGGTTACTGCTATATCTATGGTTTTTATGGATAGTGCTTATATTAATTCTCTGGATTGGTTGGTCTTTGATTGGAATGTGAGGGGCCTTAATGATAAAGATAAAAGACTTGCTGTTTTTAACAAAATTGAGGAATGCCATGCTGCTGTGATATGTCTTCAGGAGACAAAATGCCAGTCTTTTGACCATTCTTTTATTAATCCTTTTGCCCAAAAAGATTTGATCAATTTGCTTATTCCCCTTCTGAGGGGGCTTCTGGGGGCCTGATTGTGTTATGGAACAGTTCTATCTTCTCTGGGGAATTGTTGGAAATTCATAGGTCTGCTATAAAGATCAAGTTCACTTCAGTGCATAACTCTGTTTCCTGGACTTTGATTAATGTGTATGGGCCGTGTAAAGGAATTGAGAGAGATAATTTTGTCTCCTGGCTTTATAATCAACAAATTCCAATACATGAAAATTGGTTGATTTTAGGAGATTTTAATTTTATTCGATCTGAGGATAACAGAAGCAGGCCTGGGGCTGATCTTAATGACATTCTTTTATTTAATGATGTCATTAGTCATTTGGGGTTAATTGAGTTACCCCTAAAAGGAAGGTCCTTCACTTGGTCAAATATGCAGCAAGATCCTTTACTAGTTCAGTTGGATTGGTTCTTTACTTCTTGTCAATGGACTTTATCTTTCCCAAACACTATTGTTACTCCGTTGGCCAAGATTACTTCTGATCATTTACCCTGTGTGGTGAAAATCTCCACCTGTATTCCAAAGGCTAAGGTTTTTCGTTTTGAGAATCATTGGGTGCAGCAACCAGGTTTTATGGAGCTGGTTCAGGAAGTGTGGTCCAGGCCTACTCATCATATAGCTCCTGTCAAAATAATTTCTGCTAAATTAAAGTCACTCAGATATGAGCTAAAGAAATGGGGGAAAAAATTATCTCATATTAAATTGCTGATTCAGAAGTGCAATATGGTCATCTTTTTCTTTGACCAATTGGAGGATTCGAGAGTGCTTAGCAACCCTGAGTTTAATTTCAGGAATTTGGTTAAGGCCCATTTGAAGAAGTTACTTTAGATCCAGTCTGACTACTGGAAGCAGAGATGTACTATTAGATGGGTTAAGCTCGGTGGAGAAAACACTAAATTTTTCCATGCTAAGGCCACAGAAAGGCATAGGCACAATGTTATCCCCTCTTTAGTGGATCATAATGGGAATGTCTTGGAGGATCATCAGGACAAAGCTGCTGCTTTTTGGAATTGTTTCAAAGGAAGAATGGGGGTGTCTTTCTCCACTAATGACCAGGTTGATCTAGCAAACTTTCTGGAAGTTGTGCCTGGTCTGGATAAGCTTGGTGATATTTTTTCTGAGGAGGAAATTGAAGGAATTGTAAAGCATTTGAAACCTGATAAGGCCCCAGGACCAGATGGCTTTACTGGACTGTTCATAAAGAGGTGCTGGCCTATTATTAAGGGGGATTTTATGAAACTCTGTTCTGATTTCCATGATGGGAAGGTTAATCATGAGAGTATTAATGGGTCTTATATAACCCTTATTCCCAAGAAACAGTCCCCTGAGACTGTCAATGATTTTCGGCCTATCTCTTTGACCAATACCTCTCTGAAATTTCTGACCAAGTTGATTGCTAATAGGTTCCAAGCTGTTATCTCAGAGTGCATTCATGATAATCAATATGGTTTCATTAAATCTAGAACAATTCAGGATTGTTTGGCTTGGTGCTTTGAGTATATTTTTCAGTGCAAACAGTCTAAGAGGAAGGTTGTGGTTTTTAAAATTGACTTTGAGAAAGCCTTTGATACCATTGAACATAAGGCTATTTTGCAGATCCTTAAATGCAAGGGTTTCCCCCTCTCGTGATTTCATGGGTCAATGATGTGCTATCTTCAGGATCATCCTCTGTGCTGCTCAATGGGGTTCCTGGTAACAAATTTCATTGTAAGAGGGGGGTGAGACAGGGGGACCCTTTATCCCCAATTTTGTATGTTTTGGGTGGTGATCTTCTACAGAGTATTGTCAACCTGGCTTTCAATCAGGGTCGGCTGAGGTTGCCTATTCCTGGGGAGGGCTCCTTCCCTGTGGTGCAATATGCTGATGATACTTTAGTTTCTTAGAAGCAGATCCTGATCAGCTAAACACTTTCAAGGAACTACTGGATCTTTTTGCATCTATTACTGGCTTAAAGGTGAACTATCATAAATCTTCCATGGTGCCAATAAACATTTCTTCTGATTATGCTGATTCCCTGGCTGGAATCTTGGGTTGCCAAATTGCTAGTATGCCTTTCCCATACTTGGGCCTCCCAATGGGCACAACAAAACCTGCTATGAAGGATTTTGCACCACTAATAGACAGGGTTGAGAGGAGGTTATCTGCCACAGCTTCCTTTTTATCTTATGGTGATAGTCTGGTCTTGGTTAACTCGGTGTTGTCCTCCTTACCCACATATTATATGTGTTCCCTTATTATCCCTAAAGGGGTCATTGAGGTGATTGATAAAGCAAGAAGAAGGTGCCTTTGGAGGAAGGATAAACACAAGCAAAGGGTCAATTCTTTGGCTGCATGGGACATGGTATGCAAGCCAAAAAAGAAGGGAGGCTTAGGGATTGTGAATTTGCAAGTGCAGAATAAAGCTTTGCTTTTGAAGCAGCTGGATAAGTTTTATAATAATGCTGATCTGCCTTGGGTGAAGCTAGTTAGGAATTCATATTATCACAATTCAGTTCCTCATGTTGTGACTATGAGTGGCTCCTTCTGGTGGAGAGGAGTTTATAGCTTTGTGGATGAGTGGAGGGCAATTACCAGATGTGAAGTGGGAAGTGGTTATTCCATTCTGTTCTGGGATGATCTGTGGAAGGACAGGATTTTGTCTCAGCAATTCCCAAGGTTGTTCTCCTTTGCTAGAGACAAGCTAATTTCTGTGAGGGAATTTTTCATGTTGGAGGATAAGGTTGAGGCTTTTTACCTGCCACTGTCCATGGAGGCTTTTGAGGAGTTTGGTGTTTTGGCTCAAATGTTGAATGATCTGACTCCTAGTGAGTCTTCTGATAAGTGGATTTCTTGCTTGTCCAAGGGGGGCTATTCTTCAAGGAGTTTCTACCAGTTTCATTTTTCTGGTATTACTAATCATACCCCATCTGGGTGGGTCTGGAAGTCGAAGTGCATGTCCAAGCATAAATTTTTTGCTTGGCTAATTCTGCATAATAGAATAAATACCAAGGATATGCTGTTGCAAAGACATTGGAATGTCACCAGTAATCACAATTGTGTGCTTTGCCAGCAGCACAAATATGAGGACTGGGTGCATCTGTTTTTTCAGTGCAACTTTAGTCAAAGGGTCTGGTCGTATCTCCAGATCTCCTGGTGTGATTCTTCTATGATGGATAATCTGTTGGTTGCAAAGAAGGAATTTGAAGGTCCCTGTTTTACTGAGATTGTGATTTTAGCTTGCTGGAACATCTGGAAACAGAGGAATGGCTTTATTTTCAAGGAGATTCTGCCATCTTTCAAAGGTTGGAAGGCTGGTTTCTTCCTAGATATCACCATGCTTGGGCATAGGGTGAAAGACATTAATAAGTCTAGATTGTCATCATGGCTTGACAACCTGCATTAATTTTCTGTATGTAATTATCTTGTAAATATCTTGTACAGTCGTTTTTCAATCCAATAAAAGGCTGTGGGGGTCTCCCCTACAGTATTTAAATTCAAAAAAAAAATCAACACCGGGTGAAATAGAGGGGGAAGAAAGAAAAATAAAGAAAAACCTTGCTCGACATAAGCTATAACGAACCCCCTCCTTACTTTCTCATGAGCTTGAAAACAGAGGCACCAAAACGAGAATATTTTGAAGGTTTTAAAGGTAGCACATGACAAATTTACTTGGAATGGCAGGAAATACCATGCATAGGTAGATATGTTTGACTCAGCTGGCAAGATAGTTTGTCTTTGGGATTTGGATGCACGAGTGGACATCACACTCAGTACAGAGTTTTTTGGCTTATCAAAAATGGTATTTAAAGCAAACATCCAACATTAACCGGTAACAGAGTAACATAAGACATCAGTCAATCATAACCATAAACACTCCACACTGTCTCCCTTGTTGACCAAACAGTTCTTTTGATGGAAAGATTAGCTTTATGAATTAACAACTACGAAACACCACACAGTTTCAAGCTTTTAACTGTATTTCTTTACTAATCAATTTCCACTCAAATAACCAGCAACTTTAAGCATTCATCTTAATATCTCAAAACAATTGAGAAGCATCAAGTATCCACACAATGATCTACAAGACTATGCAGGCTTTCATTTCATTCCAATATCACATGGATAGCATTTTGTCACTTTGACAATTCAAGCAATTTATCAATAACAACTCTCCAACAAATATAAGTGAACAACAAGAGAGTTCAACATAAAAAACTAGCAGCTCTAAACAAGATAAAAGCTAAAAGCGAGAGCTTACTAGCAAATAAACAGTAGCTAAGAATACGCAACAAAATATAAGCGCAGCAAAGGAGTATTCAAATAAAAAAGCGGAGCGTGCCTCTCTCCCACACAAATAAAGCTATGATCCAACAAGGATATGACCAGCAAACAAACAAAACAAAACTGAAAGCAAAAAGACGCTCCAAGCATAGCACATAATATGTAAAGTGATAAAAACATAGTTCAACGAATACGACCTTATGATATTCGATGAAGAGGACGCGATGCCTTGGGCATCCCCAAGCTTAGACGCTTAATGGTTCTTGATATTCAGAGGGGGTGCCATGGGGGCATCCCCAAGCTTGAGCTCTGATCCATCTTCAATTTCTTCATTATCCTCTCCTTTGGAACTTAAAAACTCCCTTCACACAAAACTTCTCATAAACTGATTAGAGGGTTAGTGCTCATAAATTAATATGCACATGTGTTCAACTCAAGACAAATTGCAAACAACTTTATTGGGCATTAGCTAATGTTTACTAAGCCTCAATATGACACTCCACCTCTAGAGTATCACATTTGACAATAGTATAAGAGACGAATACAAAATAAAAGCAGAATCTGTCAAAAACTGAACAGTCTGTAAAGATAGAATTTTTCAAGGCAATTCTGTAGCTCAAATCAGAAAACTCAAAACTAACGAAAGATATATAAAGTATCAGGCTTGCTGTGTAAAAATATCAGAAAAATATAAAATTCAGGGATTGTTCGAGATTTTCTGCAACAGGCGCATAGAATCTGTTTCTGGACAGCAAAACAATACCTCGCACTTTCAATGCATTAGAGGCTAAACTTGGCACAAAAAACAAAACAAAAAGATATAATGAAGTTGCTACAGAGGTGATGTCTACACACGCTTCTATTCTTGTAGACAGTGTTGGGCCTCCAAGAGCAGAGGTTTGTAGAACAGCAGCAAGTTTCCCTTAAGTGAATCACACAAGGTTTATCGAACTCAGGGAGGTAGAGGTCAAAGGTATCCCTCTCAAGCAACCCTGCAATCATAATACAAAAAGTCTCTTGTGTCCCCAACACACCCAATACACTTGTCAGATGTATAGGTGCACTAGTTTGGCGAAGAGATAGTGAAATACAAGTAATATGGATGATTATAAGTAGTAATTGCAATCTGAAATAAAAATGGCAGCAAGCAAACATGTAGCAGAACTTGTTGTAAACGGTGTTTCAATGCTTAGAAACAAGGCCTAGGGATCATACTTTCACCAGTGGTCACTCTCAACTATGCAATCATAATTGAATATAAATATAAGCACTTCAATATACTACTCCGAAGTATTCTCCGGCTGGATAACGAACACTAATTCATTGTGTAGGAATGCAAAAGCACGCCTCAAACATATATTCCCAAGTACTAATGAATACCCCACACTGGACCATGAGCATTCATAGGAGGTACTAACACACCACAATTTCATCGAGACATCCAACTCAAATAATAAATCAGTGAACAAGTATCTTGTGAAATATAGCCTAAAGACCCACACGGTGCACACACTGTCACCTTTACACACGTGGGACAAGGAGTCTCCGGAGATCACATAAATAAAGCCCACTTGAGTAACATAACAACATATAGATTGCAAAGCTCATGATCACATATAGATCACATCATGGGAGAGAGAGATATAGACCACATGGCTACCGGTACGGCCCTCAGCCCCGAGGGAGAACTACTCCCTCCTCATCATGGGAGTCAGCAACGGCGATGAAGATGGTGGTGGAGTCGATGTAGATGGCTCCGGGGGCACTTCCCCGTCCCGGCAGGGTGCCGGAACAGAGACTTCTGTCCCCCGAAACTTGTCGGCGATGGCGGCGGCGCTGCAGATGTTTCTTTGGAATATGACGGGTCCGTCTAGGTTTTATGCGTCGGGGGCAATATATAGGCGAAAGGGCGGCATCGGAGGGCTCCCGTGGGCCCCACACCACCTGGTGGCGCGGCAGGCATGGGTCCCGCGCCACCCTATGGTGTGGCCGGCCCGCGGCCCTCCAGGTCCTCTCCTTCGGGCTCCGTGTAGTCCATTGAATTATAAGACTGCTGCTTTTTGTCCCGTCCAATTCCGAGAATATTTCCTTAAGTACTTTTCTGAAACGGGAAAACAGCAGAAAACAGGAACTGGCACTGTGGCATCTTGTTAATAGGTTAGTTCCAGAAAATGCATAAAAATGCTATAAGATGTAAACAAAACATGTAGCAAATGGTATGAAAACAAGCATGGATCATAAGAAATTATAGATACGTTGGAGACGTATCAAGAGGCAACAACTCCATGACTAAGGAAAACTGAAAGGAAAAAGATAATGGGTTGCCTCCCAAAAGCGCTTTTCTTTAACGCCTTTTAGCTAGACGCAATGATTTCAATGATGCCCTAATAAAAGTAAGAGTTGACAAAAGAGAGCATCAAGAAACAAATACCAAACATATTTAAGCCTAAACCACTTCCTATGCATAGGCATCTTGTACGAACATGATTCATTGGAGCATAAAGCTAGTAGCATAGGAAGACAAAGCAAGTGCAACTTTAAAACTTGCAATAAAAAGAGAGGTGTCTTAGTAACATGAGAACTCCAACAACCATATTTTCCTCTCTCATAATAATTTTCAGTAGCATTATTAACAAATTCAACGATGTATCTATCACATAAAACATGATTTTTATTATCATAAATATCAATTGGAGGCATAGATAAAGGAGTATCATTAAATTCATCACAAATAATAGTAGGAAAAGCATTTGATAGTTTATTTTTGTCTTTCTTGAGCCATGGAAGTTGTTGCATATCATACAAAGTAAGAGTTAAAGAGTTACTTTCATTAGAAGCTAGCTCCTCCTTTTGTTCCTCACTCTCCTCTTTTTCACCTAATGGGATCTTAGTTTCAGCAATTTCCTCCTCCATAGGTTCCTGCAAAGCATCGGTCTCTCCTTTTAGAGAAGAGACTTTCTTAACATATTCAGTAATATAATAATTATCATTATAATTCTCAAAGCAATATTTTAGTATAGTAAAATTCTCAGTTTGATAACGAGCATTATCAATGTTCTCCAGCAAAGAAGCAATTTCATAGGCACCCTTAAAAGCAACAAATTTTTCAATATGTTCAACATCAAAGAAATCAAAATTTTCCCTAGCATAAGAAGCTAAGGTTTCATTTTCATTGTCCGGACATTGGAAGGGGAGTTGTGGAGTGCGCCTCCCACAAGAACATTTTATATCATATAGGAAACTTATATTTTCAGCATACAAGTTCACTTTTTTCAGAAATTCCCAAAGTTGTTTCCCTTTTCGCGACAAGCGGTGTTCCTTATAGTAATTTTGCTGATCTTCTACGAAACCACAACAAGATCTAGTTTCAAAGAAAGTAGCCATTAAGAACAACCAAAGAACTAAGCATACTAATAAAACAGGATAAAAGACTACTCTAATTTTTTTGGGTTTTAAAATTTTGCAACAAGAAAAATAAACTAAACGAGAAATAAAGCAAGCAAGACAAAAACAAAGTAAAGTGATTGAGAGTATGAGACTCCCCTTGCCGTCGCTCCAAAGTCCCGGGCAGCGGCGCCAGAAAACTGCTTGCTGAACGGTGATGGTAGCATTGGGTTGTGCCCCAAGCGAAGGCGTGGATGTAGTAAGTAGCAGTTTTCCCTCGTTAACGAACCGAGGTTTATCGAACTAGTAGGACTTTGAAATCAACAACAAAGTGAATATTGAAGATTTCTGGCGCTTAATCTTCAACAGATGTGGACCTGCACACACTCAACCAATTACTTTGCCCCCAACGGCGGAAAGGTTGTCAATCTTTCCGGTCTCGCAGAAAACAAAGCGGTTAATTATATAGTGAAATAGATGAAAATATGAAAGTGGACCAGAGGAGTAATGATGATGAAAATTGATGAATAAAGGTTGCAATAAATGTAAAAGATGGACCGGGGGGCATGGGTTCACTAGTGGAGTCTTTCAAGTAAATAAAACACTCATATGATGGGTAAACAAATTACAGCTAGGCAATTGACAAGATTATAACACAAACTTAATCTAGCTATGACATAGAGAACATGATAATATTTATGTAGGCATCACGACAATGAACAAAGACCGTTGAGTCCAACTACATCTTTGTCTAAAAAGTCCACCGTGGGATCGCTATCCAGCCTGACACCCAACGGTATTAAGTTGCAAGCAACAGACATTTGCATTAAGTAAAGCGCATGAAGTAAGCAATACTAATATCAAAAGAGACATTAACACTGTTGTTTTACCCTTAGTAGCAACAGCACACCCTCGTCCTTAGACGTTTCTGTCACTCGTGCCCAGGAACAAAAGGGGGCATGAACCCACTATCTAGCATGGATCAATCAAAAATTATAGATACGTTTGACACGTATCATGCGCCTATACGGACTTGGTTTTTAGTCTTACTTTCATAGTGAATTTGGTTCTTCTTAGCTGAGAAATTTAGTTTTTTTAGTTTTCCTTCCATAGTGCCATGGTTGAGCTTCAGCTCCGCTTGTATTTCGATGTGCTAGTTAGGCTCATGTCAACGTCACATATGTTTTTAGACAAGACTAGAAGTTGGGAGCTCATGTTCACCGCTTTAAGCGACGAAACTCACTAGTGGCACCCGATTTTGGGTTGGACCTATTTGAGGTGAGCTTTCGTCATTTTTCTATTTTCTTTTCCTTTCCAGTTTCATGTTTCATTGTTTATTTTCCCTCCAGGTTCGTGTTTAGTTCATCCTTTTCATGTTTACTTTCTAAGAAAACTAAGAAAATCTAGTTCAAGGTTGTAAAAGTCAAACCCCCATGAACTTTTTTTAAATCTCATAAACATTTTTTGAATCGGTTAACAATTCTTTGAATTACGTGAAAGTATTTTTGAATCCCATGAATATTTATTCAAACCTAATTAACATTTTTTGAACTCCCTGGATTTTTTCGAACATCATGAACATATTTTTCTATGCATAATTTTTTCCAACGGTTGAATGTTTTTCCGAACATCTTGAACATTTTGTAACCATGCAAAACTTTATGAAAAGCCATATTTTTCAATATTTGAACAATTTCTAAATCGTTAACACTTTTGGAACAATAAAGAAAAAAATATAAATTGAAAATACACAAAAGAATATAAATAAATCAATAGGGGTAAATAGGAAAACAGGAAAAAATACAAAAAGAAACTGAAAACCAAAAATATAAACTTAATGGGCCGCAGCCCATATACCGGGAGGTGCGCGGCGGGGGCGATTAGTGCCGCGTTGAGCGGTAATCTCTGAAAAAAGGAAAACCCTTCGCAAAGGTCACCTAACGATGACTCTCATCGCGCCAAGTGTCACATTCTCCTTAATCTGGTCCTTTTGTTGTTGCATGCCCGCCACCTGTCGCAGTTGGATTGAAAGTGGGAAGGATGAGAGAGAAAATGATACGGGAGGTGGGAGGGTGATGTCTACTACACGCTTCTATTCTTGTAGACTTATTGGGCCTCCAAGCGCAGAGGTTTGTAGGACAGCAGCAAATTTCCCTTAATTAGTAACCCAAGGTTTATCGATCTCAGGGAGGTGTAAGGTGAATGTATCCTCTCTCAAGCAACCCTGCAACTAAGATACAAGAAGTCTTTTGTGTCCCCAACACACCTAATACAATTGTCAGTTGTATAGGTGCACTAGTTCGACGAAGAGATATTAAAATATGGGTAATATGGATGGTAAAACAAGGTTTTGTAATTCTGTAAAAAAAATGGCAGCAAGCGAACAAGTGACAAATGTGACTAAAAACGGTGTATCAATGCTTGGAAACAAGGCCCAGGCTTCATACTTTCACTAGTGACTACTCTCAACATCATTAACATAACTAAGCACATGATAGTTCCCACAAAAACACATGCATGGTAGACGTTACTCGGAGATCATTCTTTCGTGGATCAAATAGGACGAGAATTGCGTAGGGCTACGAAAAGCACACCTTAAAGTTCGTATTCCACATCTATGGACACTTCATGCTGTCACTATCTGCATCCAAAAATAGTACTAACAAACACCACAACCTATTTCTTGAATAGTCTCTTTCTTCAATAACACAAGCATCAAGAAACCTCATGATCTATTCAATCCAAAAATAATAAAGAACAAACTCATGATGAAAATCCCTCTAATCTTGATGCATAGAGCCACACACGGCACCCTCACTGTCACCGTGGTACCGTGATCACAACGGCGACTCCGCAAATTATACTAGATAACACCACTTGAATAACATCATATCCATTACATATAGGGAAACATCATGTATTCAACTATACTAATAAAGCTCATGATCACAACGAATATTACATCATGGGAGAGAGAGAGATAACCAAATAGCTACTTGTATAAGCCTCAGCCCCGGTGAGGGACTACTCCCTCCTCATTACGGGAAGCAGCGGTGTTGATCGAGATCTCAGTCCCGGCAGGGTGCCGGAACAGGACCTTCTGAATTCCCGAAACTTGTCAGCCATGGCGGCGGAGCTCTGTATCGTATTTTGGGAAAATCCTGTGGGGGTTAGGGTTTTTTCATCGGGGATGATTTATAGGCCAAATAGGGACCACCCCCGGCCGCGACCCCCCTTAGACCCGCGGGTCCTGCAGGTCCCGCCCCTATCCTGTGGGTCCCTCCCGGGGTCGCCCTTCTGGCTCTGGTCCTTATTTCCTCAATAAAAAATCTCCGTAAATTTTCGTCCAATTTCGAGAATATTTCCAGAAGTAACTTTCTGAAACAAAAACAGGACAAAAACAGGGAACTGGCACTGGGCATCTTGTCAATAGGTTAGTCCAATAAAATGCCTTAAAATGATATAATAAGATGGCAAAAACATGTGACAATGACATAAAACAAGCATGGATCAATCAAAAATTATAGATACGTTTGACACGTATCAGCATCCCCAAGCTTAACTCCTACTCGTCCTCGAGTAGGTAAGTGATAACAAAATAATTTTTGATGAGACATGCAACCAAAACAATCTTGATCAAGATAGTAATGTAAAGCATAGGACGTGAATGAAGTGAGACAACACAATTGTTTATAGTTGATAGTAAGAAAGCAATGAATAACCAAGTTGAATCATTCAAGCAAAACCTTTCATAAATAGTACGTTAAAGACATGAAAACAACGTGACCCACATATTTGACTAATTCTCAAAGGTAATAGTTTCACAACAAAAGTGTTTGAGAATCAGCACAAGGAAGATGTAAGTATTAGCAAAAGGCGTCAACTTCCAACTGCTTATCTTATAGATAAAGTCAATATAAAGATTCATGTTTAATCTGACGATGCAATATGATCAATGATACCCAGGGTCAATGCTATATGTTTGCGTCGGTGGAGATAGAAGGAAAAGGAAAACTGACTCAACATTAAAAGTAAAAGAAAGGCCCTTTACAGAGGGAAGTAGGGATTAGTCATGTGCTAGAGCTTTTTGATTTTGAAAAACAGAGATAAAACAATTTTGAGAGATGCATGCTTTCGGCAACGATTTCACAACAAAGAAGCTATCTAGTCCCCCATAACAAGTAAGGCTTTGAGACTTGTGAGAGCAGCTGGTTTTAGAGGAACAAGTACATTCTTCTTTCTCCATGGTTTCACCACGGTCCAATGTTTTGAGCTGATTTCTTAGATTTTCATTGCGCGGAGGAGAATGGTGAGTTGTATTTATATTTTGCTTAAGCTGCTCTCGGGTTGATTCAAGTGAAGACGTAAACCATCGACACAAGTGAAAGGGGGGAAATGACCTTGCTTGTCACAAGTTATATGTAGCTCTCTACTTCTTCCTCATGAGCTTAAAAACAGAGGAACAAAAAAGGAGTACTTTGAATATTTTAAAGATAGCACATGACAAATTTACTTGGAATGGCAAGAAATACCATGCATAGGTAGATATGGTGGAATCAGCTGGCAAGATTGTTTGGCTTTGGGATTTTGGATGCACGAGTGAACTCTACACTCAGTACGAATTTTTAGGCTTAGCAAAAATGGTATTTGAAGCAAACATCTAACATTAACCGGTAACATAGTAACATAAGACATTAGCCAATCATAACCATAAACACTCCATACCGTCTCCCTTGTTGACCAAACAGTTCTTTTGATGGAAAGATTAGCTTTATGAATTGACAACTACGAAACACCACACAGTTTCAAGCTTTTAACTGTATTTCTTTACTAATTAATTCCACTCAAATAACCATTAAGTTTAAGCATTCATCTTAATATCTCAAAACAATTGAGAAGCATCAAATATCCACACAATTATCTACAAGACTATGCAGGCTTTCATTTCATTCCAATGTCACATGGATAGCATTTTGTCACTTTGACAATTCAAGCAATTTATCAAAAACAACTCTCCAACAAATATAAGTGAAGAACAAGAGAGTTTAACATCACAACTAGCCGCCCTAAATAAGATAAAAGCTAAAAGCAAGAGCTTACTAGCAAACAAACAGTAGCTAAGAATACTCAATAAGATATAAGCGAAATAAAGTAGTATTCAAAGGAAAAAGCAGAGCGTGTCTCTCTCCCACACAAATAAAGCTAGGATCCAACATATGACCAGCAAACAAATAAATAAAACTGAAAGCAAAAAGACGCTCCAAGCATAGCACATAATATGTAAAGTGATAAAAACTTAGTTCAACGAAGACGACCTCATGATAGTCGATGAAGAGGAGGGGATGCCTTGGGCATCCCCAAGCTTTGACGCTTGATGGTTCTTGATATTCAGAGGGGGTTCCATGGGGGCATCCCCAAGCTTGAGCTCTGATCCATCTTCAATTTCTTCATTATCCTCTCCTTTGGAACTTAAAAGCTCCCTTCACACAAAACTTCTCATAAACTGATTAGAGGGTTAGTGCTCATAAATTAAAATGCACATGTGTTCAACTCAAGACAAAATTGCAAACAACTTTATTGGGCATTAGATACTGTTTACTAAGCCTTAATGTGGTACTCCTCCTCTAGAGTATCACATTTGACGATAGTAAAAGAGACGAATACAAATAAAAGCAGAATCTGTCAAAAACTGAATAGTCTGTAAAGATTGAATTTTTCGAGGCACTTCTGTAGCTCAAATCAGAAAACTCAAAACTAACGAAAGATAGATAAAAGTATAAGGCTTTATGTACAAAAATACTAGGAAAATATAAAATTCAGTGATTTTCTGGATTTTCGAAAAGTTAAGGACATAAATCTGTTTCTGGACAGCAAAACAATACCTCGCACTTTCAATGCATTAGAGGCTAAACTTGGCACAAAAAACTAAAATAAAAAGATACAATGAAGTTGCTACAGAGGAAACAACTTCATGACTCAAGAAAAGCAAAACCAAAACTGAAAGAAAAGATGGGTTGCCTCCCAACAAGCGCTTTTCTTTATAGCCTTTTAGCTAGGCTTAGTGGTTTTAATGATGCTTTCATAAGAATAAGAGTTGACACATAAAAGAGAGCATCAAGAAGCAATATCAAACACATTTAAGTCTAACCCACTTCCTATCCATTGGAATCGTATAAGAAAATAAATCATTGGATCATAAAACTACTAGCAAAGCAAATCCAATATTAAAACCTTCAACATAAATATGGGAAACTTCATAAGATGTAAATTTATATAACCATGTTTCCCTCTATCATAATAACTTTCAGTAGCATCATAAGAAAACTCAATAATATACCATCACATAAAGCATTTTTCTCATGATTCACATGCATAAAAGTATTATTATTACTCTCCACATAAGCAAAATCATTATTATTAGTAACATTGAGAGTAGGACTATCTTATAGAACTTGGACATGATAGAATAATTGTATATTAGAAAGATGATGTTCAGTAGGAGAGTAATAATTATGATAAGTCTCTTAAGGATGATTAAAATTATTTATTATGGCATAGTTATCATCACAATAATCATCAAAAACTGGAGGCATAATATCATCATAAGCAAGGGATAGTCATCTTTCCAAGCATATATTTTTGTAAACAAACCATCATGACTTTCAATACCAAAAGGATTTTCAAACCCATCATCCCCAAGCTTGGGGTTTTCCACATTATGATTAGAAGAAACATGAATGTTCCCAACAGTATAACAATTATCAATATCATCATTTTCAAAATTGGTGCCAAAAAGATTTTCAAGATCATAAGTATTATTATTTTCCCAATCATGATCATCACAATGAGTAACATGCATAACATAATCTTCTTCAATAGTGCCTATAGACTTAACATCAAGATAATAATGAATACAATCAAGCGGATCATCTTCAATAATTTTTGATTCATGCTTATTAGGAACAACCATGATGGGAGAAATATGCTTAGGGGATGATACCGTTTCCTCTTTCTATTTACTCCTCCCTCTTCTTCTTCTTCTTCTTTTTCATCACCACCTTAGGAGGGAGAGGTTGGAAAGGAAGCTTCTCCACATAATCTGATTCATTATTAGAAAAGACAGGAGAAACTCGGGAGAATCTCTCCCTTTCATTATTGGCAACATAAGAAACATTTTTCCTTTTATACTTTGGTGAAGTGCTATCTTTTCTAATTTTTGCAATGTAAGCATTGTCACGGCAATTCACAACACAATAATGATAAGCTCCCTGAAGAATGCTATTCGTCCCAAAAGTACTCCTATCTAACCAATAAGTTTTTTCTGATAACTCTTCACACCCAAAAAATAAATTAAGTTCATCATAAAGACTAGAGGTGATCATGTTATCACAAAACTGGCTAATAGTTATATCATTAAAGTACGAGCTCAGGGTGGGTGTTCGGGATTTCCCGAAATTTCGGGACGGGTATTTCGGGTTTATTTTAATTCAGGTTTTCATATCTCACTCCCGAAATTGTCCTGAAAAAATTGAATCCCGACATTTCGGGTACCCGATATTTCGGGATCGGGTTCGGGATTTTCCCGATTTGCCCAAATACAAGCTGCTAGTTGAAAACGAGGGAGGAAGGCAGCCGGCGAGGCACTGCTTCCTGTTGAGGAGGCGTCCGGCAGAGGCTACTTCTTGTCGAGGAGGCAGCCGGCAGCGCGTGTTGTCGAGGAGGCTGCCGGCGGTGGCAGGGCGCCGCTTCCTGTCGAGGAATCGAGGAGGCGGCCGATGGCGCGTCCTGTCGAGTAGGCGATGCGTGCTGTCGAAGAGGCGGCCGGTAGGGCGCATGTTCATGTTGAGGAGGCGGCCGGCGGGGCGCTGGTTCATGTTGAGGAGGCGGCCGGCAGCGCGTGCTATCGAGGAGCTGCAACCTGCAAGCAGCGGCGGCAGCGTATGGTTGGGGAATGGATGGCTCTGCGTGTGTGCTGCTGGACTGCTGGTTAATTAGGGTTGACCTTTTGTTTCTCTCGATGGATCAGGAGGACGTGCGTGTGCTGGGCTTTTGTCCATCTGGGCTGCTAGGCTGAAACTATGCGGACAAAAGACATGTGCTGAGTTGGGCAAATATTACGTGTGTAATTCGGGATATTCGGGCTGTTCGGGTAGTGTGAGTACAATCCCGAAATTCCCGAATAAAATTCGGGATTTTGGAGTTGACTCCCGAACAAGTGCTCGGGTTTTTCGGGTTCGGGTAATTCGTGATCGGGATCGGGTTATTCGGGTATCGGGTTCGGGAATCGGGAAATATGCCCACCCTGAGTACAAGCATTGGAAATTAAAATGACCTTCTTCATTGCAAAGTTCACACATAAAAGGATAGAGGTCATTTAATTCTCTAGCAAATTTATATAAATCCTTAAGCCATTTGCTAGTTCTTTCATGCTTATGTTGCTTACAATATTTATCTTCTTCAACCCGAGTGCTTTCACAAGGTCTATGCACTCCACAAAAATTAACATGCTTATATAAAACATTATTTGTAGAGATTGGATCATGTTTATTGCAATCATCATTAACAATTACATTTTGTTTGCAAATGTATTTGAAAGGTTCATGATGCCTAGACCATTTCTCTTTAGGAATATTAATATGAGAAGCAAAAGATTTATAGATATCAACAGCTATATGAGAGTCAAGTCCGAACTTAGCACTAAGCTTTATTAAAACTATCATTCAACAAAAGACTTAATGCAATCATACTCATAATTTATACCTGACCCTTTACCTTTGTCGATCTCCCAATCTTCAATGTTGTGTTGAATCTTTTCAATGAGATCCCATTTAGCATCAATCTTCTTACTTGTAAAAGAACCCATAGAAGAAGCATCAAGTATTTCCTTGTCATGACGAGATAGCCTTGCATAAAAATTATTAACAATAATATCCTTGGAAAGATCATGGTTAGGACATTTAAGCATTAGTGATTTCAATCTCCCCCAAGCTTGAGCAATGCTCTCTCCGTCATGTGGCCAAAAATTGTAGATGTAATTTCTATCTTGATGAATTTCATGAAGAGGATAAAATTTAGAATAAAAGAGAGACATAAGCTCCTTCCAATCCAACAAGTGAGAATTGTCTAGCAGGCTATACCACTCCAATGCTTTCTCCTTAAGTGATAAGGAAAATAATTTCCTCATGATTACCTCTCTTGATACACCTGCAATCTCAAACAACTCACATAATTCTTTAATATAAAGCAGATGATAACTAGGATGTATAGCTCCATCTCCGGCATAGCAATTACTCATAACATGATCAATTATCCCCATCGGTATTTTGAAATGAATATATTCAGTATGTGGAGTAACCTTATCCACCATGGGAGTGGTGGAGAGGTCACTCTCAAAAAGCAAATTTAAAGGATAACGTTCCATAAGCCAAACTAGTAAAAAAAAGAAACAAAAAGATTTAATCGCAAGATCTAAAGAAGATACCTTCAAGCACTCACCTCCCCAACAACAATGCTAGAAATTAGCTTCGTCGTCGGAGTGTGAGTACCGCTTACCTTTCCTCCCCGACAACGGCGCCATAAATTAGCTTGATGTCTACTACATGCTTCTATTCGTGTAGACTTGTTGGGCCTCCAAAAGCAGAGGTTTGTAGGACACCAGCAAATTTCCCTTAAATGAGTAACCCAAGGTTTATCGATCTCAAGGAGGTGTAAGGTGAATGTATCCTCTCTCAAGCAACCTGCAATTAAGATACAAGAAGTCTCTTGTGTCCCCAACACACCTAATACAATTGTCAGTTGTATAGTTGCACTAGTTCAGCGAAGAGATATGGACGGTAAAACAAGGTTTTGTAATTCTGTAATAAAAATGGCAGCAAGCGAACAAGTGACAAATATGACTAAAAACGGTGTATCAATGCTTGGAAACAAGGCCCAGGCTTCATACTTTAACTAGCGACTACTCTCAACATCATTAACATAATTAAGCACATGATAGTTCCCACAAAAACACATGCATGGTAGACGTTACTCGGAGATCATTCTTTCGTGGATCAAATAGGACGAGAATTGCGTAGGGCTACGAAAAGCACACCTTAAAGTTTGTATTCCACATCTATGGACACTTCATGCTGTCACTATCCGTATCCAAAGATAGTACTAACAAACACCACAACCTATTTCTTGAATAGTCTCTTTTTTCAATAACACAAGCATGAAGAAATCTCATGATCTATTCAATCCAACAATAATAAAGAACAAACTCATGATGAAGATCCCTCTAATCTTGATGCATAGAGCCACACACGGCACCCTCACTGTCACCGTGGTACCGTGATCACAACGGTGACTCCGCAAATTATACTAGATAACACCACTTGAGTAACATCATATCCATTACACATAGGGAAATATCATGTATTCAACTATAATAATAAAACTCATGATCACAACGAAGATCACATCATGGGAGAGAGAGATAACCACATAGCTACTTATATAAGCCTCAACCCCGGTGAGGGACTACTCCCTCCTCATTACGGGAAGCAGCGGTGTTGATGGAGATGGCTCCGGCGGTCGATCCCCGTCCCGGCAGGGTGCCGGAACAGGACCTTCTGAACCCCCGAAACTTGTCGGCGATGGCGGCGGAGATCTGTATCGTATTTTGGGAAAATCCTTTGGGGGTTAGGGTTTTTTCGTCGGGGATGATTTATAGGCCAAAGGGCGTCGCGAGAGGGTCTCCGAGGGGCAGGGACCACCCCCGACCGCGGCCCCCCTTAGACCCGCGGGTGGGACCCGCCCCTGGCCTGTGGGTACCTCCCGGGGTCGCCCTTCTGGCTACGGTCCTTATTTCCTTAATAAAAAATCTCCGTAAATTTTCGTCCAATTCCGAGAATATTTCCAGAAGTAACTTTCTGCAACAAAAACAGGACAAAAACAGGGAACTGACACTGGGCATCTTGTCAATAGGTTAGTCCAATAAAATGCCTTAAAATAATATAATAAGATGGCAAAAACATGTGACAATGACATAAAACAAGCATGGATCAATAAAAAATTATAGATACGTTTGACACGTATCAGAGGGCTAGTTTTCCATTTTATTTTTTCAAAACCGAAATTTAAAAACGAAATATCTTGAGAACCGCTAATCCAAATTACAAACCGTTTTCACTTTTGAGCTCCTCGCGTCGAGATCTTCAAAACTAGATCCCATGTTGATAGGTTTCGACAAACTTTTTTTTTGTATATCCTGTTTTGTACAGTTTGTACATCCGGTAGCAATGTGGTTGTACATTTCCAGTTTTGTACATTTTCAGCTTGTATATCTCCAATTTTGTACATTTCCAGTTTTAAATATCTGGTAGCACTGTGGTTGTACATTTTCAGTAATCTGTATATCCTATTTTTGTGTACTCGTACATCCTGTTAACACTAATCTGTACATCCTGATCACAATATTTTGTACTTTCTGTTTTGTATAATCTTTAATTTCATGTTCTGTGTACTCTGTACAGAAAACCATACTAGTTTTGAATGTACGGAGTACAACCATACTAGTTTTGAAAGTACAAAAAAAAATTTCTCGAAACATATCAATATGGGATCTAGATTTGAAAATCCCGATGAGAGGATCTCAAATATGAAAACCATTCGTAGTTTGGATAAACGGATCTAAAGATATTTCGTTTTTCAAAAAACGAATCTCGAAAATACTGCATGTACTATGAATCAAAAATCTCACAAAAATTCTCCCCTACTGCCACGTGTGACGCGCTTAGGAGCTAATAAAGTTTCCTTTGGAAAGTGAATCTTTCTGTAGGACTGCACGAGAGATCTCAGTTCATTATTTTGTTGTGGGCTAAAGATTCAAGTAGCTGGGCACGTTGCATGGCCTGGAACTATTAACGTTCCGGTACAGGTTGAATTCGGCCTACTTGTGTAGTTTAGTTAAGAGCCTTGTTTGCCAGTACGAAGTTCTTGAGAGGCAAGCAAACTCACGGGTAAATGGGCCTTTATCAGTCCATCTCTAATCAACATCCCTGCTCATCACTTCTGAATTCAGCTGGACACGGCTAACATTGTTATTTCAGAAATTCCTAAACCTTCGACTGTACTGAGTACGTACACATCTAGGATCATGTACTCCTTTCGCAAAAAAACAAACAAACTACAGTAATATGTTCTATCCATCCACAAACGGAAGCCTGCTATCGCCCGGCCGGACATTCTTTGGACTCTGATCCTTGGCGTCCCTCACTCGCTTTCTTCTTCACAGAAACCATCGGATTCAGATCGCCACCCAACTGTACTCGCTGTCGATTCGATTCGATCACTGCAACTCAATAAAGTCTCTCTTGACACTATTCTGAAAGTGAACTGGTTATATGCAAAACTTCCGACCGTGCACATAGCCGACAAGTTGGATCATAGGGAGACTAATATTACTGGTAGTGGTAATGGCTGGTGAAGTTACAGTACGATACATACTAACTGCCCAGTCGAACAATGCCATGGACTACTTGACAAGAATGCCGCAACACACGAGAAGATGATAACGACATTGGTTCGGCAAGAGCTTGCCAAACGACAATCATAGCTCCGTCCACACGCTACTCGACACACAAATGAATCATAGATGTCTCTATGCAAACGTGGGTTAGAGCAAATACATCAGCCCGATTAATTAAGCTGGAAATTAATAAATTAGAATTCTGTAGGTCTCTCTCCGGTCCCATTGAAATGTAAATCCCACGATTTTTTAATGCCGCTGTCGACAAACCACCATGGCGGCGTCTAAGTTTGCCACATAAGATTATTGTCTGAGTACATTTTCTTTCAAAAGATAAATTACCGTCGGCTTTACATCGATATGATACATATAATTTTAATTTACTTCATTTATTCAAAACAGACTAACAAAAAGCGTCACAAGGATTAAACAAACCGAAAACACGCAAAAAACACACTACCAAGTAGCAGAAACGATAGATAGAGAAATCAACGGGGCCTTATGCCCCGTACAGATTTGCCTACTAGTGACGTGCAGTTGGCACGCCGAATATTTGGTACTAGTGGTGTGTCACTAATGTAATTTTAATTTTTGTTTTATAAACATCTATTTTGACTGATTTCTAGTAATAGCAACATTAATAGCATATAATAGAGCAGTAATAGCATATAACGTGTTCAATTAACAAAATTAGTGTTAACATAGTATGCCTAGTACATAGTAGTAGCATGCATAACTAGCGAAAAGTCCAAATACAGCTCGGGCTCCATGTAGCCCTATACTTTGAAATTTTCAAAATCTCCATTTCAAAGTTTCAAAAAAATGAAACCAAAATCCTAGATGTAGATAATGTCAAACTCCATCACTGTGGAAAAAACCAATATAAAATAATGTGTATCCTTGGCTACACAAAAATTACAAATGTGACAAAATTTCAAATTTTCAAAATGTGCACTATTCACCACGTCTAGATCCACACCTTTGTCATTTTTGCTCAGCCTACAATATAAATTATTTTGCATTGGTTTTTTGCACACTAGTAGAGTCCATCATTATGTACATCTAGGATTTGTTTCTGAATTTTTGGAAACTTACAAATGACGTTTTTGAAATTTTCAAATAAAGGGCTCCATGGAGCCCGAGCTCTAAAATGACGCACTCGCATAACTAGCTTTTTTTCGAAATGGGGATCAAGCCCCAGCCTCTGTATCAAAGTGATCCACACGGCCGTACCTTTATTGCAGCGTTTAAAAGTATTAAGTTTTACAATTCATGAATCACACATTGTTGCTACAAAGACCAACCAACAAAAAACCGCAGAATTAAGCATCTAGCCTTCTAGCGTGCTGCCACCCCATCTAGCTATAGTCCTCCTTCTGATAAATAAGGATGTCGTCATCATCTCTAAGGTCTAGGAAATCGTCTTTATTAAACTCAGAAGAGTCTACGGCATTGTCTTCATATACTGCATCTGAATGGCTATCAAAGAATTGTTAGGATTACATGGCTTCAACCCCTGAATCATCATAAGAAAGCCTTAGGCTCGCTCCTCATGCATGTCTCATGTGAGATTTGGAATAGAAGGATTGCAAAGAGTTATTGGGCACGCTTTCACACCTTGTTCGTCCGCCATTATTATTAAGATCATGGAAGAAGCAAAGATGTGACGGTTAGCTGGCGCAAAACATTTGGGTAGGGCTCCTTTGATTCAAAGATTTTTTTATAGGATTCGATCATATAGGAAATTTCCCTATCGTGGTTGTTTGATTTATAAGATTAAATCTTATAGGATTTCTTTCTGAAGAATCATTTGTACTATTCCCATAGGAATTCTAGCATTCTATTAACCTTATTTTACAATTCCTTTGATGCAATCAAACAAACTTTAATGCCTTCAAAATCATGTACAATTGGAGTGGACATGACATTACAGTCCTATGTTTTACATATTGCTATGTTTTTCCTATCTTAAGAATCAAAGTGGCCCTTAGTTTGCCAGAGTAGGCTATTGCGGACGAGCATTGGGGATATTTTTTGATTCCTATTAACTCTTTCCAAACTCTTCTTTTAAAAAAAACTTTTACAAACATTTCACCATAAAATACTCCACTATGCGTCCTTCATGGTATACTACAATGATCTTCAACGCTTCAAGCCATATTTACCGTGTGCTCAACTCTTTTAATTTCTCCATAACATGTCCTCCTTAATCAATTTAATACTCTAGCTGACACACACCAGTACACAGGGGCGGAGACATGGGGGCTAGCAGGGGTCAGACCCCCCCCCCCCCCCCCCCCCCAACCGATCGCCCCCCCTAATGATTCAGTGTCTACGTATGAGTAGCAGAACGAGTACGATACTTGCTAATTACGCAGATAATGACAACAATAGGACTGAAGGCCTGTGAAATAAAAGCGAAGCCCACCAAGCAGGCCAGTTTAGTGCATCGTTTGGTGCCCGATTAATTTTCCGTGACTTCCTCTTTTCCTGCGGAGGCCAAGCTCCATCTCCAATAGTCTATTTACCCTAAAAAAATCGGTCCGGTCTACTCCAGTCGATCTGCCATGGAGCGTGCCGCTGCTCGCAAATTACAGGAAGCGTCAGCCGCTGAGCCGCAAAATAGGGTATGGAGTCTAGAGATGGTGCGCTCCTGTTGCTTCTTTGTTCAAGTGTTTGGACACGGCCCGCCAGTCGATCATTCGATGGAACGTATCGTATGTACGGGACTCTCGTGAAAAAGATGTTTTTGGCCCCAGGATGTGGTATGCTGATCCATGACAATTCATGGTGTGGCTGAAAGCAGCATGTTGCAGTCAGGCGAGGCCAGGCCAGGGATCAGTTTTCTTGCTTTCCTGGAGGTCCCAAAGCCTTTAATTGGGGGCTGAGGCTGACTACTTTGCATCAAAAAATGTGTTGCACCTCCTGCTGTTGTTTCGCTGACCTAGTTAAGGTGACCATACATATATATACATAGCTCCTAGTGCAATCCTGTCTCTGCCAGTAGCCTATACTGTAGTACTGGAGTGCTGCGATGGGGCATGCAACGCTATGCAAACATTGACATCTCAAGCTAAGCTAGATAGACTTTACTATGGGTCTATCTATCAATACCCATGAGGAGGCTAATTAGAGATAAGGCTAGCTAAACATTAGGCTCAGTTAGCTGGCTATGCTACCCTTGTTTCTGGCCTTGAGTGAAGCTAATTCAGTAATGTGTTTTACTAGGATTACTAGCTAGCCAGCAGTAGGAGTGCTTACTTTGTCACACTGATAGTAATTATTAGTTGGAAGACTATGGATAGAGACATCAATGATGCACTTTTCACTCCCCTGTCAACTTCAAGAAAGATTGGTTAACTGGAAGCTACTAAGACACTACTGTACTCTACAGAGTATAGTATATAAATAAATAAAAATGACATGGAAGAGCAAATACTATACACGGTCTATGTCTATCAGGGCGTGGGGTTTGATCTCGATGGGCATATCAGGCTGCCAATTCAATCAATGGACCAATGATGCGTGTGTAAATGGCAAAAAGCTGCCCCTTTTGCTAACCCGCTTTACCACTCAGTCGCTCCAACCCTTTTTCCCTTCCTTAACAATATAAATGAGCCGAGAGCCCATCATTCTCCCGGAAATCATACCTGCCTTTCCATCCGGCCCTTTTTCCACTTTTGCGACAAAGTTGGTGTGCGCCCTAATTTTTTTGCCCCTGCCTGGCTCAAAGATGGTGCTCACTACATTTGTCAGATATACCAAACCCAAAGCTGGAAGAGATGGTGAAAGATACACATGCATGAACGCTACCTATCAGAAGTGCAGGGCAAAGGGATCTTTATGTCTCATCTTCCTCGTGTTATTGAATTAAATGTCGTCCTTGACATGTGCTCTTGGGTGTCAATTTTAAGAGTAAATTCTAGTTTTTACCCTCTAGTTTGACAATTTTGACGCTAATTACCCCATTTAGTAAGTTGTGTCATTTATTACCCCCTCTAACTTTTTACAGATTTACAATTTTAAATTATGCACATGAAGACAATTTTGAGGTCATCTATTCTAGAGTTATTGTTGTTCAAATCTACTCCGAAAATAGCATCCAAATGGAAGTGAAACTGAAGTTTATTTTATCTTTTTGTGGGTAGAGCCGTAGAGGTGAAACTGAAGTTGGCCGGACTGAGTGGAGCAGGCGTGACATGGCAGCCCATATGAGATGAGCGCACATGCAAGCAAATAGAGGAAGAGAGTGGGAATGGGATGAGCAGAAATGACATACCACCATGAACTAAGCTCAAAGATATGTGCACCTTTACTGGCCCCGTTGTGTACAACTAGTTCAGAGCAAGTAAAGAGAAAATTAACACTGTAGAAGACAAGTGGGACAAGAGAGCTAGCTGAGGCTGATGTCGTGTTTGCGTTGATGTACGTCGATCACCTGACCTAACTCGATCCGCCGCCCTGGCGGCCGTCGTCAGGGTCGGCACGGTACTTGATGGGCATCAACTGGAGCCACTCCGCATTGTGCCGCAACGGGTACGTCCTGCGTCACCCGGGTTGTACCACGGAACATGAAAACAATCTATATGGGGCACCATTTCTACCTGACGGCTGAAACCGAGCTATCAAATTGCTCAAAAAATTATGGAGGGTAAAAATTGGCATAACTGTTACTAAATGGGGTAACTAGAGAGAAAATTTGCTAAATGGGGTAATTAGCGTCAAAATTGTCAAACTAGGGAGTAAAAACTGGAATTTACACAAATTTTAAAGACCTTTCATTAGAAGAATTCTCCTAGAAATTTTGGATAATTACAATGTTTAAGATTTGTTCTGTATAGGTTGCTTGATTTGTAGGATTGATTCAATTCCACAAAAGAATACATAAGGTTTAAGTTGCAGTATTTTTTATTGTGGAAAACATCCGCAGAGAATTAACATTTTTTCTTACGGTGCAACCGTAGTATATGGGTGATTTCTTGATTATTATTAGACCGTCAATTTGATTGGTGACGAGATTGAGACTAGGACATTGCACCAATGCAGTCACTAAATCAACTCCGAAGATGTTAATGATCATACTGGGACATAATCAAACCTAACCCAAAGCTGGAAGAGATGGTGAAAGATACACATGCATGAACGCTCCCTATCAGAAGTGCAGGGCAAAGGGATCTTTATGTCTCATCTTCCTCGTGTTACTGAATTATATGTCGTCCTTGACATGTGCTCTTGGGTGTCAAAATTTTTTTTTGACTGTAACCGGCAGGAACTCTGACATTGCATTATTAGAAGAACGAAATGATCCAGTTTAGAAGGGGAAACCGGACCCAAACCCATACAAAGCACGGTTAATTACGGGAACCGGTGAAAACCACGCAACACACTATAAAAGGAGTTAAGGCACATCATCGGAGGGGTGTCAATTTTATTAACCTTTGATTAGAAGAATTCTCCTATGAATTTTGGATAATTATGATGTTTAAGAAATGTTTTGTATAAGTTGTTTGGTTTGTAGGATTGATTCAATTCCACAAAAGTCTACATAAGGTTTAAGTCGCACTATATTTTTTATTGTGGAAAACATAGGCAAAGAATTAACCATTTTTTATGGTGCAACCGCAGTATATGGGTGATTTCTTGATTATAAATAGACCGTCAATTTGATTGGTGACGAGATTGAGACTTGCACGTTCAACGACATAGTCACAAAAACCAACTCCGGAGATGTTAATGATCATACTATGACTGATACGTCCATTTTGCATCACTATTTTATATCATAATTTACTGTTATTCATGGATATATTTCTTATTATAATGATATACTTATGTTATTTTATCTTATTTTGCATGTTTGATGATTATTGGTGATTTGACTGCCGGAGCCCAGAATCAGCTGGAAAAAGCACCGTCAAGATACTATACTTCTGCATCGCCAAAAATTCCGCAAAAATTAAAGGATCAGTATTTTGTCAGATGACGAGAGAAGCCAGAAGAGGAGCCAGAGGGGAGCCACCAGGGCACCAGGTGCCACCTGGCCGCGGCCTGCCCCTGGGTCGTGCCTGGGGCCCACCTGGTGGCCTTGGGTCGCCTCCGGCTCCCCCCTTTGATGTATATCATCCCTTTGACCTAAAAATCACGGGGGACGTTTCGAAGAAATATTCCGCCGCCGCCTCGGGGGCGAAAACCACAGAGAGAGAAAAAGCTCTCCGGCAGGGAGAAATCTGCCGGGGGAATTTCTTCCCGGAGAGGGGAGATCGTCGCCATCGTCATCGTCATCATCACGGGCTTCATCGGGATCATCATCAACATCATCCTCACCGACAGCACCATCATCCCCACGGCTCCGCTCCGTTCCGCCGCTTCATCTAGGGTTATACTTGTTGTAGTTCATTGGGATCACTTTTCCGGTGTTGATTGCCTTGTGTAGTTGATGCTATTGAGTTTTATCGGTGAAATACTTTTATGACCAGATTGTTAATCATTCATTCATCACCTCTGATTATGATCCATATGATGTCTTGTGAGTAGTTCGTTTAGTTCTTGAGGACATGGGGAGTCTCATTGCAAGTAGTGAATTATGCTGAGTAATATTTAATGGTTTGATATTTAAGTTGTGGTGCTATTCTTCTAGTGGTGCTATTCTTCTAGTGGTGTTGTGTGAACGTCGACTACATGACACTTCACCTTACGGGCCTAGGGGAATGCATTGTGTATTTAGTTTGCATGTGAGGTGGTTGCAGGAATGACAGAAACCCGAACCCCCACCGGTAAAATAGTGCATGAGAGAGTGTAGGATCTCAAAGTTTAAGGCCGTGGTTAGTTAATTCTTAAATACTTCTTTGCATTTGCGGATGCTTATAGGGAAGTGTAATCACAAGTGTGTTCTAGTCCAAGTAAGGGTGGTTCATTAGCATAGGTTCACCCACACAACACTTAGCAAAACGTTAAACATTAATCAGCAGTATGAAGCGAAAGTGACTTGAGATAACTCTCATGTGTCCTCAGGAGCGTTTAGCCATTATAAGTAGAATCACCGGCTTGTCCTTTGTGCTAAAAAGGATTGGGCCACTTGCTGCAATAATTATTGCTCTCTTTTATTTACTCGCACTTTATTTATTTGTTATTATAAAAACCCATAAAAATCCTTCTGTTAGTGTTTGCAGTGAAACCTTGCTCGAATTTACAAGCCAACACCTTCTGCTCCTCGTTGGGTTCGACACTCTTATTTATCGAAAGTACTGCGATAGATCCCCTATACTTGTGGGTCATCAGTGACATGATCAAACATAACCACGAAGGTCTAATTCTCGCAAAACAATTGACAAACAAACAAGAACTACAATATCCAATCTGAATATTTGAAATAAAATGAGGTTTAGGTAAAAGTGAACCAAGTTGCACCTATGACGAACTTTAAACTACACAAAGTCCATGTCTAATAGATGGCCTAAGGAGGAAAATAGGAGATTTGGGCTAACCAATGGACGAGTGATAAGTCCAAAACAAATGTAGGCCTTTTGAAGTTCACTATATTCCTTTGTTATTTGCAACATTTATTGGGATTTATATCAAATCCCATTTATTTTGTGATGTAACTTTGAAGGTAGAAAAGCCCTTCCATGTATACTTTTATTTCTACAACAAATCTAAAATAAAAAATATGGAAGGAGTTATTTTCGAAGACAAGGATGTTGGGAATATGCCCTAGAGGCAATAATAAAATGGTTTATTAGCACATTCATGTTTATGATAATAGTTTATTATCCATGCTATAATTGCATTAACCGGAAACATAATACATGTGTGGAATATAAACAACCAGTTGTCCCTAGTAAGCCTCTAACGGACTAGTTCGTTAGTCAAGAGATGGTTAGAGTTTCCTGACCATGGACTTGTTATAGTCACTTGATAACGGAGTCATATCATTAGGAGTAATGATGTGATGGACAAGACCCGATAATAAAGAGTTGCAATTGATCGTGTCATACAGTTTTATTGCCAACGCTTTTAGTATGTCAAGTATAGTTTCCTTAGACCATGAGATTATGTCACTCCCATTTACCGGATAAATACTTTGTGGACATCAAACGTCACTTCATAACTGGGTGATTATAAAGGTGGCTTTCAGGTATCTCCGATGGTATTTGTTGGGTGACATGAATCAAGAGTGGGATTTGTCCTTCCTTATGACGGAAAAGATATCTCTGGGCCCTCTCGGTAATATAGCATCAGAAAAGGTTGCAACCATGTGATTAAGTGGTAATCACGGAGATTCTATATTATAGACGAGTAAAGAGAACTTGCCAGGTAACGAGATGAAACTAGATATGGAGATATCAATGATCGAATCTCAGGCAAGTTAAATATCGGTGAGACAAAGGGAATTGTAAACGAGATTAAGAATCTCCGGCATCGTGGTTCAATCGATAAGGAAATTCGTTGAACATGTAGGAGTAAATATGGGCATCCCGGTCCCACTATTGATTATTGATATGATCATGTCTACATGTTCTCGAACCCGTAGGGTCACACACTTAACGCTCCGATGTAGCTAGGGTTAGCGATGAGATAATTGATGGTATGAATGAATATTGATTCGGAGTCTCAGATGGGATCCTAGACGTCATGAGGAGATCCAGAAGAGTCCGGAGAATAAGATTCATATAAGGAAAGTGGTTTCCGGAGGTGTCGGAAAGGTTCCGGAATATTTCGGCAGGGAATTTTCTGGAAGGTTCTAGAAGGGTCTAGAAGTGGGGCCCACCTGGGTGTGGACCCACATGGGCCAAAGTGGTGGTGCAGCAGCCCATTAGGGCTGGCCGCACCAGGCCACTAGGCAGCCCACTAGGGCAGCCGGCCAGGCCTAGGAAGGCCCAAGCCGAATCCCTAAGGGATTCAACTTGGGGGGCAAGGCAACCAAACCCTAGCCGCCACCTATTTAAAGGAGGGAAGGGAGGGGGTGCGGCACACCTAAGGACCAAGCCCTAGCCGCACCCTGCCCTGGCCGCACCCCTCCACCTCTTGCCGCGCCACCCCCTAGTCCTAGGGGCTGGTGCGCCACCTCCTCCTCCTTCTCCTCTTGCTTGGCTTGGCGAAGCCCTGTTCGTGGGAGATCTCCACCATCAACACCACCACAACCGTCGTGCTGCTGAGATCTATCTAACCACTCCCTCCTTGCTTGCGGGATCAAGAAGTCGGAGTCTACATCGAGCCGTACGTGTGGATACCGCAGAGGTGCTGCTCTTGCGGCGCTTCATCGGATTGGATCGCGTGGATAATACATCTCCTCGCGACTAGATGAGTCTAGTTGCGGGGATCGACTAGCCAACCCCTGCACCGACAAAACGCGTTTCTTCGATCTTCAAGGGTAAGAGATTGGATCTCCACTTCGCTACCTTCATCTAATAGATCTAGATCATAGGGTTTCTTCCGCTTGTTACGTAGGATTTTTTTTGTTTTCTATGCAACGACCCCTACAAAGGAGTATCAACACCGGATGAAGCCGAGAGATGCCCGAGGGGCAAATGAGTGGGCCCGACACGCCACTTCCTATATGGTTTGCAGAAGGAGAGAAAATCTCGGGGAAATTCTGGTGAATGTTCGGAAGAGAATCGAGACGACTCGCAAAAAGAGCAGGACGAGGTGGCTTTCCTAGACCCCATGTGCCCTCGGGGCACACCCTGGGTGGGGGGTTGTGAAATGTCCACGCGGGTCTACTATTGGCCCCCTTCCCTCCTCCGGCTCTCGAACTCCTCTAGCACTAACTTAAACCCCCTCTTTATTTCATAATTTGTCACCGCACGGAGGTGGCTATAGAAATAGATCGTCGAGGGGATGGCATCGAAGGGGAAACCACTGCTAGAATCATCACCAGAAGGCTCTACACCACCTCTATCCATATCCCGCCTTACTCGCCCATGAATACAGATTAGTTAGCCCCCCCCCCCCCGAACTATGTGTTTGTGGTAATAGCTTGTCATCTGTCTATCCAATTGCTTTGATGATCATAGATTAACTTTATATATCTTTGATGGTGGATGCATGTTTATGTGGTGAATTATTCAGTGCAATTCTTTGTTATGGTTGACTAAGGAGTTATTTATAAATGCATATTTTTTTTCCCTATGGTCTTCTTGCTAGATCTGGCTACTTTAGAGAATAGAACTGTAGATGGTGCGACGTGCATTATTTGAAATACACTGAGTGGTGTAATTCACATAGTGATAGAAAGGGTTAAAACACTAGTGCATGTTGGTCTTCCTCGAATCTTCTCACTAATGGTAGAAAGGGATATATATACATTACTCGTCAGGGTGAAAGACTGATTCCCAACTCATGTCATGGTACGTTAAAACAATGCTCTGTATCTGTACTTAAATTCCCAATGTGACGCTGAGACACATGTTAAAGGAGGAGTATTAGCCCGCACTGACATGTATTCGGATTTATGGGTTTTATGCCTATATATATTGATTATGTCACATTTGCTAACCATGTTTGAACAGATCATACTTACATATGTGCATTATTTAACGTGGCACCGTGTTTCTGAGATATAGATTATGTGACCCCATGGACCCCTGTCCAACTTCCACCAAAAGAATCCTTGTTTACTTTGGTCTACATGCTCTTTTATTTGTTGTTTCATTTAATTACAAAAATAAAAATTCATGTAACTTGTTATCGCACTTATCTTTCCAATGCCCATTATCAGTTTAATCAACAACTACAGTGGTGAAGGATTGAGCTGTATAACCTAGAGGAGGTGAATAGGTTTCGTCTAATTTCCTTCTTCTTTTCGCGAGATTTAGGTAATGTGGATAAAACAATCATGCTTAACAACTAGATGAAACAACCTTTATGATGCAATAAGGTAGTTCAATGACAAAGACTATCACATATGCAAGGAGCTCAGATAACCAATCCATGTTGATAGTAAGGTTTATCCCGATGTTCACTTCCTTGATTGGAAGGTAATCATCTCTCGAGATGTGTGTATTACCACAAAGGACTCTCAAATGCTATGAAATGTCACCTTGTTCTCCCTGAGCCACGTCCATGGAGTAGGATCTCAATCCATTAGTGGAGACCTTGGGTAGGACTCCAATCCCTTACAAACTTCTGAGTAAATCACAAATCGAATGCTTCCCGCAATTTCTACTGCCTAGGAGTCCTCAAACTCCAAGAGTAACAAGATCGAAAGGAAAGCTTGGAACATTGGTAAAATAACGAAATTGTTTGGTAGAGTGAGAGGGGATATTGGATCTTGGCTAGGGTTATCTCCTCCCTCAAATCCATCACAAATCTCTCATGAAATCAATGCTTGAAGTTGAGAGTGAAGGGAGCTCGAACATTCCAATCTAGAAATGGGGAATTGAATGAATAACCAATCCCTAAAGAGGTAAGGATATTATATAATGGGGGCTGGCTTGAAACTAGCTGTTTTTAATAACATAATAGGGCCAAAACAGTATGTCACTTTGTTAAGTGTAGTCAACGGTTTGAAGAATTCATCTCCACCCTCAATTCCAGGCGTCGGATAGTCCGGCGAGTGAAGTGTCAAACATTCCAACCTAAATAATAGAAAGAGTCGGACATGAGCCAGACAGTTCCGTCGTGAAGGCCATTCAATGGGACTAAACTACTGAATACATTTGAAATGAAAGATAACACAAAAGCTTGATAAAACAAGATAACACCTTTCTATTGTAATATTGATTCAGTCGAAGATATAGAAAAATAGGATACGAAAGAGAATCCTCCTATTTTTTTTTTCCAGAACACGCAAAAGACTTGTGTGCCATTTTTATTAAGATTGGATAAAAGGTTATTTACAGAGAATCCTCCTATGGCATTGGTGAGATGACCACAACTAATCGGTGACATTTGATTCACCCACCCTTGTGGTGCAAACGGTCACCAATGGTCAAAAACACATGTTAAAAGTTACCAAAAGAATTAAATGTATTGTAGCACGTAAATATAGTATATATTTTCCATGTTACAAAAGGGATCCCGTTACAAAATGACAGATCGTTGTTCGATCAATTAACTCTAGAAAAAATATCAAATCATATTACGACGATTTGGTTTTTTCCTATTTATAAGACCAATGTTGAATTTGTTGTTTTTGTTGCTTGAGTTAGAAACAAAAAATGGCAAATCATGTTATGAAGATTCGCTATTTAAATCTTTGGCCCATTGATAAGATAATTGTTGGCGGACTGGGTCTCATCCCCTCGTTCCTGTTGAGAGTCGTCTCGAGTATTCCGCTGCCGCCCCTATCCTTCTTCCTCTCCGACGGCGCTGTCGGCCGGCGAGAAGATAGAGATAGGTTAGGTGGTCTGGCTTCCTTTGTAAACTAGATGATACCCCGCGCGTTGCCGCGGAACATTTACTTAAAAATGAGTAAAACTTAGAAATACTTAAATAAAAATGACGTTCATGACTAATTCACAAACATTCTACATGAATATTTTCTAGAAGAAAATGGCAGGGGATGTCTTTTTTTTTCTTAACATTGCATCGGTTAGTGGTTACAGACTCACATAGATGAAAATTTAAAGAAACAGAATAGCTGATGGCATACATATCTTTGCAAGATCTTAAGTATATGCTTGTTGTACTTCCGGGCCAAAGGATCCGAACCAAACTATTAGTATGTATATCTTGAGCTCATCTCTAATGTTCTGTGAAGCAATGGGATGAATAAAGAATACAATCCTGCAGAAATAAAGTTAATGCATAGTTTTTAGACCCATGATAATAATTTTGTATAATGAATGTATGGTAGTGAAGTTCTTGTAGTGAATTCTATCTGAAATGACCATTAGTCCAAGAACCAATACCGCAGAATCTTGAATCTTCAAGTTGCAAGAAAGATAATTAGTGGCATGGATCGAAAGTTGAATCCAATGGATCAGTGGATTTAAGAATGGACGATTGTCTTTGCACTCCTCGATAAGCTGCTAATCATAGTGAACGTCCAGTCAGTAAGTTGTATCTATTAGCTAATGTTTCCAGCGACAAAATACAATTCGCACTTCTACCATGAAGTCACATTCTTGGAGACAGGTAATTGTAAGAAATAAAACGGAAGTTATAAAAAGGAAGATTGAAGACAAAGAAGGTAACTCAACATTGTCTTACACGTAATTGACATGTGCACATCTCCTATACCACGCTCGCAAAGGGACAAAGTATCGATCTGATTCTACCAATATAGAAACATGCAGATGTGCGCTCACCTTGTACAGGGGATGGAATTCCTCCCGTGGGGCATGGGTACTTCATGAACCGATAGGTAATTCCTCAAACACTCCACCAAGAGCATCGCTATATTGAGGAACTGATAGGTAATTAAAGTGTGGTCTTTATGTAGAATGATCAAGGTATATAAAGGAGGGCAGCGATTTCTTGGCTTCCTTCATTTGATTCTTGTGCATCAATGCTCCGTTTCAGTTTTAACAGGAAAAAAAACAAAGCAGCACGAGGGGGGTTATAGGTAGTTGGAAGAGGAAGAGGAAGAGATGGACTTGATACAATGTGGGAGAAGAGAAGCAACAGGTGAGAAGAGAAAGGGTCGAACAGAAGCATCGTTGAGTAATAATTTGCCAAGAAAAACATAATGACATTATCACTTTTTTTCTGAGGTGGCAAATTTGATGAGACGTGGGGAGGTATTGGAGATTGGATGATGATTGATGGGGTGGACACCTTGCATGTTGAGAGAAATACTCTTAGTGGGTTGCTCCTATTTAGATACTATAGATACTAGATTAGGGTGTCGTTTAGGTTTGCCTCTATGGCGGTTTGGCTTCATGCCGATGTTGTCTCGTCCACCCCGGCTGCCGGCGAGCAGCGGCCGTGGTCTGGTGAAATTCCTCTCCTTTTTGCTTCCGTGGTGGAGGAGGGAGGTGAGGAGTGGATCTGGAGGGCGAATCTTCAATAAGCTCGCTGGTGCAAGTGGCCCCGATCAGAGATTCGTTGCATGTTTCCTCGTCTTCTTCAACCGGCATGTGCTGGATCTTAGGCGAGGTTGCAGCGAAGCTTGTTGATCTGGTGTGGTTTTGGAGCTGTGCTATGGTGTTCTTTCTCGGCAGGCTTTTCGGACCGCGTGATGCCGTCCGGCCCGCTGCCGACTCTTCCGGCCAAAGGGTGGCCTCCTTCTGGTGCGACGCTATACTGGGTAGCCAAAAGGGAGGAAGATTGAGCTTCGGTCCGGCGTTCTACGGCGGCGTTGCCCCAGGTGGCCATGTCCCCGGTGGC